>CM019716.1:41947580-42547580 GCA_009760885.1 Achatina immaculata
GCGCTGACAGAAATAAATGTTCACACAGTCCTTCACTTGGCTGCGGTGTTTTATATCACAGCCAAGCCGGCAGAACACACTGGAATCCTGCACATAATCTGTGGACATATTAATGCTTTCAGTTTTTGTTTAAATTTTCGGGTGTCGAGAGCAATGCGTGATCTGTAATAAGTTCTGAAGGAATTATCAGTTTTATTTCGGTAAGCTGAGCTAATGGTTTCTGATTTAAGCAAATGTGTCGCTTCTCATTCCAAGCCGGCCATTGCCAGAACTGTGCAATGCTTTTATACACATGACAAGCTGTTTGCATATTTTATTCATAAGTTACAAGAAAGAATGTATAGAGTTAAAATGTATTCATAAGCGTGTAATAATTTTAGTTTCGTTTTGAAAATTACTGCAAATTTTTGCTAACTTTAAAGGAAAACGTTTCGTAAAAAATATTTCAACAGAATGGAAATGTAAGGCACGTAAACATGAAAGGAGAAACGACCTAATGCAGAGGTTGTTAATAATAAATTCTACAGAAGCATACACAAAATAAATCATAATAAAATATTTTTAATCTATAAGATAAATCTGAAACATAATTAGTTTTTCTTTTGCTAGTTCCCTAAATTATTTTTTAAATCTGAATATAATAATCTTTTCAGTCTATTACATGTACATGTTATTCTCGTTTGCTGATTTTATTAATGCTGTTTTTTAAAATGCTGCTTGTTGTGATATTATTTCTTAGGTTTACTTACCATTTTTGTAAAACAAAATGCAATTTATACATACATACATACATACACACACACACACACACATATATACACGCATACATACAGATCGAGAGAGAAAGGAAAAAAAAAAAGGGGGGGGGGGGCGGGATGTGTGTTCAAATTCCTAAAATATGCCTGAACATATCGGAGAGCAAATGGTAACACACAATAACTTGGGTAAATCTAGAGATGTGTCAACGAACTAAACTGCATATGTTTCTTTACGTGCTGTATGCAAATTCTGAAAGAGAGTTTAGTCAAGCAAGACTAAGAGTTTTATACAAATTTTGAATGACCATAGCCATATAGCCATGTGGTCTGGGGATAGGGTGTCATTTTAATCGATCCATTTTGCCTTCCATAAATTAGTGAGATTTAAACTTACGAGATCCATGATCTTGATTTAACATACAGCCAGAAAGTTCGTGAAACTTATTACCATAACAATTTTATCTCTTCTGAATTGGCGTACTTTTTATGAACGAAGTTCAAGAACACCTGTAAATATGCTAATGAAAATTTACCTTCTACTTTTGAGTACATTGAATATCTTGGAGAGCTTTGAGACTGGCAGCTTAGGTAAATCTTGGATTAAATGACAAAAGATATGTACTGAACACGGTGGCTTTTATCACGGTCGTTGTTAAAGTTTTCTGTGGTATAGATTAATCGTGCCACTTACAAAACCTTGGACAGTTTTATCAATCCAGTGTGGAATTCCTCCCAAATTATTTAGGTTTACCCAGAACTATGACGTCACACAAAGCGCCTGAGAAACAGAAAATTGTCTGTCCACAGATTAAAAGTCATAGAAACTTTCTTGTTGAAAGCAGACAAGGAGAGAGTGCGCAGAATAATAGCACACAGACTTTGACGTGGAGAAGATTGTCTACAATTGAGGGAGAAGCCGTGAGATAGACATCTGGAGGAGATAGATAGATAGATAGATAGATAGATAGATAGATAGATAGATAGATAGATAGATAGATAGATAGAGCTCCACCAAAGATAATCTGGCGAAGAAATGCAGCATAGCTGGTGCACCGTGCAAATACTGGCTACAGATCGTGAGAGGTGGAGAGAATGTTTTATTGTCCACTAAGGCTGATGGGGGGGGGGGGGGAGATTTTGTGATTGTAGTGGTGGGGGGGGATTTTGTGGTGATGGTGGTTGTGGGAGGTGGGGAGGGGGTTGTGGTAATCTGGGGGGAGACTGAGAAGAATTTTATCACATCCCGAAAGTCTCTCCTCAAACTTTTAACTGTTATCACATCCTGAAAAAGAGGATTAAACAGGGACAACTTAAATATTTTGGACACATTAAACGCCATGATAATCTAGAGAAGACCGTCTTGGAAGGGTACATACTGGGAAAAAGAAAGAGAGGAAGACCAATGAAGATTTTGTGGCGATGGTGATTGTGGGGGAGAAGATTTTGTGATGAATGTGGTGGGAGTGAAGATTTTGTGATGATTGTGGTGGGGGTGAAGATTTTGTTATGATTGTGGTGGGGGTGAAGATTTTGTGATGGTGGTGGGGGGGGGGGGGGTAAGATTTTGTGATGGTGGTGGTTGTGTAGGTGAAGATTTTGTGGTGGTGGTTGTGTAGGTGAAGATTTTGTGGTGGTAATGAAGATTTTGTGGTGGTAGTGATTGTGAGGGGTGAAGATTTTGTGGTGGTAGTGATTGTGAGGGGTGAAGATTTTGTGGTGGTGGTTGTGTAGGTGAAGATTTTGTGGTGGTGGTTGTGTAGGTGAAGATTTTGTGGTGGTAATGAAGATTTTGTGGTGGTAGTGATTGTGAGGGGTGAAGATTTTGTGGTGGTAGTGATTGTGAGGGGTGAAGATTTTGTGGTGGTGGTTGTGTAGGTGAAGATTTTGTGATGGTAATGAAAATTTTGTGGTGGTAGTGATTGTGAGGGGTGAAGATTTTGTGGTGGTAGTGATTGTGAGGGGTGAAGATTTTGTGGTGGTGGTGGTTGTGTAGGTGAAGATTTTGTGGTGGTAATGAAGATTTTGTGGTGGTAGTGATTGTGAGGGGTGAAGATTTTGTGGTGGTAGTGGTTGTGGCGGGTGAAGATTTTATTATGGTGGTGGTTGTGGAGACAGTGAAGATTTTGTTATGGTGGTGGTTGTGGGGCTGAAGATTTTGTGATGGTGATGAAGATTTTGTGGTGTTGGTGGTGGGGGTGAACATTTTGTGGTGTTGGTGGTGGGGGTGAACATTTTGTGGTGTTGGTGGTGAGGGTGAACATTTTGTGGTGTTGGTGGTGGGGGTGAACATTTTGTGGTGTTGGTGGTGGGGGTAGGGCTGAAGATTTTGTGGTGGTGGTTGTGGGGGGGGGGGGTTGCGATAATCTGGGGGAGACCGAGGAGAATTTTAATTTTATCACATCCCGAAAGTCTCTCCTCAGACTTAAATGTTATTACATCCTGAAAGTCTCTCCTAAATCTTACCTGTTATCCTTGATTTCTGTCTTTCTCTGCATCTCATTTTATGCATCAAATTTGTAACTTTATTTTAAAATTATTCTTTTGTTATCCCATCTGGCATGTTTATCCGATCCTTTCTGTAAGAAGCGACCGAGTTCTGTGGCTTAGTTGTTTTCAAGGGGCAGAAAGTTGGGAATAATTTTGTGAGAAATTCGGTCCTTTCCAAATCTGTTATTACCACCAGGAAAGTGTTGGTAAAAGTCTGGAGTGTTTCCCACGATATTCAGCCAAGCTGTGAGAAGTGTCATGCAAGCCAAGCTGTGAGAAGTGTCATGCAAGCCAAGATGTGGGATGTGCCATGCAAGCACTGATACAACTGTGGAGGACACGCAAATATTCAGACCAAAGATGTGAGAGGGCAGTTTGAAAATATGTACAGCCAAGAAGATGGAGAGTATAGGGATGTTCAGGTTGGTTGTTGGCTGTGTATGTGTTTGTAAGCGTATGTATGCACCTAAATTAAAAGATACATGTATGAATGTATGTTTGAATTTTGTGTCGTACCAAAAACTGTTGATTTTATGCTACCCCTGATATCTATAATCAGATGTTTTCTTTGTCATTGTGTTAACTTATTCAGACTTTCTGTTATATTTAACTCTTCTTCATTCTTCTTTTTCCTCCTTAGTTTTCCAGTGATTATCAGGTTTTCTAACTTTGTGATGGCCTTTTCATTCAGAATCAGCTTCACAAGGCCTGCAAGTCTGGAACTATAGGAGATGTCCTGACATGCCTTCAGGAGTTGGGGCCTAACTTACAGTGGTATCACGTAAGCAAACAATGTGCAGCCATTACCACAAACTACTACTCATCATCATCATCATCATCATCGTCGTCGTCATCATCAGCTGTGAAGGTCATGTTTCTCCATTATGCTTGGGTTTTTTATGTCTCAAACTATGGAACTATGATAATTCATGCTATCTCATACTTGTCTGACAGCCACACTTTTCAGACATATTCCTCGCACATTTCTGTGGCTACATGTTCTACAGGCTGTTACAGTATAACAAACAGGCAGGCGAAACCAATCCCAAAAATGCGCTGAGCCGAGGTTGGATGTGTCGGGCTGAAAAGCGCACAGCTGCAACACAAAGCAGCCAATGCCATTTTGAGAGCACGTCACAGAAGAAACAGAAGAAGAAGAAGAAGGAGGAGGAGGAGGAGTAGAAGAAAAAGGAGGAGAAAGAGGAGTAGAAGAAGAAGGAGAAGGAGGAGGAGGAAAAAGAAAAATTCAGCACAATTTTGACCTCTCTTGTTCTGCTGGAGCCGTACTGCCTACGCCAGAAATGTCAACAAGCAATAGTGAATTTTAAAAATACGCGATTTAGTTTATATAGAAGAGGCAAGCTAAGAAATAAGTAAATAAATAATTAGATCCAACTGAAGATATCTGACTTTTTTTGCAAACATCTGTTCAATTTATCATCTCCCTTCTTCAAATGGACACCATTAGATTCATCTTATTTCTTTTAATCTCAACAGGGTGGCCAGACAGCGATTTGCAGCGCCATCCTCAGCGGACGGAAGGATGTATCTGAGGTGATCACAGCTCTTCTAGATCATGGCGCAGACATCAATGCTCAGAACTACACAGATGGCAACACAGCTATTCATTTAGCAGTTTTACATGGCGTGTTTCCCAGAGACTTCCATCTTGTTAAATATCTACTACAAAGAAATATAGATTTGACAATAAGAAACAAAGTAAGTCCACGTTTTGTTCTGTGGATATTCTGGTTTATCCCCCCCCCCAGTTGAACTTGTATGATTGTTCCTAAGTTTGTAGTTAGATAAGAATTAATACTGGTAGTATCTCAGTATCGTGTATGAGTGGCTAAGTGACACTGCTGAGAAAAATACTTTCGGTTCAAATTCACTTTATGATAGATGAGATAGCCTAATTTATGTGTAGATCTACAAAGTATACCGTCTAACTACTGTCCTGTCAAGACCTACAACACACAAAACTGTCTAGTTTCTGTCTAGACCTACAAGATTAACAATGTAGGTCACTGCTTCCAAAATGGCTATGCCACGGGATTTTGTGTACTGCAAGGGATCTAGAGGTGTGTCACAGTCTAGAAATGTGTGAAAAGCACTGGTATATACTATGAAGTATTATTATTTTTGGACAGTCACTTACAAGAGAGAGAGAGAGAGAGAAAGAAAGAGAGAGAGAGAGAGAGTAAATAAAGAAAAGTTCGTGAAGATTTGATTCACATTTTTATATCATGTATACAGCAACAACCTTTACTTTGTAACACATCATGGCCAGAACATGACGTATGTTACTGCAGATTACAGTTATATCAATAAAATATAAAACTGTAATGATCACAATGGTAGATAACCATGGCCAGCTAAGTGTGAAGCAATCTGTGTTCGTGATTGTCATGGATACATCCTTTCTACAGACTCTTCGGACAGCCTACGACTGTGCTATCGCTATAGGTCATTATGAGCTAGCAAGTGCTATAGATGGATCTTTTACGCCTGAACAAGCCTCCAAGTTTTATACAGAAAAATTAAGTAAAAAATATGGAGTAAGTAGATCTTGCAGATTTCAACACAGATGTAGTAATATTATCTTGTTCAGCATGTGAAGCACAAACGCCCACAAGCGAACTCGTAATCATAACAATGACAATGAAATGCTTATACTCTGACTAGATTCATAGACAGATGAATAAATTATAGACTGATAGACAGATGAATAAATTATAGACTGATAGACAGATGAATAAATTATAGACTGATAGACAGATGAATAAATTATAGACTGATAGACAAACAAATAAATTGTAGACTGAAAGATGAACGAATTATAGACTGATAGACAGATGAATGAATTACAGATTGATAGATAGATGAATGTGTAGTCAGTGGTAGATGAAAAATGTATAAATTTATAAATGGAGATCAGAAAGGATGAAAGAATGAAAGACTGAATGATTTTTACACAGATGAATTTCTACAAGATTCATTATTCCTAGACAGGAAATATAACCTTCAACAGAAAACGGTCATGAATAGAAAAGGATTCTTCATTGTTTTTCTCTAGCCTTACATTATTGAGTCTGTCTTGGCCAGCGACGACCAGAGACTTAGAAAGTTTATTCAACTAGGGGGGAATCCAAACACTGTAAATAAAGTAAGGATTTTATAACAAAAAATGTATTATACATCACTTAATCTCAGTTTTTTTATCATATACCATTTAATCTCAAGTTTTGCACATCACTTAGTTTCTTGTTTCATTCATGGTTCTGCATTTTTAAAAATGTCCTTTGTTACCTTTTTCTTTTTATCTACATTCAATGTGACTCAACAAAAAAGGTGAATGAAAAGCTTGGAGCAGGGGAAGTGACGCTGGTGTCATATAAGTTAGTGGTTCTATCTAGAATGGACACCAGACCTCGATGATTATAAAAATTGTTGTGGATTACATCTCCATCTCTACTCATCATCATTATCATAATAACAGTCATCTCCATTGGGTTTTGCACTGACGTGTATGTCATTCACATCTCTTTGTAGACGTCATCAACTTTCTCATAATCTTACTGGTAATTTTCGATTGCAACAATCTCTTTTTGCTGGGTTTTCTCTGCTGTTCCGTTTCGTTTTTTTTTCATTTCTAATGATGTTTTCATGTGTTCTTGTTATGTGTCCAATAAAAGTTTATTTCCTATTATGATTTTTATTATATTCATATTTTTACTGGCTTTTGTCAGCATTCCTGGCTGGCTTTGTTAGTTTTTCTTTAGAAATGCTGTGAACTGCAGCATCATTCACTGAAGTCCTTTCACAAAATGTGATATGTTTTTTTAAACAGATGCATATAACAACCATTGTCCAAACTGTCTTGCTAAGTTTCCAAAAGCTGGAAAGAAGAGATTTTCTATGCTAAGTTTTTTTTTCCTTGAGTTCTCTTTTTCTCTCATTTGTTTCTCTTCCTCTTTGCTTTCATAATATCTGCATATTTTATTATTTCATGAGAAGGCAAATCTTTTCAATGTCCTTTGATTAAGACATTATTTATGTGCTTATATACAGGTGACTGAATGCGTATTTAGTTACATATAATGTTGATTTTCTTAGTGGATTGAATGCTTATTTTGTTTTATGTGTGTGTATTTGTGTGTGTATTTGTGTGTGTTTGTGTGTGTTTGTGTTTGTTTGTGTGTTTCTTATCTTATATCCTATATCCTTCCCATGCCATTAAACGTCACATAGGGTTCGCAAAGTAGTTCGGCAATTTTTCCTGTCTTCGGCGAGTCTTTCAACCTCATCAAAGGATTTTATGCCTGTTAATTTGGCCTCTCTTAACAATGTCCTTTTCAGAGTTTCACGCGTTCTGTCTCTTTTTCTTTGGCCTGTTGTGTTCCACTTGATAGCTTGTTTTGGGGTTCTCTGATCATTTCTTCTCATCAAGTGACCAACATATGTCCATCTCCTTTTCCTGATCACCCATGAGACTGGTTGTTGTTCAGTCATCTGTCTTATCTCTGCATTGTTCTTGAACTCGTTCCACTTGATGCCGAGTATTTTCCTTAGGCATTTGTTTTCAAAAGAGTCTAATTTCTTTTCTATTTCTTTAGTTGTTTTCCAGTTTTCACATGCATAAATGAGTGTGGATATTACATTTGAATTGAATAGTCTTAACTTGGTTTTTGTGCTTATAACTTTTGAATTCCATATGTTCTCAAGATTCTTGAAGATTGATGCTGCCTTTGCAATTCTGATCCTAACTTCCTTTCTAGTGTCACCATCCTGGTCTATGTAGCTGCCAAGGTATGCAAATTGATTGACTTCTTCAATATCTGTTCCTTCTATGTGTATTTTTCCATTTTGATTAATGGGAATTTTCATTATTTTTGTTTTGTCCTTGTTAATTTCAAGTCTTATTTTGCTAGCCATTGAAGACAGGATATCTGTTTTTTCTTGCATGGAATTCACATTATTACTGATAAGAGTTATGTCATCAGCAAAATCAAGATCTTCTAGTTGGGTCCCATGTACCCAGTCAATACCTGTGTTACCTGTGCAGCATTTTTTCATTATGAAGTCTATTGTAATCCCAAAAAGTAAAGGAGACAGTATACGTCCTTGTTTCACACCTGTTTCAATCTGGAACCATTCATTCATTCCTTCTTCTGTCTTGACTGCACAAACATATCCATTGTATAAGTCCTTAATGATGTTGACAATTTTAGATGGTATTCCATATAGACTTAAAATTCTCCATAATGAATCTCTGTGTATGCTATCAAATGCCTTTTTTAAAATCTATGAAGTTCAGTATTAATGGTTTCTGCTTTTCAATATGTTCTTCAAGTATTATTCTGAGAATAAAGATCTGGTCGAGACAGCTTCTACCTTTTCGAAATCATGCTTGTTCTTCTCTCATTGCAGTATCCACTATATCCTTAGTCTATTCAAAATGACCTTGCAAAATACTTTTGACACAACTGATATTAAGGTTACTCCTCTCCAGTTGTTACAGTCACTAAGGTTGTCTTTAAGGTTGTTTGTGTGTGTGCTTGTGTGTTTTTTCTGTGTATTTGTGTTTGTGTGTGTGTTTGTTCATGTTTGTGTGTGTTTGTGTATGTCTGTGTGTTTGTGTGTGTGTTTGCTTGTGTGTTTGTTTGTGTGTTTGTGTGTGTTTGTGTGTGTTGTGTGTTTTTGAGTGTGTTTGTGTGCATGTGTTTATGTTTTTGTGTGTGTGTTTGTGTGTATGAGAGAGAGAAATTGACATATTTAATATGTATTTGCTTATACTCTGCATCAAGTGGAACGAATTCAAGAACAGTGCAGAGTTAAGACAGATGACTGAACAACAACCAGTCTCATGGGTGATCAGGAAAAGGAGATGGACATATGTTGGTCACGTGATGAGAAGAAACAGTCAGAGAATCCCAAAGCAAGCTATCAAGTGGAACACAACAGGCCAAAGAAAAAGAGGCAGACCGCGTGAAACTCTAAAGAGGACATTGTTAAGAGAGGTCAAATTAACAGACATAAAATACCTTGATGAGGTTGAAAGACTCGCTGATCACGGGCACTAATATTAGCCAGTATTTGTGCATGTCATTTTGACAGTGAAAATGATTGTAGAGCTGGTGTTAGCAAATGATTGTAGAGCTGGTGTTAGCAAATGATTGTAGAGCTGGTGTTAGCAAATGATTGTAGAGCTGGTGTTAGCAAATGATTGTAGAACTGGTGTTAGCAAATGATTGTAGAGCTGGTGTTAGCAAATGATTGTACTGAAACTTTTGACAGTTTGAGGGCACTTGAGTGCAAAGTGGTTAGTGCACTAGTCTCTCATGGTGAAGGTCAGCGGTTTCTTTCTGGCCAGAAGCACCCCAGCCACCTGCAGAAATGGGTACCTGACTTCAGCTGGAGTTGGAGAAGGAAAGGCGGCCAGACCTGACGCTGACCACATCACCCTCTAGTGTGCCGACAGGTCAAGGAAAATATGGGCACTAACATCATATTCCTATATGCCTCTAGGGCATAACAGGGATACCTTGACCTTACTTACTGACAATTTGGATGGTGGTAGAACTGGTGCTAGCAAATGATTGTGCTAATAATTTTGATGGAGGGGATGTTGTAGAGCTGGTGGTAGAAATTGATTATACTGATAATTTTGACAGTTGGGGTGATTGTAGTATGTACAATTTTTATTTGGTAGGAAGGTGATACAGCTCTAAATCTAGTCATCAAAAGTGACTCTTTGAGAGACAATGGTGAGATGATCAGATGTGTCCAGCTTCTTATTGATGCAGGAGCCAAGTCTGACATCCTGGACTGGGTGAGTAATCCTTCTCAACAGAAATACAACTATAGATCTAAAAGCTTTTTATTTTTTATTCTGTTTTAGCTGAAGATTAGAGTTATCATCCTGTGCTGTTTGCCCAGGAAAGGTCTCTGTGCTGCTTTTCTTTTGTGCTAATGGTGGAACTGGTCTTGCTGGTCGCTGTCCATTTCTTGGTGTTGTTCTTTCGTCTGTTTCATTACTTCTGTTTACCATGTAGTTTTTCCTCCGAACTGTTTTTCAGTTTTTTATTGTGCATCATGTCTCCAAATGCAAGCAAAATTTTTTTACAAACAGCTGAAATGTTTTTGTTTTGTTTCTTACATCACTTTAAAGTTTTCCTGGTATTTCTTTCTGTGTATAAAATATAACATGGCTCAAACACTGTCAGTAAAACATCTTTGCTGTTTTGTTGAAATTGCAGATCTTCAGTTTATTCTACTCCAGGTAAATTTTATTTTGTACTTTGTTACTCTGAAAATAACACTGAACATAACTTCTTTGTATTCCACGTTCCTAACAAGTTTTACAACAGTTGCTCTCTCACACTTCTGTCTTCACAGAAAGAGATGATTAAAAAACTTTAAAAAGAAGAGCTTGATAAAATCTGGAGATTATTAACAGAATATGGACTATGAGGGTTTGTTCCCTCATACTTAGTCAGTCAGTCACTTGCATGTCCCTTGCAGAACTTTGCCTCCCTAACAGCTCTCCTGTAGGCCTCTCAGTTGTGAGCAAGATGCCCTGCTGCTGATGCATCCATTTGCAGATCATCGACGTCTTGCAGCCATCTTCGCCTTGGTCTTCCTCTCTTTCTTTTTCCCATTATGTACCCTTCCAAGACGGTCTTCTTTAGATTATCATACTATCATTTGCTTGTTTTGTTTACACACTTGGGCTTATGGGGTGACTTCCTCTGACTTAAGGGCATATATTTTGTGTGCGATTAATGTTAAGTGTGGACAACGTAGTCAACTGTTTCATCTGTACTCTGTGAGATGTCTTGCCTGGGTCTCATATAAAGTGTATATCAATATGGAATCGTGAAGTTGTGTCGTGTGTGACATTGTTTTTAGTTGTTAAATCATCTCACCAGGTAACAGCTTCTAGAGAATCAAGAGAATTGGGCACAGTTAATAAGGAGAGTAACTAATGAATTTTAACAAAGAATGAGCTGGCAGAGATGAAAGCAATGATGAAAACATTATCTTTTGAGTGTCTTTATTTCAGAACTCTTCAGGAATCCTTGCCTTTGCCTTGATTTTTTTTTATCCCAGCAAGATTCAGGAGAAATTTATCCAAGTACTGCATGCCAATACTTGCCTCTGATTCTCATTAAAGACTTACTGTAACCTTAGAGACAGCTGTGATAAGAGTAATGGCTTGTTGTGAACAGCACCAACAACTTCAGCAAAGTGCTTAAAAAATGAGCTGTATGGTCAAAGCTTGAAAGAAATGCTGGACTTGATTGTCCCTTTGCTTATGTCTGCTGTACGTGTATTTTTTATCATCAGGTCTTTCCTGCACGTAAAATTCTATGTTGTGGTTGGATCTTGTGACTGGCCTTCTGGGTACTTGGGAAAGGGTGATGTGATATTTTTCTTGTGAACATAAATATTTTGTATGTAATGATTGTTTTAAATGCTTCATGTATGACAGGATGGCAAAGATGCTCGGAAACTGGCGGAAGAGAAAGGCTACGAGGATGTCTTGAAAATTCTGAGAAAGAAGGCAAGATTTTTTCCATGCTTGTCGCATAAAGTCTTTCATTTAGCTTTAGATGAGGAAAAGATCTGGCACTCAATCACAGTCATCTACTCTACACGTTGTTCCTTATTATGTTATTACAATGATGTGATACGAAGGAATTTTTGGTACAGGAGCAGGCTGAGGTTTATGCTTGTCTTGGATATTATTGTCTTAATCTGGAATAAAATAAACAAATTGGTGGGAAGAGTGGAGGCCATTAGACATTTGTTTGATGGTCATACTTATCACCAGGCCTAGTTTGAGGAGTGGAGTCCAGCTGGTGCTTCATTCTGGGGCCAAGAGTGGAGTCCAGCTGGTGCTTCATTCTGGGGCCAAGAGTGGAGTCCAGCTGGTGCTTCATTCTGGGGCCAAGAGTGGAGTCCAGCTGGTGCTTCATTCTGGGGCCAAGAGTGGAGTCCAGCTGGTGCTTCATTCTGGGGCCAAGAGTGGAGTCCAGCTGGTGCTTCATTCTGGGGCCAAGAGTGGAGTCCAGCTGGTGCTTCATTCTGGGGCCAAGAGTGGAGTCTAACTGGTGCTTCATTCTGTGACCAAGAGTGGAGTCCAGCTGGTGCTTCATTCTGGGGCCAAGAGTGGAGTCCAGCTGGTGCTTTGTTCTAGGGCCAAGAGTTTAGTCTAGCTGGTGCTTTGTTCTAGGGCCAAGAGTTTAGTCTAGCTGGTGCTTTGTTCTAGGGCCAAGAGTTTAGTCTAGCTGGTGCTTTGTTCTAGGGCCAAGAGTTTAGTCTAGCTGGTGCTTTGTTCTAGGGCCAAGAGTTTAGTCTAGCTGGTGCTTTGTTCTAGGGCCAAGAGTTTAGTCTAGCTGGTGCTTTGTTCTAGGGCCAAGAGTTTAGTCTAGCTGGTGCTTTGTTCTGGGGCTTGATGACTTGAAGTTTATGGAGGAACCAAGAGGCTTCCACTTTTTTAAGGAGGAATGTAGTGGATGAAAACAGGATGGCTAATCATTTGGTTGGGGGGGGGGGGGGGGGGGGGAATATGTGGTGGAGGAAAAGAGAAATAGTTTTATATTATCTTACAGAATTCCTCCCAGAGAATACAGACTGCAGAAAACTGAAAGATCTCAGACTTTAAATTCTTTCTACATTTTTATTTAGAAAATAGATGCTTAAGTTAACTATTGAGAGAGAGATTGATTGATCTTTATTTCCAAAGGATTAAGAATTGGGCATGCAAGCCCATCTAACATTCTGCCCTTTATCATACATCTTGCACTCTGTTCCAGACATTCTACAAATAATGCTGCACATATAACAAACATAATTAACATTGAAAATTTTATCTTATATATCTTATATCCTTCATGTGCCATTAAACATCACATAGGGCTCGCAAGGTAGTTCATCAATTTTTCCTGTCTTCGGCAAGCCTTTCAACCTCATCAAGGGATTTTATGCCTATTAATTTGGCCTCTCTTAACAATATCATCTTTAGAGTTGCACGTGGTCTGCCTCTTTTTCTTTGGCCTGTTGTGTTCCACTTGATAGCTTGTTTTGATTCTCTGACTGTTTCTTCTCATCACATGACTAACATATATCCATCTCCTTTTCCTGATCACCCATGAGACAGGTTGTTGTTCAGTCATCTGCTTTATCTCTGCATTGTTCTTGAATTCATTCCACTTGATGCTGAGTATTTTCTTTAGACATTTGTTTGAAAATCTGAGAAATGTAAAATAAAATACAACATTTACGTTTCACTATTATCCATGCACTCTGCACAAAAGTGACTACATACATGTAAAAATGACTATCTATCAAACTACAATTTCAGACTGTTCAGAATAAATAGTTAACTCAGTGCCTGTAGGAAGAATCTAAAATAACATTAAATTTTATGAATCATGGAGGCATGTAGTCGACATCAAACACATACTGGAAAAGTTTGTAGTTATAGAAAGGGGTGTAGCTTACATTTTTTTATACAGGATGGGAGGGTATTCCAAAGATGAGCAGCAGAATAAGCAAAGTTTTTCTTGAAAAGATCAAGTCTAAGTTTTGGAAGACATGTGTTCTTTAAGCATTGTCTACGCTTTGAGCATCATGTGAGTGATTGTTTGTTTTTGTTGTTGTTGTTGTAATTCTTGGATTAAAACTTTACACTTTATTTTTGTCTATCACTGGATCTCCTGGCACCTTTAACACTAATAAATGAGAAGGTTAATATGAAATATTAATATGAAAGTTTCATTGAGTTGTCAGTTGTAATAGCTAAAATGATCATGTTCTCTTTCAGGCATCCAGATCTAATGTGGAAGATGTCAATTCTCCAAATGAGGTAGGCATCTATCATGAAAGTAGACATGTCATGAAGGAACTCAAGGAAGAAAAAAAAAAAATTCAGTGGAATGATGAATCAGGAACAGGTCTGCTACATTGATGATGGCATTAATTATGCTGGGTCATAAATAGAAATTGGAATTCAGTAATCATAAAAGTCCTTGAGATCCATATGTGTTGTAGGTCCATTATTATTGTCAGTCCACTACTATAGAGATCATAGTCCACTACTATAGAGATCATAGTCCACTACTATAGAGATCATAGTCCACTACTATAGAGATCATAGTCTACTACTATAGAGATCATAGTCCACTACTATAGAGATCATAGTCCACTACTATAGAGATCATAGTCCACTACTATAGAGATCATAGTCCACTACTATAGAGATCATAGTCCACTACTATAGAGATCATAGTCCACTACTATAGAGATCATTGTAAAAAAAAAATTAAATATTACTTGTAAATTATTCAGGCAGATTATTCATGTCTTTTCCCTCTCATCTTGAAACAGTTTGTGGTGAATTGAGTCTGGTACTAAACACATATGTTGACTGTGCCACATTGTGGTGTGACTAAGTTGTGTTGTATTGAGTGTTGGTGCTAAACACATGTTAACTGTATCACATTGTGGTGTGACTAAGTTGTGTTGTATTGAGTGGTGGTGCTAAACACATATGTTAACTGTATCACATTGTGGTGTGACTAAGTTGTGTTGTATTGAGTGTTGGTGCTAAACACATATGTTGGCTGTGTCACATTGTGGTGTGACTAAATTGTGTTGTATTGAGTGTTGGTGCTAAACACATATGTTGGCTGTGTCACATTGTGGTGTGACTAAGTTGTGTTGTATTGAGTGTTGGTGCTAAACACATATGTTAACTGTGTCACATTGTGATGTGACTAAGTTGTATTGAGTGTTGGTGCAAAACACATATGTTAACTGTGTCACATTGTGGTGTGACTAAGTTGTATTGAGTGTTGGTGCAAAACACATATGTTAACTGTGTCACATTGTGGTGTGACTAAGTTGTATTGAGTGTTGGTGCAAAACACATATGTTAACTGTGTCACATTGTGGTGTGACTAAGTTGTATTGAGTGTTGGTGCAAAACACATATGTTAACTGTGTCACATTGTGGCGTGACTAAGTTGCAGATATGCAGTAACAACATGACGAACATGATATACTCTTCACAGGACAACTCCAGGACGTCCACAAACTGGCACACAGGATTATCAGTCATGACCGCATTATCTTAGCACTCACAACCATTTATTACACAGAACATGATAAAGATGAAATGAGCAGACAAAATATATCAAGTGACGTTTTCAACAATACAGAACTCCGTCACGAATAAGATTCTTGGCTGCTAGCTAGCTAATATTAAGTTAGCGCCATGAGAATCAAGCAACTTTCATCTATCCACACACTTTGAACTTGCACGAACTTGCATGATAACATTTCTAGCGAGACCACACTAACACAACAAATTCCGAATGATCTGAGCTGAAACTTTGGTCTCACACCCAGACCACAAAACATTCATTTCATGAGCAAAGAATGAACTTGAAGTCATGGAAAAAACAATCCAGAAGATTCTACAAAACATACAACCATGATGGGCCTAACTGAGATATTAATTCAGAGTTATATCAAGGGTTAGATATACAACTAAATACTGAAACACGTCACAGTCTCTTTTATATACACACTTAGAAAATATTGAATCTGAATCTACACAAGTCTTGCTTCTCAGTGCTGTGATCTTTTTATTATTAGTTTATGTAATGGTTAAGAAATGCACTTTTATTAGAGAGCTGCACATAAAATAGTACTTCACCTAGCTCAGCCTGCCATTTTCAGCAAACTGCTGGGGTGTAGTGACCTAGCTGGTACAGGTGGACAACTGGAAGCAGATTTATCAAAGATTATCACAAGCGAAGGTTCACCTCAGGTCTAAAATATTACTTTTGAATTTCAGTGTTAAATGAAGAAATAGACAAAATATAAACTTTTTTGTTTCTTTCTAGTTTCTGCTCCAGGTTTTTAAAACAGAATACCTCAGGCTTCTCATTATAAAATCAAGCAGTTTTCTTGTCATCTCAATGTTCTTCCTGTCACAGCGACTCTTCTCTGTAAGAGAATCATTTGGTTGGTAACTCCACTCTTTGGGAGAAACTATCCTGTCCAGCTGATGGAATTATGAAATTACTGGGATTTTCTCTGAGTCTGTACTCAGTAGATCTTGAGATTGTCACCCATCAAATTCTACTTTCTTCCTGATTATGTTATCACGTTTATAATAATTATTTTAGTATGAATTTAGGCAACATCATCTATCAAGTTATATTTTCTTCATAATTATATCAGTTTTGTAACAGTTATCTTGGTGTGAATATTAGCAATGTCACCCATCAAGTTCTACTTTCTTACAGATTTTGTCATCAGTTTTGTAACAATGATCTTAGGAACATCACCCATCAAGTTCTACTTTCTTACAGATGTTGTCATCAGTTTTGTAACAATGATCTTAGGAACATCACCCATCAAGTTCTACTTTCTTAAAATTCTGTCATCAGTTTTGTAACAATGATCTTAGGAACATCACCCATCAAGTTCTACTTTCTTACAGATGTTGTCATCAGTTTTGTAACAATGATCTTAGGAACATCACCCATCAAGTTCTACTTTCTTACAGATGTTGTCATCAGTTTTGTAACAATGATCTTGGTGTAAACACTGAGAGTATGTGTGAAAAAGTTACCCTCTGTCTCCTAGATATTACATCAGACATTGTGTGTTGTTTTATGACAGTGAAATAATCTTGCCCAGATCTTTTACTTCTTTATCAACAGGCAGGTCTTTATCCCATCCATGAGGCCACTCTTTTGGAGAATGCATCCAGAAGACACACTAAAATTAACAGTCTCATGCTCAAAGGAGCTGAAGTCAGCAGGCAAATTGCCCTAGTGAGTACAAAAACTTAAGACATTCATACATCATACCATGTGAACAGGTAGACATTATCTTAAAAACTTGAACATTCTTATAGCATACCATGCAGGAAACGATCTCAAAGTTACAGTCACTGAAGGATCACATTTTAGAAACTTAAATTATTGCCTGCTATAGACACTGTCAGAATGACATCATCAGACACCACCTTGATATTATCAGAATGACATCATCAGACATCACCCTGATATTATCAGAACAACATCATCAGACATCACCTGACACTATCCAGCAAGACACTGGCTGAATCAAAAACATAATTCAAACTCAAGCAACAGATAATGAAACAAACAGTTAATGAAGCTGGAAATCAGAGCCAATGTAAACTGAAAACTGACCAGTAAGTGTGTTGTGTTTTCTCTTGTTACCAGACTGGCAACACTGCACTACACTTGTGTGCTGAGAAAGACTACGCTGACACTGCTACAGTTCTGCTGGCCCATCACATTGACTACACAGTGAAGAATAAAAACGGTCTGTTGCATATTTCTGAATTTGTCTAATTTGTCACACTTTCGTTAAGTTTGTCCTGGGTGCAAGAGCAGTGCATATGATGGTGTAATGGCTTCTCAAAGGAGAAGAGTGTAAATTATAGGCAGGCTTCACACAGTCTAGTCAATCCAGTTGTAAAAGTTTGGTACCTGACATTTGTGCTATGAAACTGAATTACAAAATGGTGAAGCGTGTCAGCTTTCACTGTACATATGGCTGTCAGTGTGTTCAGAGAATAACAAATAATTTTGTGTAAAAATTGGTCCTGGGTACAAGATCTGGATCAGACGAATAGATAAACACTTGTGAATTTTTTAAAACATTTTTTCCCTCATTTTCTATGACATTGTAGAAGTTAAAACACCCCCCCCCCCCAACCTTCAATATACCTTATTTTCTTTTTTAACTCAATAAATCTTCTTTCTTTTGCTTTCATTATATGTTTATTTAAAATTGTTTATATTTTACACTCATTGTCCATCTCGTAAATTATAATGTTTATCTGGCAGGTAAGACAGCTTATGATATAGCGAAGGAACTCGGGAATGAATCTGTAGCTCAAGCCATACAAAAGAAGCAAGAAGGGGTCAAGGACAACTGGAAGAAAGCTAAAAAGAAAACAAAATTTTGCACAATTTTATGACATAAAACCTGGACTGATGTTCAGGACTTATTCCTAAAGGAGCACATGTGTATCAAGACGTCTGTAGATATTAGTAACACACAATAATTAGTGTATGAGTATATAACTATACACGGAGTCACTGCAGTAAAGTTGTGGTACCAGAATGTGTAAGCTAGGAAAAAAAGTAGGAACAGCTTTATTACTTAACATTAAGTAATAAAGCTGTTCCTACTTTTTCTCCTAGTTTATACATTCTGTACATAATATTGCAGGTTTCCTTGATATCCAAAATAGAGCATTTCTGTGAAACATTTTGTAAGCCAAAATGGCATAAAGCGAAGAAGCAGTTACCATTAATTTATATTGGACAATGTTTTGATCATTACCAGACCCAAACAAAAATAACCTGCCAAATCATAGAAATAACACATAAAACCTAAAATATCACCACCATATAGTAAAGGCGGGAATGTTGTGATAAATACATGTCCTAGACAAAGTAGAAGTCATGTACGCACAGTGTACCAGAATCAAGAAGACAGTGAGTACATAGGAAGGTTGAGAGATGATGGTGATGATAATGTGTTAGACTGAGTCATTGGAGGTTGGGGTGATGGTGATGATAATGTGTTAGACTGAGTCATTGGAGGTTGGGGTGATGATTATGATAATGTGTTAGACTGAGTCATTGGAGGTTGGGGTGATGGTTATGATAATGTGTTAGACTGAGTCATTGGAGGTTGGGGTGATGGTTATGATAATGTGTTAGACTGAGTCATTGGAGGTTGGGGTGATGGTTATGATAATGTGTTAGACTGAGTCACCGAAGGTTGGGGTGATGGTTATGATAATGTGTTGGGCTGAGTCACTGAAGGTTGGGGTGATGATGATGATAATGTGTTAGACTAACACCGAAGGTTGGGGTGGTGGTGGTGATGGTGTGTTAGACTGAGTCACTGCACATTGGGATGGTGGTGATTATGTATTAGGCAGAGTCATTGGAGGTTGGACTGGTAGGAGGTGCAAGAGACTGGGTTGTAGAGGAGAGAGAAGGAGGGTTATCTGTTAATATCCTGTCATTGTCTGGTCCATCAGATCAGTTAGGTAACTAATGTCTACATCTTCTTCTCTGTCTGCCTTCCTCAATGTCAAACGTTAAGAAGGCAAGTAAAGACTAAAAGAAGGCAAGTAAAGACTAAAAGATGGCAAGTAAAGACTAAAAGATGGCAAGTAAAGACTAAAAGAAGGCAAGTAAAGACTAAAAGAAGGCAAGTAAAGACTAAAAGAAGGCAAGCAAAGACTAAAAGAAGGCAAGTAAAGACTAAAAGAAGGCAAGTAAAGACTAAAAGAAGGCAAGTAAAGACTAAAAGATGGCAAGTAAAGACTAAAAGATGGCAAGTAAAGACTAAAAGAAGGCAAGTAAAGACTAAAAGAAGGCAAGTAAAGACTAAAAGAAGGCAAGCAAAGACTAAAAGAAGGCAAGTAAAGACTAAAAGAAGGCAAGCAAAGACTAAAAGAAGGCAAGTAAAGACTAAAAGAAGGCAAGTAAAGACTAAAAGAAGGCAAGTAAAGACTAAAAGGAGGCAAGTAAAGACTAAAAGAAGGCAAGTAAAGACTAAAAGAAGGCAAGTAAAGACTAAAAGATGGCAAGTAAAGACTAAAAGAAGGCAAGTAAAGACTAAACAAGTGATGAAGTGCAAGTGTTCTGTAGTTGGGGAAACACACTTCAGCTGGGTTTTTTTAATCTTAAACTGACTTCAGTACCACAGGGAAAGCAGTACCACAGGGAAAGAAGTACCACAGGGAAAGCAGTACCACAGGGAAAGAAGTACCATAGGGAAAGAAGTACCACGGGGAAAGAAATATCATGTGGAAAGCAGTACCACAAGGAAAGAAGTACCACAGGGAAAGCAGTACCACAGGGAAAGAAGTACCACAGGGAAAGCAGCACCACAGGGAAAGAAGTACCACAGGGAAAGAAGTATGACATGGAAAGAAGTACCACAGGGAAAGCAGTACTACAGGGAAAGAAGTATGACATGGAAAGCAGTACCACAGGGAAAGCAGCACCACAGGGAAAGAAGTACCACAGGGAAAGAAGTATGACATGGAAAGAAGTACCACAGGGAAAGCAGTACTACAGGGAAAGAAGTACCACAGGGAAAGCAGTACTACAGGGAAAGAAGTACCACAGGGAAAGAAGTACCAAAGGGAAAGCAGTACTACAGGGAAAGAAGTACCACAGGGAAAGCAGTACCACAGGGAAAGCAGTACTACAGGGAAAGAAGTACCACAGGGAAAGCAGTACTACAGGGAAAGAAGTACCACAGGGAAAGAAGTACCACAGGGAAAGCAGTACTACAGGGAAAGAAGTACCACAGGGAAAGAAGTACCACAGGGAAAGAAGTATGACATGGAAAGAAGTACCACAGGGAAAGCAGTACCACAGGGAAAGCAGTACCACAAACCTAAGTGCCTTTACAAAATACCAATGTTACAAGTAAACCATGAATATCACTATTACACCAAGTAGACACTTACATGCACTGATTCTTTTTTACTTGTTTTGAGCCACAGTGTAAAAGATGTATATGCCAGATTTTTTAAATGTTGCTCTGATCATAAAAAGGTGTGATACTGATAGAAACATACTGCCTGTTGGTCTAGATACAGCAGTGAGAATAAATGGTGAAGCAACAGCTTGGTTTGACATAAAACAAAGGGTCCGTCAGGGGTGCATATTGTCGCCTTACTTATTTAACTTGTATACTGAAAATATCATGAGGAATGCTAGAGAAGATGTAAACAAAGAATATTACAATGCCGTAACAATTGGAGGTTATGAAATACCAGAGATTAGATATGCTGATGACACAGTATTACTGTCCATGACACAAAAAGGAAGTTGAAAAACTAATTATGTCAGTCCGTAAGAACAGCGAAAAGCAAAACGTCTATCTTAATGCAAAGAAAACTAAATTGATGACAACTGACAAAACAAACAAGGCATCTGATATATGTATCAATGAGGAAAAACTGAAAGAAGTGGAGAGTTTTGAATATCTTGGATCACTGCTAACTAATAATGGAGATACAATGAGAGAAATTAATTTTTAAGGGCATGCATCTTTCCCATGGCAACATATGCCTGTGAGAACTGGACACTTAACAAAACAGCTGAGAAACACATAAATGCCTTTGAATGTAAGTGCTACAGAAGAGGTCTTCAAATATCATGGACACAAAAAAGAACAAATATATCCATACTACAAGAACTTAATATTGAAGAAGGCTGGCTAGTAAAGAGGATTTTGGACACATTAAACGTCATGATAATTTAGAGAAGACCATCTTGGAAGGGTACATAATGGGAAAAAGAAAGAGAGGAAGACCAAGGTGAAGATGGCTGCAAGAAATTGTTGATTATCTGCAAATGGATGCATCAGCAGCAGGGCATTTTTCTCACAACAGAGAGGCCTACAGGAGTGCTGTAGGGAGGCAAAGTTCTGCAAAGGACATGCAAATGAATGAATGAACTGATAGTGTTACCTTGACATACTTTCTGGAACTTTCTTAGTCTGAATTATTTTTTGTTTTGTCATGTCATTCAGTGTTTCTAAATATTTGTTTTTGTTTTGTCATGTCATTCAGTGTTTCTAAATATTTGTTTTTATTTTGTCATGTCATTCAGTGTTTCTAAATATTTGTTTTTGTTTTGTCATGTCATTCAGTGTTTCTAAATATTTGTTTTTGTTTTGTCATGTCATTCAGTGTTTCTAAATATTTGTTTTTGTTTTGTCATGTCATTCAGTGTTTCTAAATATTTGTTTTTGTTTTTGATCATTGCTAGACAAAATAAAGAAAAATCTATGAAACATCACTACACTGCACATACTTCTCTGAAAGTATGTATCATTTGCACAAATTTTAATATAACCTTCTTGAGTGGAATAATTATGATATCTCTCTGTCTCATCTCCTCTCTCTCTCTCTCTCTCTCTCTCAAGCACAAACAACTAACCAGCAGAAACGTATCAAAATACTACCTCTTAAGAACAGGTTCCTCTTCAACAAAGCCAAGTTAGTACATCAAATTCTTTCATGGCATGCCCCGCCTTATCTATGGAATCTGTTTAAATTTAACCCAAAGGGCAGCCAACGCTTGAACAACATAAGTCTTCCAAAACCTAGACTTGATCTTTATAAGAAAAGCTTTAGTTATTCTGCTGCTCATCTTTGGAATACCCTTCCTTTCTGTATAAAAAATATAAATTATACTCCTTCCTACAACTACAAACTTTCCCAATATCTATTTGATGTCGACTACATGACTCTATGAATCAGAAAACTTAAAAGTTATTTTAGACTGCTCTTACAGGCACCAAGTACAGTTACTGTAATTGTTTATTCTGAATAGTCCCAACGTTTTTGTTTAGTAGATAGTCATTTATATATGTATGTAATTACTTCTGTACTGAGTGAATGGATAAGAGCAAAACGTAAAGTTATATTTTATTTTATGTCTTTCAGCTTCAGTGTTAATTATGTTTGTTACATGAACAGCATAACTGTAGAATGTCTGGAACAGAGTGAAAGATGTATGATAAAGGGCAGAATGTCACACGGGCCTGCGTGCCCAATTCTTAACTCTTTTGAAATAAAGATCAATCAATCTCTCTCTGTTAAACTGCTGGATTTTGGTATATGCTGGCAACAGCTAAGAGTCTAAAAGCAATAAATTCCCACAGATTATTCTCTGGTTAAGGAGATCTCCAAGGATTTATTTAAACAAAGGCAACTGTATCTTCTGTAATGTATGCCATTTCCATGATACGCAGATCTAAAATAAAAATGACACAAAATGTTAGGCTAGTAACTCAACAATCCTCAAAGAACATCTGTTAACAGGGACATTTCATTTATAACATAAACATTTATTCCTTGTCTTCTGGCTGCTAATCCTCTAATCTTCTCCTTGTCTTCTGACTGCTAATCCTCTAATCTTCTCCTTGTCTTCTGACTGCTAATCCTCTAATCTTCTCCTTGTCTTCTGACTGTTAATCCTCTAATTTTCTCCTTGTCTTCTGGCTGCTAATCCTCTAATCTTCTCCTTGTCTTCTGGCTGCTAATCCTCTAATTTTCTCCTTGTCTTCTGACTGCTAATCCTCTAATCTTCTCCTTGTCTTCTGACTGCTAATCCTCTAATTTTCTCCTTGTTTTCTGGCTGCTAATCCTCTAATCTTCTCCTTGTCTTCTGACTGTTAATCCTCTAATCTTCTCCTTGTCTTCTGACTGCTAATCCTTTAATCTTCTCCTTGTCTTCTGGCTGCTAATCCTCTAATTTTTTCCTTGTCTTCTGGCTGCTAATCCTCTAATCTTCTCCTTGTCTTCTGGCTGCTAATTCTCTAATCTTCTCCTTGTCTTCTGGCTGCTAATCCTCTAATCTTCTCCTTGTCTTCTGACTGCTAATCCTCTAATCTTCTCCTTGTCTTCTGGCTGCTAATCCTCTAATCTTCTCCTTGTCTTCTGGCTGCTAATCCTCTAATATTCCCCTTGTCTTGACCTTCATAACAGCCCAACATGCATAGTCCACCCACAATTTGGGAAAAGTCAAGCTGACCAATCTTCTTCTTCTTCTTCTTCGTTCACTTCTACCACCAAAAATCGCACTGTGAACCTACTGAATTCACGCCTGTGGTCCTCGTTAGGACCCGTGGTCCCCTGTGTGGTCCAAAATAGACCACACGAGATCCACGAGAGGACCACAAGGGGTTCAGAGTATCACAGTGCTTTAGCCTGTATTCTTGGTGGGTCTCGGAAGCGGGATTGCGTGACACCGTGGTTTTCATTGCACCAGTTTAGTCTAGGGTTGGACTTTCTCACCGGAAGACCTCGACGTGTTTAGGATATCAGTGCATCCCCGCTGGGTGAGAGGCGGTAGCCCACCCAGGCCAGAGTTGGACTTTCTCACCGGAAAACCTCGACGTGTTTTGAGATACCCATGTATCACCGCCGGGTGAGAGGTGGTTGCCCATCCAGTCCAGGGTTGGACTTTCTCACCGGAAAACCTCAGCGTGATTAGGATACGCAAACATCCCCACCGGGTGAGAGGTGGTTGCCTGTCTAGACTTCCCTGGTCCAGTGTCTCCGACTTCAGCATTTTGCGGTCGTGGCCGCTACCCTTCCTAGTTGTGACCAAGATGGAGCTTTTGTCCAGGAGGACGAATCCTCGCCACTAGTGACTTCTACCCCTGGGTTGAGCCGGTTTAGGCATTATCCCAGTATGGGCGTGTTTGGGACGGGACCAACCTCTAGGCCAGAGGTACTGTGACATGCATAGCCTTCAAGATTCACCCCTGGTATGAGCCGGTTTAGGCAAAATTCACTAGTATGGGTGTTTATCAGGCGTTACCGACCTCTAGAGTGGAGGTGGCATGACATGTCTAGCCATCAAGTTCCACCCCTGGTGTGTGCCGGTTTAGGCATATTTCACCAGTGTAGGTGTATTTCGGACGTGGCCGGCCTCTAGAGCAGAGGTGCTGTGGTATAGCTCTCGTAGCGATACTACTGGACATACCGGTTAAACTTCACTTTCCACCACCTTTTCCCATCGGCTCCGCACAGCAACCTTTATTTCTTTTCCGCATTTACTTCCTTAACCGGGAGGAGCTTCACTCCACGCGCGGCATTTGAAGAGTCTCTCCAGCAGTGTCTTAAACTCTGGGACAAGCCGGTTCATGCATTTCACCCGATATGACTGCACTCAGGACGTGGCCGACCTCCAAACCAGAGGTGCTGTGATTTGACTGTTTGCTTCGCTTTATCCTTTCTACCACCTTTTCCGCAGTGATGCTGCGCGGCAACCTCATTTGCAAATTTCTTCATTGGCCGGGAGGAGCACCGCTCCACGCACGGCAGCTGAAGATCTCGCCAACAGCGGCAGATGAGCTACCAAACGTGCCACTCATCTACCCTAAGTAACTGGTTTTCAGGCGCCAGATATTCGCCCTCGCCCCTTCTCCTGTCAGTTTAAACAGTTCTGCCACGGGAAGGCCAGGAGCTGGACTTGACTGCCAGAGGCTGTTTGTGGCACGTTTGCAGTCCTTAGAACCAAGCTGACCAATAAAAAAAAAAAAAAGGAACTTCATCCGCTTCCCACTTCAAACTAACGCTGGTAAGCTCTGACTGATGCAAAGTTCTGAAACAGACAGACAACACACTGGCATGGGGCAAAGATTTGCACTGAGATCAAAGTCCTTCACTTCTGTCCTCGTTACTGAAACCCTTCATTAAGGTCAAATTCTCTGTTCTTTTAAGTGTGTAACTTTGCTACAACCTCTTTTTTCTCTCCACGTTTTAGTTGGAATTTTATGTAATCTGTGCTCGATGCATTCATCAGTGATTACCATCAGCAATAAGTAAAATGTTTATTATCAGTAACTAATTTGTTAATGTCAGTTCGGTTGCAAAACAAACATTCTAAGATATAATTACATTTGTATCAATGCTTCAGATACTTCACTTTCATTGCATTGTATATTTTACTTTCATGCCTTTGCCTTGTATACTTTACTTTCATGTCAATGTTTCCACACTTTTTACTTTCACGTCAATGCCTCGCACACTTTACTTTCATGCTAATGCCTTGCACACTTTACTTTCATACCAACACCTCAAACACTTTACTTTCATGTCAATACCTCACACACTTTACTTTCATACCAACACCTCACACACTTTACTTTCATGCCAATACCTCACACACTTTACTTTCATGTCAATGTTTCCACACTCTACTTTCATGTCAATGTTTCCACACTTTACTTTCATGCCAATGTTTCCACACTTTACTTTCATGTCAATGTCTCACACACTTTACTTTCATGTCAATGTCTCACACACTTTACTTTCATGTCAATGTCTCACACACTTTACTTTCATGCCAATGTTTCCACACTTTACTTTCATGTCAATGTCTCACACACTTTACTTTCATGTCAATGTTTCCACACTTTACTCTCATGCCAATGTTTCCACACTTTACTTTCATGTCAATGTCTCACACACTTTACTTTCATGTCAATGTCTCACACACTTTACTTTCATGTCAATGTCTCACACACTTTACTTTCATGCCAATGTTTCCACACTTTACTTTCATGCCAATGTTTCCACACTTTACTTTCATGCCAATGTTTCCACACTTTACTCTCATGCCAATGCCTTGTATACTTTACTCTCATGCCAATGCCTTGTATACTTTACTCTCATGCCAATGCCTTGTATACTTTACTCTCATGCCAATGCCTTGTATACTTTACTCTCATGCCAATGCCTTGTATACTTTACAATAGGCATGTGAAGTTACTAAAAACAAAAAATAATTAATCCAATTCACATCCAATCATAGCTAATGTGAAGATTTTTCGTTATAATTAACAACTGAAATCTTATTACATTCACATCAAAACATAGCCAGTGTGAAGATTTTATGTTATTTTTTAATCTTTACTATATTATATCACATTCACAACATACAAGTGGAGACAAAACAGCAGTTAAAATGGCGAACAGCTGTATATACTTCTGGACAAATATTTCATGTGATACTCAGTTGCTTCCCTTGTCTGACAACTCTTTAGATGTGACACTTTCAATGTGGAGGTGATACAAAATGTATAAAAATATCAATCATAAAAAAAAAAAATTGCAGGACAAAGATATTTTCATCTTTATCCCAGAGAATGTATTCTGTTTTTTCTTCTCTACTGCACCCTGTCACTTAGTAACTACTAAACTATTCTTCAATGTTTGTGTTTAACTCCTAACACACCAAACAACATCCACAAACATTTTTTTGTGTTATAAAAAAATCTTTGATGTTTTTACAGACAGATGTGATGGCTATTCTCAGCATGTACATTAGTTTAAAATTACAAACTCCCAACTACGTGACATATAACTGTTATGGTTTTTTTTTTTTAAAATTGTTTCAAAAGCCATCTGAACGGCTCATGGGAGGTTAAAAGTTAAATTTTATTATCCTTCAGAGTGAAATGCTTTCAAAGATATATCTGAACAGCAGCAGCTGCTCAATATGCTTGCATATAAAAAATATTACTAATGAACTTTGGAGGATGCTCAAACCAATGATGATCCTAACCTGTCTAATTTCACTCAAACCAAATGTGATCATATTTATATCCACTCTATGCTGGCACTTAATTCATCTTGTTATTCCTAAAAATAACTGCCTTATTTTTATGCATGTAATGCACACATTATACACAGTTAGTGCAAACCAAGAACCCACTGCACATTATACCCGTATGTGCATCGTACGCGAATCTCTTTTTACAAAAGGTAAAGGTTTATGAGCAAAACTTAAACAGTAGTTTGACCTATGGCATTTCAATGAACAGCAACAGAAAGATGAATTTACACAGAAAACAAGACTAAAGTAGAAAAAGAAGTTTTAAACATTTAAATACACA
Source organism: Achatina immaculata (assembly GCA_009760885.1). Classification (NCBI taxonomy): domain Eukaryota; kingdom Metazoa; phylum Mollusca; class Gastropoda; order Stylommatophora; family Achatinidae; genus Lissachatina; species Lissachatina immaculata. The sequence continues at coordinate 41,975,339 of CM019716.1, forward strand.
AACAGGTCAGCCAGGAATAAAATGTGAATTACAAGGCATATCCAAATTAACCCTTTTTTTTTTTTTTTCAAAGTGGACCGTGGCTGGCCTGTCCAGGGATGATCAAAATTACAGGGCCTGAATTTTCAGTGGAGGTCATTGTAAACAGTGCAGGGCCAAATTTTTGTTTGCAAAGAAATATATTCATAGTAGTGTCCCTTAGCTGCCTCATGCAGTTATCCATTTATTATAGCTCATTCAAGTTTTATGTCAATTCTTTGATTTTTTTATTTTTTTTTTTCATTTGTCATATGTGGTCAAGACCATATGCAAAATCTCCTAATAACCATGATTTTATTCTCTCTCTGAAAAACATACATGCACTTGTACATACATACATATCTGCATGTTACACATGGTTATTTTTACAGGAAAGTAAATTTTACATGTATCTGTGTTACATGCATGAAAATATGGTATTCTAAATTAATTTAAAGTACTTCAAAGAAGAGGAAAGTAGAAATGAAAGCATTTTAGTATGAGGAACATAACAAACAAAAAATATGAATTAATGCAACATATGAAAATATACACTAAACATAAAAAAAATATGAACTTTTCTTTCTCACTTAAAGTTCTCATACCAGCACTGAATAAAGATGGCAACTAAAACGTGCAATCTTGGCTTCTGAAAATCTTTCCAAATACTGCGATACAATTTACAAGTAGATCATCATGTTAAATGAGATGAGAAATAATGCCACTGAATATGTGTAGAATTTGGGTAAAGTAGGGGAACAGAATTTGGTGATCTATAGCTAACACGAAAAAAAACTTCCAGTTGTCATACTTTGCTATTGTACATGATAATCAAGTTAATACATTTTGGTTCCAGCTATTTTCACAGGTTCCAATGTACTACTCTTTTTATGAGCAAGCTGTATTTATCTTACATATGTGCTACTCTTTATGAGCAAGCTGTATTTATCTTACATATGTGCTACTCTTTTTATGAGCTAGCTGTATTTATCTTACATATATGCTACTCTTTTTTATGAGCAAGCTCTATTTATCTTACATATGTGCTACTCTTTTTATGAGCAAGCTGTATTTATCTTACATATGTACTACACTTTTTAAAGTCCTCTTACACATGGGCCAGGCAAAAATAAAAAAAAATAAACAAGCTTTTCATGAGTGACCTCCAGAATTGAAGTTTTATTCTAGCTAGATATTACTTATTTTTATTAATTATGCACATGACTGCTCTATCATTCTGTCCTCATACTTGACAATTTATTACAAGTTACATGTATGAGCCTGTATTATTCTGTCTTCATACTTGATCTTTTATTACAAGTTATGTGTATGAGTCTGTATTATTCTGTCCTCATACTTGACCATTTATTACAAGTTATGTGTATGAGCCTATACTATTCTGTCATCATACTTGACCATTTATTACAAGTTACGTGTATGAGCCTATACTATTCTGTCATCATACTTGACCATTTATTACAAGTTATGTGTATGAGCCTATACTATTCTGTCATCATACTTGACCATTTATTACAAGTTACGTGTATGAGCCTATACTATTCTGTCATCATACTTGACCATTTATTACAAGTTACGTGTATGAGCCTATACTATTCTGTCATCATACTTGACCATTTATTACAAGTTATGTGTATGAGCTTGTAACATTTTGTCATTAAACTCTCCCTGTTGCCAAAAGTTTTACAATACTGACAATATAAAGCTCATATTATTAATATCACAGAACATAACAAATTCATTATGGCAGTTTAAAAATATTTGACAAACATAACATGAACAAGAGCTTAATATTGAAGAAGGCTGGCTAGTAAAGAGGATTAAAGAGAGAAAACTTAAATATTTTGGCCACATTAAACGTCATGATAATTTAGAGAAGACCGTATTGGAAGGATACATAATGGGAAAAAGAAAAAGAGGAAGACCGAAACGAAGATGGCTGCAAGACATCGTTGATGATCTGGAAATGGATGCAGCAGCAGCAGGCCATCTTGCTCACAACCGAGAGGCCTACAGGAGTGCTGTTTGGGAGGCAAAGTTCCGCAAGGGACATGCAAAGGAATGAATGAACATGAACATTAATTAAAAGCAAACAAATGTACTGCCAGCTGATAGGACATGAACAAAGGTCCTCCATGCTTCTAAAAACTTTGCCTGCCAACATCAGTCACATGATTGTCATGTGATAATAAAGTGACAGTATTACAAGATAAAACATGCATACAGATATCCACACACCTCTTCAATTAGAAAAATACAAGATAAAACCACACTGTACTCAACAATAACAGCTAATATTTTCCCCCAACACACTGTACTCAACAATAACAGCTAATATTTTTCCCCAACACACTGTACTCAACAATAACAGCTAATATTTTTCCCCAACACACTGTACTCAACAATAACAGCTAATATTTTCCCCCAACACACTGTACTCAACAATAACAGCTAATATTTTCCCCCAACACACTGTACTCAACAATAACAGCTAATATTTTTCCCCAACACACTGTACTCAACAGTAACAGCTAATATTTTTCCCCAACACTGTGTGATAAGCTGACCTCTCCCCCACCCTATGTACCACTAAAACTCTGTGTGATAAGCTGACCCCTCCCCCACCCTATGTACCACTAAAACTCTGTGTGATAAGCTGACCTCTGCCCCACCCAATGTACCACTAAAACTCTGTGTGATAAGCTGACCTCTCCCCCACCCAATGTACCACTAAAACTCTGTGTGATAAGCTGACTCCTCCCCCACCCTATGTACCACTAAAACACTGTGTGATAAGCTGACCTCTCCCCCACCCAATGTACCACTAAAACTCTGTGTGATAAGCTGACCCCTCCCCCACCCTATGTACCACTAAAACACTGTGTGATAAGCTGACCCCTCCCCCACCCCATGTACCACTAAAACACTGTGATAAGCTGACACCTCCCCCACCCCATGTACCACTAAAACACTGTGTGATAAGCTGACCCCTCCCCCACCCCATGTACCACTAAAACACTGTGTGATAAGCTGACTCCTCCCCCACCCTATGTACCACTAAAACACTGTGTGATAAGCTGACCCCTCCCCCCCCTATGTACCACTAAAACACTGTGTGATAAGCTGACTCCTCCCCCACCCCATGTACCACTAAAACACTGTGTGATAAGCTGACTCCTCCCCCACCCTATGTACCACTAAAACACTGTGTGATAAGCTGACTCCTCCCCCACCCTATGTACCACTAAAACACTGTGTGATAAGCTGACTCCTCCCCCACCCTATGTACCACTAAAACACTGTGTGATAAGCTGACCCCTCCCCCACCCTATGTACCACTAAAACACTGTGTGATAAGCTGACCCCTCCCCCACCCTATGTACCACTAAAACTCTGTGTGATAAGCTGACCCCTCCCCCACCCTATGTAACACTAAAACACTGTGTGATAAGCTGACCCCTCCCCCACCCCATGTACCACTAAAACACTGTGTGATAAGCTGACCCCTCCCCCACCCCATGTACCACTAAAACACTATGTGATAAGCTGACTCCTCCCCCACCCCATATACCACTAAAACACTGTCTGTGTAACACAAAAAATGAGCAAAATGATTTTACATTTAAAAGACAAGGACCTCAGTTCAAAGAAAGAAAAAAAAAGGACACTTTATGACAGACAGACCGCTTGTATAAAGTTTCCAATAACTTTTGATAACACCTTTTAGTGGACCAGAAATGCCCAATTTTGCCCATCTTAATTTCACACTGCAAATACTTTTATGTGAAAGTGCACTATACAAGTATACTTGTACGAGTGTTCCAAACATCACAAAGCATAAATAAAATGAAAGGACCAAATGCTATGCCATTAAATTGACAGATTATTCAAACAATAAATATGGTTGACTCTGACAAGGATACTAATATCAATGGTATAATATTTATGTCAGTGTATGATTTACAGTTCTCTCTCTCTCTCACATACAACTCTCACATACAACCCTTTTTTATGACACAGATCTAACTATACAACTCTCACGTATACTTGTTTCTTGTTACATAGATCTGATAATACACATGTCACAAACAACTTTCTTGTCATGCAAATCTAATAATACACATTACAAACAACTGTTTATTGTTACACAGATCTTACACATATCACAGTTTCTTGTTACACAGATCTGATAATATACATGTAATGTTTCTTGTTATGCAGGTCTAATAATACATGTTACAAACAACTGCTTCTTGTTACACAGATCTAACACATGTCACAAGGAACTCTTTCTTTTTCAATCAATCAATCAAGTGTTGTGCCGTGTGGTGTAGGCGATCATTTCTCTCCACAATTCCCTGTCTTTAGACTTCATTATGAGATCTGCCAGTGACTTTCTTCCTAGCCACACTGACAGCCCATCCAGTAACTTCTCTCTATCTTCCTCTGTCTCTTCTTCCCTCGTGTTATTTTTACACAGATCTAATAATACACATGTCACAAATAACTGTTTCTTTTTACATTACACAGATCTAATAATACACATGTCACAAATAACTGTTTCTTTTTACACAGATCTAATAATACACATGTCACAAACAACTGTTTATTACTGCACAGACCTAACAATACACGTTTTGTGTACGTGTTGACAAACAAAGGATTTGGTAAGTCAGATTTTAAACCATTTTTTCCTCTTCTCATCGACCTAGATGTGTCAGCTGATGTTCTCTCAAACTGACACCAGGATGTTGGACAAAGACTGGACAGCGGATGGATAACAGCGGCTTGACCACAGATACAGAGTACAGCTGAGCTTCTTAGCAGGCTCCAAAACTCTTCACATCCTCTAAGTTTACATAAACAATGACAAAAACTCTTCATACCTTTAAGTTTATCATAATAATGATAAAACACTTCATTTAATAAAGTCTATTGGATATATTCATGTTTTAATATTGTCTTTAGTGTTTATACTGTTTATTACTTTATTTTATATTGTCTTTGTATCATACAGTGGTAGTACTTCTTATTGTCTTCATTACTGTGACTCAGTACTAGATGGTTTATTCTCCTCACACAAGCACATTTCCTGGACTCTATTAGTCCGTGTCTCTCGGCCTCCTCATTTTATCTCTAGTGTGGTGAGCCTGCCACGCCCTTAACTGGTCCACTGGTTTTGATCTGGTTCTCAAGTCACAACCTGTCAGTTTCAGTCAGTCAGTCATTTGCGTGTCCCATGCGGAACTTTGCCTCCCTAAGAGCTCTCCTGTAGGCCTCTCGGTTGTAAGCAAGATGCCCTGCTGCTGATGCACCTGTCAGTTTAGTGGTGTCATGTCATCCCTTGCCTTTGGCACTTTCTACCTGTACCTGTTGATTGAGTACTAGTCTGGTCTGTCTGCCTATCCATCACCACCTGTTTGAGTACTAGTCTGGTCTGTCCGCCTCTCCATCACCACCTGTTTGAGTACTAGTCTGGTCTGTCCGCCTATCCATCACCACCTGTTTGAGTACTAGTCTGGTCTGTCCGCCTCTCCATCACCACCTGTTATTTTGTGAGGAATAGTCATGGCAACCTACTGTACTTATGAGTGTCTTAGCCCGCCTCTTCCTCTGCCTCATCGAGTCTGTCATTTTCTAAGTGTCTGTTTCTCCTGCTTACACTTGCCAGCACCAAACCATGATGGTGTTTCTCTAGTGTCCTGGGAACCAGTTTTCTATCTTGTTCTCTAAATTACCTATCTAACTTTTTTCCTTATTTTAATGCTAACCCCTATAACTATAATATCTTCATAATTATAATCATAATTCCAGGTAACAAGGCGCTATGTTATATTCACTTTCTCTAACTTTACCAAAACAATGGCAAAAATTCTTCACACTCCTTTCCACTCAAAGCTTCCAAGTTTACCAAAACAATGACAAAATCTCTTCACATTCTCAACTCAAAGCCTGATAAAGATTTATGTCACCCTCTATCTCACCAAAACCTCATGTTTTCAGAAACAAATCCTTTCTATAACATGCAACGTGGAACGTGGAACACATCATAATCCTTGCATTAGCTACACTAACTAGCTTCACTTCAAAGATAAAAGAAACAATCTACAGGTGATAGAAGCAGTCAACAGTGACCTCAAGTCTCAAGAAAAGATTTTGATCAAAAACATGCTAGCGGCATACTCTTGATAATTCATGAGCTAAATGTGAATACAAGAAACTACCGTGGGAAAAACTGGCTTGAAAAACTAAAAATATATGCTTGCATGGCAAGACACACTATATTACAAACAACTATCAGGACATGATGGGGCAACAAGATATTATATTAATGTCAGTCTTGTGACATGATGAGACAACAGGATATTATGTAAATGTCAGTCTTGTGACATGATGAGACAACAGCATATTATGTAAATGTCAGTCTTGTGACATGATGAGACAACAGCATATTATGTAAATGGTAGTCTTGTGACATGATGAGACAACAGGATATTATGTAAATGGCAGTCTTGTGACATGATGAGACAACAGGATATTATGTAAATGGCAGTCTTGTGACATGATGAGACAACAGGATATTATGTAAATGGCAGTCTTGTGACATGATGAGACAACAGGATATTACGTAAATGGCAGTCTTGTGACATGATGAGACAACAGGATATTATGTAAATGTCCGATTTGTGACATGATGGGGCAACATATTATGTAAATGTTATTCTTGTGATATGATGTGACAACATGCTATGTAAATGTCAGTCTTGTGACATGATGGGACAACAGGATATTATGTAAATGTCATAACATGATGGGACAACAGGATATTATGTAAATGCCATATTATAACATGAGAAAACAACAGGATATTATGTAAATGTCATCTTATAACATGAGAGAACAACAGGGTATTATGTAAATGTCAGTCATGTGACATGATAGAACAAGATATTATGTAAATGTCATTCTTGTGATATGACAGGACAACAGGACATTGTATAAATGTCAGTCCTGCAACATGAGAGAACAACATGATATTATGTCTTCAGCTCTATCAACTTGTCAAGGATGACAGCTATATCAGCTTGTCAGTGATAACAGCTGTATCAGCTTGTTAAGGACAACAGCTCTATTGCTTTGTCATGAAAAACAGCTCTATCAGTTTGTCAAGGATAACAGCTCCATCAGCTGGTCGGGGATAACAGCTCATCAGAGACAATAGCTCTATCAGCTGGTTGGGGATAACAGCTCATCAGAGACAATAGCTCTATCAGTTTGTCAAGGATAACAGCTCATCAGAGACAACAGTTCTATCAGCTGATCGGGGATAACAGCTCATCAGAGACAACAGTTCTATCAGTTTGTCAAGGATAACAGCTCATCAGAGACAACAGTTCTATCAGCTGATCGGGGATAACAGCTCATCAGAGACAACAGTTCTATCAGTTTGTCAGGGATAACAGCTCATCAGAGACAACAGTTCTATCAGTTTGTCAGGGATAACAGCTCATCAGAGACAACAGTTCTATCAGTTTGTCAGGGATAACAGCTCATCAGAGACAACAGTTCTATCAGCTGGTCGGGGATAACAGCTCATCAGAGACAACAGTTCTATCAGTTTGTCAGGGATAACAGCTCATCAGAGACAACAGCTCTATCAGTTTGTCAGGGATAACAGCTCATCAGAGACAATAGCTCTATCAGTTTGTCAGGGATAACAGCTCATCAGAGACAATAGCTCTATCAGTTTGTCAGGGATAACAGCTCATCAGAGACAATAGCTCTATCAGTTTGTCAGGGATAACAGCTCATCAGAGACAACAGCTCTATCAGTTTGTCAGGGATACCAGCTCATCAGAGACAACAGCTCTATCAGTTTGTCAGGGATACCAGCTCATCAGAGACAACAGCTCTATCAGTTTGTCAGGGGTAACAGCTCATCAGAGACAACAGTTCTATCAGTTTGTCAGGGGTAACAGCTCATCAGAGACAACAGTTCTATCAGTTTGTCAGGGATAACAGCTCATCAGAGACAACAGTTCTATCAGTTTGTCAGGGATAACAGCTCATCAGAGACAACAGTTCTATCAGCTGGTCGGGGATAACAGCTCATCAGAGACAACAGTTCTATCAGTTTGTCAGGGATAACAGCTCATCAGAGACAACAGCTCTATCAGTTTGTCAGGGATAACAGCTCATCAGAGACAATAGCTCTATCAGTTTGTCAGGGATAACAGCTCATCAGAGACAATAGCTCTATCAGTTTGTCAGGGATAACAGCTCATCAGAGACAATAGCTCTATCAGTTTGTCAGGGATAACAGCTCATCAGAGACAACAGCTCTATCAGTTTGTCAGGGATACCAGCTCATCAGAGACAACAGCTCTATCAGTTTGTCAGGGATACCAGCTCATCAGAGACAACAGCTCTATCAGTTTGTCAGGGGTAACAGCTCATCAGAGACAACAGCTCTATCAGTTTGTCAGGGATAACAGCTCATCAGAGACAACAGCTCTATCAGTTTGTCAGGGATAACAGCTCATCAGAGACAACAGCTCTATCAGTTTGTCAGGGATACCAGCTCATCAGAGACAACAGTTCTATCAGTTTGTCAGGGATACCAGCTCATCAGAGACAACAGCTCTATCAGTTTGTCAGGGGTAACAGCTCATCAGAGACAACAGTTCTATCAGTTTGTCAGGGGTAACAGCTCATCAGAGACAACAGTTCTATCAGTTTGTCAGGGATAACAGCTCTGCTAGTTTGTTTTGGAATAACAAGTCTAGAACCTTAACAGGGATAACTGTGACTTTGATGAGAAGAACACAGCATGGAATGACAATAAAATATGCTGAGTATAAGAAACTGTGACAGGATGATCCTTCAGATTGTTCTATGTTGCTGGAAGTAATAGATCTGCTGTGTCAGCTGCTGCAGGAGACAGTCTTGGTTCCAGGAACATCAGCTCAGCTCTGCATCAACAGCATCCTCCTGAGGAGCAAATAATAATACCATGATGACAGGAAAGCATCTTTCTTTAGCCACAAATAATAATACCACAATGATAGAAAAAACATCTTTCTTTAGCCACAAATAATAATACCACAATGATAGAAAAAACATCTTTCTTTAGCCACAAATAATAATACCACAATGACAGAAAAAACATCTTTCTTTAGCCACAAATAATAATACCACAATGACAGAAAAAACATCTTTCTTTTGCCACAAATAATAATACCACAATGACAGAAAAAACATCTTTCTTTAGCCACAAATAATAATACCACAATGACAGAAAAAACATCTTTCTTTAGCCACAAATAATAATACCATGATGACAAGAAAAGCATATTGCTCTAGATACAAACAACAACAAGTCACTGTGTGATCAGTATTTGATAAGTACCGTACATATACATGACACATCAAAACTTTGGTGCACTCTGTTAAGAGATTATTTTTCACAGACAATAAGTTATTAAAACTATTCTTCATGTTCTTGTCATAAACTCTGAACTTGAAACTGCCGCTGTCTACATCTGATGCATTGATGGTGCTGAGATCTGAAGGTAAGAAAACACTACATCTGATGCAGTGATGGTGCTGAGATCTGAAGGTAAGAAAACACTACATCTGATGCAGTGATGGTGCTGAGATCTGAAGGTAAGAAAACACTACATCTGATGCAGTGATGGTGCTGAGATCTGAAGGTAAGAAAACACTGTCTACATCTGATGCAGTGATGGTGCTGAGATCTGAAGGTAAGAAAACACTACATCTGATGCAGTGATGGTGCTGAGATCTGAAGGTAAGAAAACACTGTCTACATCTGATGCAGTGATGGTGCTGAGATCTGAAGGTAAGAAAACACTGTCTACATCTGATGCAGTGATGGTGCTGAGATCTGAAGGTAAGAAAACACTGTCTACATCTGATGCAGTGATGGTGCTGAGATCTGAAGGTAAGAAAGCACTACATCTGATGCAGTGATGGTGCTGAGATCTGAAGGTAAGAAAACACTGTCTACATCTGATGTAGTGATGATGCTGAGATCTGAAGGTAAGAAAACACTGTCCACATCTGATGCAGTGATGGTGCTGAGATCTGAAGGTAAGAAAACACTACATCTGATGCAGTGATGGTGCTGAGATCTGAAGGTAAGAAAACTCTACATCTGATGCAGTGATGGTGCTGAGATCTGAAGGTAAGAAAACACTGTCTACATCTGATGCAGTGATGGTGCTGAGATCTGAAGGTAAGAAAACACTGTCTACATCTGATGCAGTGATGGTGCTGAGATCTGAAGGTAAGAAAACACTACATCTGATGCAGTGATGGTGCTGAGATCTGAAGGTAAGAAAACACTACATCTGATGCAGTGATGGTGCTGAGATCTGACGGTAAGAAAACACTATCTACATCTGATGCATTGATGGTGCTGAGATCTGAAGGTAAGAAAACACTGTCTACATCTGATGCAGTGATGGTGCTGAGATCTGAAGGTAAGAAAACACTACATCTGATGTAGTGATGATGCTGAGATCTGAAGGTAAGAAAACACTACATCTGATGTAGTGATGATGCTGAGATCTGAAGGTAAGAAAACACTGTCTACATCTGATGCAGTGATGGTGCTGAGATCTGAAGGTAAGAAAACACTGTCTACATCTGATGCAGTGATGGTGCTGAGATCTGAAGGTAAGAAAACACTGCATCTGATGCAGTGATGGTGCTGAGATCTGAAGGTAAGAAAACACTACATCTGATGCAGTGATGGTGCTGAGATCTGAAGGTAAGAAAACACTACATCTGATGCAGTGATGGTGCTGAGATCTGAAGGTAAGAAAACACTACATCTGATGCAGTGATGGTGCTGAGATCTGAAGGTAAGAAAACACTGTCTACATCTGATGCAGTGATGGTGCTGAGATCTGAAGGTAGGAAAACACTGGTTGCCTGATGGCCCAGCAGTTGTTTCAAGAAGGCTTACCAACAGACCCTGCCCACAATGAGAGACTATGATGAGTAGTATTCTGTTAGCCAAGCTGAAGGAGTGCACTGACCCACCACTAGAAGCAACACAAAGAACCAGAACAGAATCTTGACCAGCTTTGGTTCACTAGCCTCAATAACTCTGCTAACTTTGTCTCATCAACTCCTATCTATTAATACTTTCAAGATTTAATCAATCCCAAGTTTTCTTCTCAGCTAGACGCTATTTGATAAATAGTTCTCACATTATATTTCACATTTCTCAGCTAGCCACTATTTGATAAATAGTTCTCACATTACATTTCACATTTCTCAGCTAGTCGCTGTTTGATAAATAGTTCTCACATTATATTTCACATTTCTCAGCTAGCCACTATTTGATAAATAGTTCTCACATTACATTTCACATTTCTCAGCTAGTGCTATTTGATAAATAGTTCTCACATTATATTTCACATTTCTCAGCTAGCCACTATTTGATAAATAGTTCTCACATTATATTTCACATTTCTCAGCTAGCCACTATTTGATAAATAGTTCTCACATTATATTTCACATTTCTCAGCTAGTTGCTATTTGATTATGTTCTCATGCAACATCTATTTGATGATGCTACTCATGCAGCATCTATTTGATGATGCTACTCATGCAGCATTTATTTGATGATGCTACTCATGCAGCATCTATTTGATGATGTTACTCATGCAGGATCTATTTGATGATGCTACTCATGCAGCATCTATTTGATGATGTTATTCATGCAGCATCTATTTGATGATGCTACTCATGCAGCATGAGTTAAAAAAAAAAACCTTTCACCCTATTAATCAAACAAGAAAATACGGCATACAATGTGTAACTGTATTTTGTAGTTGGGGCCAGTTTTATGTGTGCCACCCTGTATGTCACTGAACATACATCTTTATGGTTGTTAACTTCATAAATATATACTGACATCATAATAAACATAAGAACTGTCCATAAACTGTCAGAAAATCATTATGCTCTCAGGAATTATAAAAATGAAGCACATTTATAAAAAGTTTACCATGACTGTCACTTTTGTAAAAAAAACAAAATGTATGACATGAATGTTACCCGTCAATGTCATACGATTACACAACGCACTTTACAAAACTAAATGGTTTAATCCAGTCACAAACTGATACGTGCAGTAACATGTGAATCTATGCGACTATGCAATAATAAAGCATTCAATGCACACAGCAAAGTAATTAAACCAGAGAGTAAATAACTGAAGCATACTTCAAACCAACCTAAGTGTGATCACAGCTGAGGCATAATTTTACCCAACATGTGATCACAACTGAGGCATACTTTTACCCAACATGTGATCACAACTGAGGCATAATTTTACCCAACTTGTGATCACAACTGAGGCATAATTTTACCCAACTTGTGATCACAACTGAGCCATAATTTTACCCAACTTGTGATCACAACTGAGGCATGATTTTAACTCATATTTAAACAATTAACAAAAGTGAGAAGAAAAAGAAAACTTTCTTCTGTATCTAAATGTAGCCTCTACTATTTGATGCCAAAGATGATGCATATTAATGACTTATACCTCAGTTTCTTTTCTCCATTCCCACAAAAACAAAAAAAAAACAGAATTAAACATCTTTTATATGAGATCAACTCGTAACCCCAATCAGCTCTGTGTATAAAATCAACAAGTACAACGAAGCATACAATCTCTCTCTGAACCTTAAGTGCCCAGGGCACATGGGGCTTCCGCAAGGGTTTTCCACAAATGCCTGTCCTTTGCCTTTTTTTCTGCTCTTGCCCAGGTGAGTCCTCTATTGCTCAACATCCTTTCTGTTGTTCTTCTCCATATCTCTTTTGGTCTACCCTTACTTCTGCTCCCCTGTGGTGTCCATCTTAGTGCTATTTTTGGTAGTGAGTTGTCAGTCATCGGAGCACATGTCCCAACCATCGCCAGCGTCTTTCCTCAATAATTGTTGTCAGTGGTTTCATCTGCATTTCTGCTAATAAGATACTATTTCTTATGGTGTTTGGCCAAAATATTTTTCTAATTCTTCGTAAACATTTAGTCTGGAAAGAATTCAACTTGTTTTCTATGGTTTTGGTGATTTTCCAGCATTCACTTCCATAGAGTAGTACACTTAGAACATTACTCTTAAATATCCTGATTTTCATATTTATGTGTAGTTTTTTTTATTTCCATATAGTCTGCAGCATTGCAAAAGCCTGGTTTGCTCTAGTAAGTCTGCTGTGAAGCATACAATGGCTGGAATCTTAATCTTATATTTCTGCAATAAAACTCTTTTTTTTTCTCTTCAAAACTGAAACTGTGAGAGTGAATGAAGATCTTATGCTGGTGCACTCATAAAAGCTTAAAGCTGTGCTGTATGAGCAATTTATAGTCCAGTGATATCAGTCAGAGCTTGGTGTGTCAGGGAGAGTTTGGTGTGTCAGGGAGAGCTTGGTGTGTCAGGCAGAGCTTGGTGTGTCAGGGAGAGTTTGGTGTGTCAGACAGAGTTTGGTGTGTCAGGGAGAGTTTGGTGTGTCAGGGAGAGTTTGGTGTGTCAGACAGAGATTGGTGTGTCAGACAGAGATTGGTGTGTCAGACAGAGATTGGTGTATCAGGCAGAGATTGGTGTGTCAGGCAGAGATTGGTGTGTCAGGCAGAGATTGGTGTGTCAGGCAGAGATTGGTGTGTCAGACAGAGATTGGTGTGTCAGACAGAGATTGATGTGTCAGACAGAGACTGGTGTGTCAGGCAGAGATTGGTGTGAAACTTGTGTCAGGCAGAGATTGGTGTGTCAGGCAGAGCTTGGTGTGTCAGGCAGAGCTTGGTATGTCAGGCAGAGATTGGTGTGTCAGGCAGAGATTGGTGTGTCAGGCAGAGATTGGTGTGTCAGGCAGAGATTGGTGTGTCAGGCAGAGATTGGTGTGTCAGACAGAGATTGGTGTGTCAGACAGAGACTGGTGTGAAACTTGTGTCAGACAGAGATTGGTGTGTCAGGCAGAGACTGATGTGAAACTTGTGTCAGATAGAGATTGGTGTGTCAGACAGAGATTGGTGTGTCAAGGAGAGCTTGGTCTGAAACTTGTGTCAGACAGAGATTGGTATGTCAGAGAGAGCTTGGTGTGTCAAGGAGAGCTTGGTATGTCAGGGACAGCTTCATGTTAAACTTGTGTCAGACAGAGATTGGTGTGTCAGGGAGAGCTTGGTGTGTCAAGGAGAGACTGGTCTGAAACTTGTGTCAGACAGAAATTGGTGTGTCAGGGAGAGCTTGTGTCAAGGAGAGCTTGGTCTGAAACTTGTGTCAGACAGAGATTGGTGTGTCAGGGAGAGCTTGGTGTGTCAAGGAGAGCTTGGTCTGAAACTTGTGTCAGACAGAGATTGGTGTGTCAGGGAAAGCTTGGTGTGTCAAGGAGAGCTTGGTCTGAAACTTGTGTCAGACAGAGATTGGTGTGTCAGGCAGAGTTTAGTGTGAAACTTGTGTCAGACAGAGATTGGCATGTCAGGCAGAGTTTAGTGTGAAATTTGTGTCAGGCAGAGTTTTGTGTGAAACTTGTGTCAGGCAGAGTTTGGTGTGAAACTTGTGTCAGGCAGAGTTTGGTGTAAAACTTGTGTCAGGCAGAGTTTGGTGTAAAACTTGTGTCAGGCAGAGCTTGGTGTAAAACTTATGTCAGGCAGAGTTTGGTGTGAAACTTATGTCAGGCAGAGTTTGGTGTGAAACTTGAAGCATGCACGATAGAGATAATCAAATTGTGAACAATACCTTTTCTACAACACACCTCGTTTGGGGAGACCCTGTGACATGAAGTCTGGAGAGTGATTCATCTTCTGCTGTGGATGTATCAGATGAGAATGTTTTACAGTCTTGGCTGAGGTCTTTTATGTGTGGAGATGAGGCATGGGGTGAGATTCTCTGTGCTGTAGAAATGACACCAGTGATGGCATCTATAGCTGGCTGAGACTTTAGTTGTTGATTGAATCCCATGTGACTGCCGGCTGACGTGTGTGAGCTGACTGACGTGTGTGAGCTGACTGATGCTACACTGAGACTGGGGAAGAAAGGAGCTGGACCTTCCACGTTCAGGTCAAACGGATGTGCTTCTGGAACTTGCTCTGGGTGATACGATCCACCATTCTCAATTCTCGCACTTTCGCTGCAACTAGTCCAGGTATTACTGCCGGTACCTGGCGTCTGACCGCCTCTGTTTGTCTGTGATTCTGTAACGCTCAAAGACTGAACTTCAAGCAACTCATCATCCTCAGCGAGATTACTAGTGCAGGATAAGGAGTCCTGGGGATGACAAGTGCAGTAATCATGATTACAACACAACACAAACTTGGTCTTCTAGGAGAGAAACACTGTGATAATGATTACTGAGTCTTACAAAAACCAGTCCATAATAAAAAAAAAATCACACATGAAACAAATGCTGTACAACACCAACTTGTTATAAGTGGCATTAACCTTGACATCAAGAAGATGGGCATGTTAAAAAAAAAAAAAAACACACACACAAAAACTAGACTTTCAACACCAGCAATGGACAGGACCTCCAATACAAGCGACATATTGAACTACCAGTATGACCAACAGACTGGACAACCAAATCGTATGGACTGGACTGGACCACCAATATGAGTGACTGACTGGACCACCTATATGAGTGATTGACTGGACCACCAATATGAGTGACTGACTGGACCACCAATACAAGTGAATGATTGGACCACCAATACAAATGACTGATTGGACCACCAATATGAATGACTGACTGGACCATGATGGATCCGACCACCAATGAGTGACAGACAGAATTCCATGTCAGATATTAGGACAGAACTCATTCATTCATTCCTTTGCATGTCCCTTGCGGAACTTTGCCTCCCAAACAGCACTCCTGTAGGCCTCGCGGTTGTGAGCAAGATGGCCTGCTGCTGCTGCATCCATTTCCAGATCATCAACGATGTCTTGCAGCCATCTTCGTTTCGGTCTTCCTCTTTTTCTTTTTCCCATTATGTATCCTTCCAATACGGTCTTCTCTAAATTATCATGACGTTTAATGTGACCAAAATATTTAAGTTTTCTCTTTTTAATCCTCTTTACTAGCCAGCCTTCTTCAATATTAAGCTCTTGTAGTATAGATATATTTGTTCTTTTTTGTGTCCACGATATTTGGAGAACTCTTCTATAGCATTTACATTCAAAGGCATTTATGTGCTTCTCAGCTGTTTTGTTAAGTGTCCAGGTCTCACAGGCATATGTTGCGATGGGAAAGATGCATGCCCTTAAAAATCTTATTTTTGTGGTTCTGTCTGCTCCTCTCCACAGATTCTTTATTTGTTTTACTTTCTGAAGAGCAATAGATGTCCTCCTTTTAATTTCCCGCATTGTATCTCCATTATTAGTTAGTAGTGATCCAAGATATTCAAAACTCTCCACTTCTTCCAGTTTTTCCTCACTGATACATATTTCAGTTGCCTTGTTTGTTTTGTCAGTTGTCATCACTTTAGTTTTCTTTGCATTAAGATAGAGGTTCTGCTCTTCGCTGTTCTTGCGGACTGACATAATTAGTTTTTCCATTCCTTCTTGTGTTGTGGACAGCAATACTGTGTCATCAGCATATCTAATCTCTGGTATTTCATAACCTCCAACTGTTATGGCAGAACTAGAGTGTTTTTAATCTCCATCTGATGTGTCTCTGATCAAGACAAGAACTATTTATAATGATGACAACTCCAATGGTAGTTCCTTGTAGAGAAAGATGTTTACTGAAAGACTCTTTCATCACCCCATATTGTACAGAGTCCAGATTTTTACATTTATAAAAATAAGTATCTGTAAATACAAAAATATTTGATTTCAAACACACGCAGTCTTCTAAGAAATATCACCCAACAAAATGTGTGGGGAAAAAATGATTTTGAGATTCTGAATTTATAAACTTTTTTTTTGTTTTTTGGATGACTTAAGAATTGTAGCTTTGTTTTGATTTTTGTTGATGTTGTCATAACAGACAGATCATAACAAGATAAATGAAGATATAAACTTCATGATTGTACAGCATTTAATAGTTTGAATATTGTTTGTGATTATGCAGAAGTTAACAAATATCAATATTTTCTGTGAGTCTGCAGAAGTTAACATATATCAATATTTTCTGTGAGTCTGCAGAAGTTAGCTTAAATACTATTTGTGATTCTGCAGAAACTGAATCAGTCAGTCATTCATTTGCATGTCCTTTGCAGAACTTTGCCTCCCTAACAGCTCTCCTGCAGGCCTCTCGATTGTGAGCAAGATGCCCTGCTGCTGATGCAGAAGCTAACAAACTGAATACTGTACACCTGTAGAACTCAGTTAATTAAAAACTGATCTATTTTTACTACACAGAAGAAACGGATGCTGTCAAGTGTCAGAAAGTCATAAAAGAAATTTAACCATTAAAAGATTTTTTTTTTAACTAAAAAATATAAAAAACCCTTTAATTTGAAACATTTTCAGCAGACTATAAAAAACTCTAGGTGACCTGACCTGACCTGATTACAAGGACTTGGGCTGTCTCTTCTGTTCCACTCAAGCGAAGGCACAGACCTGCTCAGAACACCTGCACAAAAAGTGCACATGAAATTAAAGCCCCTGCTTTTATGTACTAGGTCTCATTCTCTCATGACTTTCAATATTTCAGAGGTTACGAAGGGAAATGTTACTCTGATTTCTTTAACGGAAACATGTTTCTCAGATTTGTTACGGAAAGTTCTAATCCAATATTCTACAACCTCATCAGGATCAGTTACCTAGTACAGTGGTCCCCAAACTTTTCCAGACTGTGGCACATTTGGTAATGCAAACTTCTGTCTCAGCACACCTGTGTTCTTACTGCTGGGACTCTCACACAGTAAACCATACATTTTTAGCACTTACACACTACATTAAATGTTATTTACACAATACTTTGACAAGTGAAACAAAAAAATTTGACAGCGATTTTAAGTTTGATTACACAAGACATTCTTATTAGGGTGAAATGTGAACCTGCTTGAAGTCACATATCTATGGCCACAGACTGGGAAAGTCACTTATCTATGGACATAGACTGGGAAAGTCACATATCTATGGACATAGACTGGAAAGTCACAGATCTATGGATCTAGACTGGGAAAGTCACAGATATATGGACACAGACTGGGAAAGTCACAGATCTATGGACCTAGACTAGGAAAGTCACAGATCTATGGCCTTAGACTGGGAAAGTCATAGATCTATGGCCTTAGACTGGGAAAGTCACAGATCTATGGCCTTAGACTGGGAAAGTCACAGATCTATGGACATAGACTGGGAAAGGAACAGATCTATGGCCTTAGACTGGGAAAGTCATAGATCTATGGCCTTAGACTGGGAAAGTCACAGATCTATGGCCTTAGACTGGGAAAGTCACAGATCTATGGACCTAGACTGGGAAAGTCACAGATCTATGGCCTTAGACTGGGAAAGTCACAGATCTATGGCCTTAGACTGGGAAAGTCACAGATCTATGGCCTTAGACTGGGAAGGTCACAGATCTATGGCCTTAGACTGGGAAAGTCATAGATCTATGGACCTAGACTTGGAAAGTCACAGATCTATGGACCTAGACTGGGAAAGTCACAGATCTATGGCCTTAGACTGAGAAAGTCACAGATCTATGCCCCTAGAAAGGAACAGATCTATGGCCCTAGACTTGGAAAGTCACAGATCTATGGACCTAGAAAGTCACAGATCTATGGAACTAGAAAGGAACAGATCTATGGCCCTAGACTTGGAAAGTCACAGATCTATGGACCTAGAATGGGAAAGGAACAGATCTATGGACCTAGAAAGGCACAGATCTATGGCCCTAGAAAGGAACAGATCTATGGCCCTAGACTTGGAAAGTCACAGATCTATGGACCTAGACTGAGAAAGTCACAGATCTATGGCCCTAGAAAGGAACAGATCTATGGCCCTAGACTTGGAAAGTCACAGATATATGGACCTAGATTGGGAAAGTCACAGATCTATGGCCATAGACTGGGAAAGTCACAGATCTATGGACCTAGATTGGGAAAGTCACAGATCTATGGACCTAGATTGGGAAAGTCACAGATCTATGGCCTTAGACTGGGAAAGTCACAGATCTATGGCCCTAGAAAGGAACAGATCTATGGCCTTAGACTGAGAAAGTCAAGATCTATGGCCCTACAAAGGAACAGATCTATGGACCTAGACTTGGAAAGTCACAGATCTATGGACCTAGACTTGGAAAGTCACAGATCTATGGATCTAGACAGGGAAAGTCATAGATCCATGGCCTTAGACTGGGAAAGTCACAGATCTATGGCCTTAGACTGGGAAGGTCACAGATCTATGGCCTTAGACTGGGAAAGTCATAGATCTATGGATCTAGACTTGGAAAGTCACAGATCTATGGACCTAGACTGGGAAAGTCACAGATCTATGGCCTTAGACTGAGAAAGTCACAGATCTATGCCCCTAGAAAGGATCAGATCTATGGCCCTAGACTTGGAAAGTCACAGATCTATGAACCTAGAAAGTCACAGATCTATGGCCCTAGAAAGGAACAGATCTATGGCCCTAGACTTGGAAAGTCACAGATCTATGGACCTAGACTGGGAAAGTCATAGATCTATGGACCTAGAAAGTCACAGATCTATGGCCCTAGAAAGGAACAGATCTATGGCCCTAGACTTGGAAAGTCACAGATCTATGGACCTAGAATGGGAAAGGAACAGATCTATGGACCTAGAAAGGCACAGATCTATGGCCCTAGAAAGGAACAGATCTATGGCCCTAGAAAGGAACAGATCTATGGCCTTAGACTGAGAAAGTCAAGATCTATGGCCCTACAAAGGAACAGATCTATGGCCCTAGACTGGGAAAGTCACAGATCTATGGACCTAGACTTGGAAAGTCACAGATCTATGGACCTAGACTGGGAAAGTCACAGATCTATGGACCTAGACTTGGAAAGTCACAGATCTATGGACCTAGACTGGGAAAGTCACAGATCTATGGCCCTAGACTGGGACTAATAACTAAAGTGCTATGGATATTTTGTATATAAATTGCAGGTGTATATATTACATGAATAAGCACAAATGAGTCGTAATTCATTCACAAAATATTTTTTACTCTAAACATTTGGCGGCACATCTCTAGTTCTCACATGGCACACTGTTTGAAAAACCATGAGCAAGAGATGAGAGAAATAGAGAAAAAAATTCTCTGAATGGGGTAACCATGTGGCACAGGAAAAGAAAGATTGCTGATATGATTAGAGATACCATTGACCTCACAGAATGGAGAAGAATGATTGTGAATGCTTATTAGAACAACTTCTAATGAATGAATGAAAATGTGAACTGTTTAAAGAAATAATCATAATTACGATGTTGTAAGCACATAACATAATCACACTGTTGTAAACATAAAACATAATCACACTATTTTAAGCATAAAACAAAATCACACCATTTGAAGCACAGAATATAATCACACTGACTGATGCGCAAAACAACCACGTTTCACAGACATTACATTCAGTGTCGTCTCAGTATGGGAAAATGTAATTAAATATAATAAGTATGTAATGATATGAGTGACAAGTAATATGACATATGATTTAGCACTTCTCATAGCCAGATGCCCACAAGAGATAGTCAGTAACACAACCATGCTTGTTTGTAAATCTATAACCAAGACAAAAGCGTCTCATTCACTGTTACGTGGCATGAACAAACAAAAAACTAACATAAATAAGTCTATATGTGTACGTAATGATGTACTGACATAGGTACACAGACTGAAACAAGAACTAACCATGCACTGGAGAAGAGGTGTGGCTGCTCTTGTCATCAAGATGCTCTGATAGAGAACCTGACAGAGACTGGCTGTTCATATCACAGAGGCTTGCAGCCGATGAGTTCTGGGAAAGAGAAAATGGCTCCACTGACATCTCTAATAACAGCTTTCAGTTTTATTTTACATCAATATCATATATTTCCATCTGCATATCTTTTTCTTTTTAATCCAGTCTTCCCATGTGAGGTCATTTCATACTTTTGCTTGATACTAAACAAAGTAAACTGTGATGGGCAGGTTGATACTAAATAAAATAAACTGTGATGGGCAGGTTGATACTAAATAAAATAAACTGTGATGGGCAGGTTGATACTAAATAAAATAAACTGTGATGGGCAGGTTGATATTAAAAAAAGTAAACTGCAATGGCCAGGTTGATACTAAACAAATTAAACTGAGATAGTAATGTTGATACTAAACAAATTAAATTGAGATGGAAAGGTTGATACTAAACAAATTAAACTGAAATGGAAAGGTTGATACTAAACAAATTAAACTGAGATGGAAAGGTCTTGCAACAGATAAAAAAATAAAAAAAGAACACAGTGACAGGCAAGGGACTGAACTCCACGAAGAGGACACGAAGACGACAAGATGGACCTTCAGCTACACATAGACACAGTTTCTTCAATACAACTCAACCAAAAAGGACAGATAATCCTCAAAACTGTGTCAGGTGAAAAGTTTCTTTCTGTACATCCATTGGTATGACTTAACTGTTATTGATAATAATAACTTATTATTGTTACTGATGCCGATAACAAACATTTCAGAAAACATCATGAAACAGATTAATCTAAAAACATTCTCATGAATTCACATAAATTATTTTTCTCTTGTCACTGTTATGAAATAAAAAAAATAAATTTCATATAAAATTATAAACAAATAAATTTCATATAAAACTACAATAAGACCACTAGCTTATCTTTCTGTGAATAGACATGAAATGTACTAAACAATGAATGAACAAATAACAGTCAACTTTTTCTGACAAACTGCAAACATTAACTTCAACATCCACATCTACTCTCCTCAACTGTTTAACAGCCCATTTCCTCTTTCAAAAATAAATAACATAAATAAGTCTATATGTGTACGTAATGATGTACTGACATAGGTACACAGACTGAAACAAGAACTAACCATGCACTGGAGAAGAGGTGTGGCTGCTCTTGTCATCAAGATGCTCTGATAGAGAACCTGACAGAGACTGGCTGTTCATATCACAGAGGCTTGCAGCCGATGAGTTCTGGGAAAGAGAAAATGGCTCCACTGACATCTCTAATAACAGCTTTCAGTTTTATTTTACATCAATATCATATATTTCCATCTGCATATCTTTTTCTTTTTAATCCAGTCTTCCCATGTGAGGTCATTTCATACTTTTGCTTGATACTAAACAAAGTAAACTGTGATGGGCAGGTTGATACTAAATAAAATAAACTGTGATGGGCAGGTTGATACTAAATAAAATAAACTGTGATGGGCAGGTTGATACTAAATAAAATAAACTGTGATGGGCAGGTTGATATTAAAAAAAGTAAACTGCAATGGCCAGGTTGATACTAAACAAATTAAACTGAGATAGTAATGTTGATACTAAACAAATTAAATTGAGATGGAAAGGTTGATACTAAACAAATTAAACTGAAATGGAAAGGTTGATACTAAACAAATTAAACTGAGATGGAAAGGTCTTGCAACAGATAAAAAAATAAAAAAAGAACACAGTGACAGGCAAGGGACTGAACTCCACGAAGAGGACACGAAGACGACAAGATGGACCTTCAGCTACACATAGACACAGTTTCTTCAATACAACTCAACCAAAAAGGACAGATAATCCTCAAAACTGTGTCAGGTGAAAAGTTTCTTTCTGTACATCCATTGGTATGACTTAACTGTTATTGATAATAATAACTTATTATTGTTACTGATGCCGATAACAAACATTTCAGAAAACATCATGAAACAGATTAATCTAAAAACATTCTCATGAATTCACATAAATTATTTTTCTCTTGTCACTGTTATGAAATAAAAAAAATAAATTTCATATAAAATTATAAACAAATAAATTTCATATAAAACTACAATAAGACCACTAGCTTATCTTTCTGTGAATAGACATGAAATGTACTAAACAATGAATGAACAAATAACAGTCAACTTTTTCTGACAAACTGCAAACATTAACTTCAACATCCACATCTACTCTCCTCAACTGTTTAACAGCCCATTTCCTCTTTCAAAAATAAATAAAAATAAATAATTTTCTCATCTATCTTATTATGAAATGAAAATCCCAACTGCTCTGACACAAGGCTTATTTAGTGATACAAGGTCACATTATGTCAAATGACTAACCTTCTTAGGCAAAGACTTCTTGGTGATTTTTACATCCTTGGCTTTCTTTAGAGCCAACAACACTGCTACAGTGTCTAGTTCTTTCTGGTTGGGAGGTCTGCTGTCCAGTACCACCTGAAACATAAGCAGGCCAGGTCTGTACACATACACTACAAATATCAAGCACCATAATCAAGTCTTCACATCTTCAAAACAAAATCAAGTATCATGATCAAGTCTTTACATCATCAAAACAATATCAAGTACCATGATCAAGTCTCTATGCCTTCAGAACAAAACCAAACATCATGATGCAGCATGTAAGATGTTTCAAGCAAGACATGTTGAGACTACTGCACTAAGCAGAGAGCACAGTTGTAACGACCAGCAGATCAAAACTGGCCAGGACTGTCACTTCAGAGGGCTCCAGGAAACAGGCTGTTCTATCAGTGGTCTGGGCAACAGGCTGTTCTATCAGTGTAGTCTGGGCAACAGGCTGTTCTATCAGTGTAGTCTGGGCAACAGGCTGTTCTATCAGTGTAGTCTGGGCAACAGGGCGGGAATAAAAGTGTTCTCCCTGCCAGAGGAACTGATTCATGTGTGTGTGTTTGTGAGGCTGTTTTGGAAATGACTTAAGCCACTGACTCCTCCTACAACCCAGCACCTCCACCGCATAACTGTCACTGGGTGGAAAGTTCAAGTTCAAGGGAGATCATCCATGAAACAAATCAACCAAGGAAGACTTAAATCCATCAAGTCTTGAATAAAAGTCTTCAAACTGTCCACATTCATGTCAGAAACATAAGAGAAAAGTACACCAGGTTGGATACCTTTTCTTACATCATTTTAAATGTTACAACCTGAAAATCAATACTTCACATTTTTTATGAGACTCCTTCACATACATTTTATTCTACAACATATAATTCCAGAAACTTCTTGGCCAGTCTTACAGTTGATATCTTATTAGCTGTCTAAGCTACGTTACAACAGCTGACCTAGTCCCACATTTGATATTCTATCAGCTTTCAGTGCTAAGTTACAACAGCTGACCTAGTCCCACGTTTGATATTCTATCAGCTTTCAGTGCTACGTTACAACAGCTGACCTAGTCCCACATTTGATATTCTATCAGCTTTCAGTGCTAAGTTACAACAGCTGACCTAGTCCCACGTTTGATATTCTATCAGCTTTCAGTGCTAAGTTACAACAGCTGACCTAGTCCCACATTTGATATTCTATCAGCTTTCAGTGCTACTTTACAATAGCAGACCTAGTCCCACATTTGATATTCTATCAGCTTTCATTGCTACGTTACAACAGCTGACCTAGTCCCACATTTGATAGTTACAACAGTTGACCTAGTCCCACAATCGATATTCTATCAGCTTTCAGCCCTAAGTTACAACGGCTGAGCCATTCTCACCAACCTCTCTAGCTCTTTCCCCAAACATTTCCAACGTTTTGGTTCTGTAGTCCAGCGAAGATATGACAGGATTGCCTTCCAGACACAACTCTTCCACACAAGGTAGATGACTCACGTATTTCAACTCCTCAATCTAGGACAGAGTGACATGTCACAATCATCATAACACAAACCTTCTAGAACAGAGTGACATGTCAAAATCATTACAACATAATTTAACAAATAACAAGGAAAAACATCATGACACCTATTTCCCCTTCACGCATTGACCATACAGTGTAATCTTGACTGCTTAAACATGAAGATGATGGACATTCTTTTTTAGAGACACCATTTCCAAACACTTGTGTGTCAGGTACCAATTTTTATAAATGGACTCCCCAAATCACAACCTTTTCATGAGAAGACAAAGACAATTTACCATCAACAGAACTACTCTGCTGGCTTTAAGGAACAATTTTTTATAAATAGGAAACTACGAGGTTCTGGTACGGTAAAGTAAGAGAACAAATATTGTAGGATTAGACCTCGAAAAAATCGTAGACAAAGCACTTTAGTGAGACGTGAGAGACAGAAGAATCACAAGAGAATTACCTGGGATTCGAACACGGACTCCGGAAGGACGAGCAGCCGTCTAGCCACGAGAGAACAGCGTACTATCGACTTAGCCAACTAGCACCCCAAAAAAGGTGTTTTGTTGACATAGTCTTTAGTAACTGCTCAGCAGACATGAGAGATCGTGACACCCGGAAAGAAACGAGGTCGTGACACACAGAAATTCCGTAGCTTAGCAGGTACCAATTAGACAAACATACACACTGTCTCCTGCCATGTCTGGTGCAAACTTGAACAACAATAACAAACGAACGAATACTTATTATTATTATTCGTTTGTTACTGTTGTTCAAGTTTGCACCAGACATGGCAGGAGACCGTGTGTATGTTTGTCTAGTTGGTACCTGCTAGAGAGAATGAATCTAAGCTATGGAATTTCTGTGTGTCACGACCTCGTTTCTTTCCGGGTGTCATGATCTCTCATGTCTGCTGAGCAGTTACTAAAGACTATGTCAACAAAACACCTTTTTTGGGGTGCTAGTTGGCTAAGTCGATAGTACGCTGTTCTCTCGTGGCTAGACGGCTGCTCGTCCTTCCAGAGTCCTTGTTCGAATCCCAGGTAATTCTCTTGTGATTCTTCTTTCTCTCACGTCTCACTAAAGTGCTTTGTCTACGATTTTTTCGAGGTCTAATCCTACAATATTTGTTCTCTTACTCTGCTGGCTTTACTGTGGGTAAAACTAGACTAATTTTCCTTGGTTTTAGGCACAGTCAAGGTTGACATGTATGTTCTCTGAACGAAACATTTTTTTCCAGTTAGCTTTAGTTACATGACCAGTATGTGGCAGTGACCCAGTTTCATATCTGCGCTCCAGGTACTACAAGAACACTAATCAGGCATAACAAATCCCACATGTCAGATATCGTGCCATACACATACAGTTCTATATTAGTCACAAATTAGCAAGGAAAAACATCATGACACCTATTTCCCCTTCACGCATTGACCATACAGTGTAATCTTGACTGCTTAAACATGAAGATGATGGACATTCTTTTTTAGAGACACCATTTCCAAACACTTGTGTGTCAGGTACCAATTTTTATAAATGGACTCCCCAAATCACAACCTTTTCATGAGAAGACAAAGACAATTTACCATCAACAGAACTACTCTGCTGGCTTTAAGGAACAATTTTTTATAAATAGGAAACTACGAGGTTCTGGTACGGTAAAGTAAGAGAACAAATATTGTAGGATTAGACCTCGAAAAAATCGTAGACAAAGCACTTTAGTGAGACGTGAGAGACAGAAGAATCACAAGAGAATTACCTGGGATTCGAACACGGACTCCGGAAGGACGAGCAGCCGTCTAGCCACGAGAGAACAGCGTACTATCGACTTAGCCAACTAGCACCCCAAAAAAGGTGTTTTGTTGACATAGTCTTTAGTAACTGCTCAGCAGACATGAGAGATCGTGACACCCGGAAAGAAACGAGGTCGTGACACACAGAAATTCCGTAGCTTAGCAGGTACCAATTAGACAAACATACACACTGTCTCCTGCCATGTCTGGTGCAAACTTGAACAACAATAACAAACGAACGAATACTTATTATTATTATTCGTTTGTTACTGTTGTTCAAGTTTGCACCAGACATGGCAGGAGACCGTGTGTATGTTTGTCTAGTTGGTACCTGCTAGAGAGAATGAATCTAAGCTATGGAATTTCTGTGTGTCACGACCTCGTTTCTTTCCGGGTGTCATGATCTCTCATGTCTGCTGAGCAGTTACTAAAGACTATGTCAACAAAACACCTTTTTTGGGGTGCTAGTTGGCTAAGTCGATAGTACGCTGTTCTCTCGTGGCTAGACGGCTGCTCGTCCTTCCAGAGTCCTTGTTCGAATCCCAGGTAATTCTCTTGTGATTCTTCTTTCTCTCACGTCTCACTAAAGTGCTTTGTCTACGATTTTTTCGAGGTCTAATCCTACAATATTTGTTCTCTTACTCTGCTGGCTTTACTGTGGGTAAAACTAGACTAATTTTCCTTGGTTTTAGGCACAGTCAAGGTTGACATGTATGTTCTCTGAACGAAACATTTTTTTCCAGTTAGCTTTAGTTACATGACCAGTATGTGGCAGTGACCCAGTTTCATATCTGCGCTCCAGGTACTACAAGAACACTAATCAGGCATAACAAATCCCACATGTCAGATATCGTGCCATACACATACAGTTCTATATTAGTCACAAATTAGCAATGACAAGTATCTGTGCATCACATATTATACTTCACGGATATCTGAGACAGAAATCACTCGCGACAAATTTCTGTAAGCGTACTGACCCACCATGCTATATTCACAAACATGATTAAATGAAAGATATATATAAAAAGAAACCATGCAGTTACGTACAGCTGCTATTTTGTTGTGGGATACATCCAAAACCTGAAGTGAGAACAACTTGGCAAAACCTGAAAGAGAAGTTTAAACAACACCTAACTTTTATGCTTTTTTTTTTTTATTTGCTGCCACTAACATTTACAAGAATTATATTACATTCTGCCCAGTAAGATCTTGCAAAGACCAAGTCTTTGTGTTGAATTCTGCCTAGTAAGATCTTGCATAGACCAAGTCTTTGTGTTGAATTCTGCCTAGTAAGATCTTGCATAGACCAAGTCTTTGTACCAGATTCTGCCTAGTAAGATCTTGCATAGACCAAGTCTTTGTGTTGAATTCTGCCCAGTAAGATCTTGCATAGACCAAGTCTTTGTGCTGAATTCTGCCCAGTAAGATCTTGCATAGACCAAGTCTTTGTACCGGATTCTGCCTAGTAAGATCTTGCATAGACCAAGTCTTTGTACCGGATTCTGTCCAGTAAGATCTTGCATAGACCAAGTCTTTGTACCGGATTCTGCCCAGTAAGATCTTGCATAGACCAAGTCTTTGTACCGGATTCTGCCCAGTAAGATCTTGCATAAACCAAGTCTGTGTATTGAATTCTGCCCAGTAAGATCTTGCATAGACCAAGTCTTTGTGTTGAATTCTGCCCAGTAAGATCTTGCACAGACCAAGTCTTTGTGTTGAATTCTGCCCAGTAAGATCTTGCATAGACCAAGTCTTTGTGTTGAATTCTGCCTAGTAAGATCTTGCATAGACCTAGGCTTTGTTTCGGATTCTGCCCAGTAAGATCCTGCATAGACCAAGTCTTTGTACCGGATTCTGCCCAGTAAGATCTTGCATAGACCAAGTCTTTGTGTTGAATTCTGCCCAGTAAGATTTTGCATAGACCAAATCTTAAATACTTTAGCATATAATACATAATGACAACCAGGCTTATACAGTTTGTGACATATTTTGATTAAATGTTGAGAGTGATCCATTTTAACTACCTCTGCTGTGACTGGTCCTCAACTCATGCTAATATAAGAAGAAGGATGTGACTGGTCCCTAACTTATGCTAATATAAGAAGAAGGATGTGACTGGTCCCTAACTCATGCTAATATAAGAAGAAGGATGTGACTGGTCCCTAACTCATGCTAATATAAGAAGAAGGATGTGACTGGTCCCTAACTTATGCTAATATAAGAAGAAGGATGTGACTGGTCCCTAACTTATGCTAATATAAGAAGAAGGATGTGATTGGTCCCTAACTTATGCTAATATAAGAAGAAGGATGTGACTGGTCCCTAACTTATGCTAATATAAGAAGAAGGATATGACTGGTCCCTAACTTATGCTAATATAAGAAGAAGGATATGACTGGTCCCTAACTTATGCTAATATAAGAAGAAGGATGTGACTGGTCCCTAACTTATGCTAATATAAGAAGAAGAATATGACTGGTTCCTAACTTATGCTAATATAAGAAGGATGTGACTGGATCTGAGTGTTCTGTGACTCAAAGGATGCATGCAAAATCATGATCCAGTCAGAAGGTCTACTAAAGATGATCTACCTAGTGAGTCAGCTATGGTATTAGTCACATAGTGTACTAAAGATGGTCTACTGAGCATGTCACCTATGATACCTGTCAGATGGTCTACTAAAGATTGCCTACTAAACAATGTCACATATGATACCTGTCAGATGGTCTACTAAACAATGTCACACATGATATCTGTCAGATGGTCTACTAAACAATGTCACATGATACCTTTCAGATGGTCTACTAAACAATGTCACATGATACCTTTCAGATGGTCTACTAAAGATTGTCTGTTGAGTTTGTCGCCTATGGTACATGTCAGATGGTCTACTAAAAATTGTCTACAAAACAATGTCACATATGATACCTGTTTGATGGTCTACTAAAGACTGTCTACTAAACATCTCACATATGATACCTGTCAGATGGTCTACTAAAGATTGTCTACTAAACATCTCACATATGATACCTGTCAGATGGTCTACTAAAGATGGTCTATGGAGTATGTCATCTAAGACACCAGTCATGTCATTCATGCCCTAACAATTAATGATCATGTGGCAATCTATGATATTATGTTGTATTTTTTCATAATGTAAACATAAGATTGAGATGTCTCAAAATGTAAAGCTCACAAAGAAGCTACTCAGATTAAAAAGTAAAAGTAAAGATAGTCCCATAGCAAATGCCGTAGGGGGTGAAGCGTTAGAGACCTCATTATGCTGGGTCATCAGCGTATGAGGTAGGGTGACCAGTTCCTTTCCTCGCTGCCTTTACTTCCCAGATTTTCTCTGGTACCCATTTTACGAGGCTGGGTCGACCTCGGGGCCGTATTGGTCGGAAAAAAAAAATCCCGCTCAGCTGGGGATTCGAACCCTCGACCATTTGGTTGCTAGACGAGTGCTCTAACCACTACGCTAGCCGGCCCTACTCAGATTGTTTCTGGAAATTAGGAAACCTGCCACAGCCTGCACACAATCTGGCCTGATGCCCATGTCACATTTCTCCACTGCATCAGCTGCCCTTATCTGGCAGTGAAAAAAAATAAAACAAGCTTTAAAACATTATTCGCACTACAGTACCTGACATACCATGTAAACTTTCCAAGTGATTGTATGCTAATCTCATACATTTCACATTGCCCATTTTTGTGTGAAGTGAGTCCACATTGCGGATATTGTTGTGACTGAGATCCACATAAGTCAGCTGACTGAGCCACTGAAGGTTCTGGATGTTTTCAACCATGTTGTGGCTGAGATTCAGCTTTTCTACATTTGGCATTAATTGCTGAAAAAAAAATAGCACTATTTTTCAAGATGGATAACAGATTTCATAATATCTGTAAAATGGATCCTTGAATGATAATTCTTTAAAATGTGACATTTTTTTCAAATAGTGACATACACTTCAACATTCTGTGGTCAGTTGTTTAAAATCACACCACAAACTTCTACATTCTTGTGGTAAGCTGTTTAAAAATCACACCACAAACTTCTACATTCTTGTGGTAAGCTGTTTAAAAATCACACCACAAACTTCTACATTCTTGTGGTCAGCTGTTTAAAATCACACCATACACTTCCACATTCTTGTGGTCAGCTGTTTAAAATCACAACACACACTTCCACATTCTTGTGGTCAGCTGTTTAAAATCACAACACACACTTCCACATTCTTGTGGCCATCTGTTTAAAATCACACCACATACTTCTACATTCTTGTGGTAAGCTGTTTAAAATCACACCACAAACTTCTACATTCTTGTGGTAAGCTGTTTAAAATCACACCACAAACTTCTACATTCTTGTGGTCAGCTGTTTAAAATCACACCATACACTTCCACATTCTTGTGGTCAGCTGTTTAAAATCACAACACACACTTCCACATTCTTGTGGTCAGCTGTTTAAAATCACAACACACACTTCCACATTCTTGTGGCCATCTGTTTAAAATCACACCACATACTTCTACATTCTGGTGGCCAGTTGTTTAAAATCACAACACATACTTCTACATTCTTGTGGTCAGCTGTTTAAAATCACAACACACATTTCCACATTCTTGTGGTCAGCTGTTTAAAATCACAACACACACTTCCACATTCTTGTGGTCAGCTGTTTAAAATCACAACACACACTTCCACATTCTTGTGGCCAGCTGTTTAAAATCATGTGTACACTTCCACAATTTCATGGTCAGCTATGTTAAAACCAATATTTCATTAGCAAATGAAAGAAGTTTTTAAAAATCAACCCAGTTAGTTTTTAAGATGTTCCTTCTATCACCCTGGACAGCATCCATGAAGACATGATCACCTCCTCAACATCTATGAAGACATGATCACCTCCTCAACATCTATGAAGACATGATCACCTCTTCAACATCTATGAAGACATGATCACCTCTTCAACATCCATGACGGCATGATCACCTCCTCAACATCTATGAAGACATGATCACCTCCTCAACATCTATGAAGGTGTGATTACCTCCCCAACATCTGTGAAGGTGTGATTACCTCCTCAACATCTGTGAAGACATGATCACCTCCTCAACATCTGTGAAGACATGATCACCTCCTCAACATCTATGAAGACATGATCACCTCCTCAACATCTATGAAGACATGATCACCTCCTCAACATCTATGAAGGCGTGATCACCTCCTCAACATCTATGAAGACATGATCACCTCCTCAACATCTATGAAGACATGATTACCTCCTCACTATCTATGAAGACATGATCACCTCCTCAACATCTATGAAGACATGATCACCTCCTCAACATCTATGAAGACATGATCACCTCCTCAACATCTATGAAGGTGTGATTACCTCCTCAACATCTATGAAGGTGTGATTACCTCCTCACCATCTATGAAGACATGATCACCTCCTCAACATCTATGAAGACATGATCACCTCCTCAACATCTATGAAGGCGTGATCACCTCCTCAACATCTATGAAGACATGATCACCTCCTCAACATCTATGAAGACATGATTACCTCCTCAACATCTATGAAGACATGATCACCTCCTCAACATCTATGAAGACATGATCACCTCCTCAACATCTATGAAGACATGATCACCTCCTCAACATCTATGAAGACATGATCACCTCCTCAACATCTATGAAGACATGATCATCTCCTTAGCATCCATGAGGGTATAATCACTGCAACGTCCATGAAGGCGTGATTACCTACTCAACATCCATGAAGGTATGAACCACCTCCTCAACATACGAAGATACAATTCTCTTCTTTAAGATCTCAGCACAAGAACAAGTACTCCACAGCACAAGAAAGAATCTTTAGCAACATCATTTTCCTCATTATCTATTGCCTTCTTTCTAAAAAACTATCTCACTAACAATTTTGTCTCACTAACAAGGTCTTACTAACAAGGTCTCACTAACAAGGTCTCACTAACAAGGTCTTACTAACAAGGTCTCACTAACAAGGTCTCACTAACAAGGTCTTACTAACAAGGTCTCACTAACAAGGTCTCACTAATTAGGTCTTACTAACAAGGTCTCACTAACAAGGTCTTACTAACAAGGTCTCACTAACAAGGTCTCACTAATTAGGTCTTACTAACAAGGTCTCACTAACAAAGTCTTACTAACAAGGTCTCACTAACAAGGTCTCACTAACAAGGTCTTACTAACAAGGTCTCACTAACAACGTCTCACTAACAAGGTCTCACTAACAAGGTCTTACCAACAAGGTCTCACTAACAAGGTCTTACTAACAAGGTCTCACTAACAAGGTCTTACTAACAACGTCTTACTAACAAGGTCTCACTAACAAGGTCTTACTAACAAGGTCTCACTAACAAGGTCTTACTAACAACGTCTTACTAACAAGGTCTCACTAACAAGGTCTCACTAACAAGGTCTCACTAACAAGGTCTTACTAACAGGGTTTCACTAACAAAGTCTTACTAAGAAGGTCTTACTAACAAGGTCTTACTAACAAGGTCTTACTAACAAGGTTTCACTAACAAGGTCTTACTAACAAGGTCTTACTAACAAGGTCTTACTAACAAGGTCTTACTAACAAAGTCTTACTAACAAGGTCTTACTAACAAAGTCTTACTAACAAGGTCTTACTAACAAGGTCTTACTAACAAAGTCTTACTAACAAAGTCTTACTAACAAGGTCTTACTAACAAGGTCTTACTAACAAGGTCTTACTAACAAAGTCTTACTAACAAGGTCTTACTAACAAGGTCTTACTAACAAGGTCTTACTAACAAGGTCTTACTAACAAGGTTTCACTAACAAAGTCTTACTAAGAAGGTCTTACTAACCTGTGTTTTGCACAGTAATTTCATTTAGTTTACTCTGTGGCACTAGAACACTGGTTAGTACTCAAGTTTCAAAACAAAACAAAAAGCCCATAAAAGAAGCACCAGTAAGTCAACATATATATCCAACAATCTCCCACAGTACAATACAACAGACATGATTTGTTACAACACTCTAATAATTCTGGCAAAAACATGGAGAGAAAAAAAAAAAAAACTAGGCAAGATCAACTAATTTTATGAGAAACTTTTAATTACCAAACCCTGCATGATTTGAATGCTTCATACAACCACTACAGCAGACTAGTATCAAACAGTACATCTGATATTTCTATAATTATATCAAAATCTTGTAATTGCTGATTAGTGTAACAATACATCTAATACACTTCCATGTGCTTTCAACAGTAAACTTACTATACTTTCATAATCAGGGCAACAGTAAACTTACTATACTTTCATGACCAGGGCAACAGTAAACTTACTATACTTTCATGATCAGGGCAACAGTAAACTTACTATACTTTCATGATCAGGGCAACAGTAAACTTACTATACTTTCATGATCAGGGCAACAGTAAACTTACTATACTTTCAAGATCAGGGCAACAGTAAACTTACTATACTTTCAAGATCAGGGCAACAGTAAACTTACTATACTTTCAAGATCAGGGCAACAGTAAACTTACTATACTTTCATGAATCTCTGAGAAAGAGTTCCTGCTGAGGCTGAGCTCTGTAACAAGACCCCAGCTGCCAACAATGACAGACCCGTCCTCCGCTCGCCAGTGTGGAGCATCTTGCAGGAAAATTTCCTGAGACAGTAAATAAAAGTGTGTAACTAACAAAATGATTTAAGTAAAAAGTAAGACATGATCCAAGTCAAAGTATGCCATCAAATGATGTTATGTAAGCAATGAGCAAAGCTATGTGAGCATTAGTCAAAATCTGCCGGCACTGAATAATATTTAAATATTTGTATGCTTCTACATGAATTACTTTTTAATTTATTGTAGTGAAGACTTATTTCAACCCTTTCAAACTACACCCTACATCTTTTGCTGCTTATCTCCTGTGAGATCTGAACAGCCCTTGTTTTGTAATAAAATTTCTGACTTGTCCTAGCCAGCCTCTCCAGCTCTTACACTGTACAAAAATTTCATTGTGTGATGTAAAGATGTTCCTCATGTGTTGTTTGTTAGTAGATGTTCCATGAGGGCAGTATTTGTTTTTATTTGTTCTTTTCTCTGTCATTCTCTCCATTCCCCACCCACCCACCCCCCCCCCCCCACACACACAGATATACATATATATTACACACTCACAACAATAACTGATGATTATTACAAACCATATATGTAACATTTATATCAATCATTTTTGTCACAATCACACATGCGTGAACAATAACTGATGAGTACTACAAACCTTTAAACAATAACTGACAAGCATTACCATACAAACAACAACTGATGGCTGTTGCAAACCTACAAACAATAACTGATGGCTGTTGCAAACCTACAAACAATAACTGATGACTATGACAAACCTACAAACAACAATAACTGATGACTATGACAAACCTACAAACAACAATAACTGATGACTATGACAAACCTACAAACAATAACTGATGACTATGACAAACCTACAAACAATAACTGATGACTATGATAAACCTACAAACAATAACTGATGACTATGATAAACCTACAAACAATAACTGATTGCTATGATAAACCTACAAACAATAACTGATGACTATGACAAACCTACAAACAACAATAACTGATGACTATGACAAACCTTCATGGGAGACTCCGATTCATGGACCTCAAACTTGACCAGGGTCTGCTTGACTATTTCTAGGCCATTCACTGAGCGAAAGTTACAGCCACAGATCTGAATGTCCACAGAAAAAGAGCTTGTGATACCATAGAAAATCTCTCTCTTGGATGCTTTCATTCACTTACATATTACCTACCACAGCTCATTTGCTTCATCACATTTATGCTTACATTTAAAACATCCTGTAGACAAAGTCATGTAGACATCAGGATAACCACATTTCTCACTCATATCCTTTCTCATACTTCCCAGAAGTCTAAACACATTTACATGCCTAGGTCAATGTGAATACTAAACAAAGGATTAAAATAACAATCTTAGTAGGTCTAGTCAGTTAGTACCCATGAATACACACATCTTATCACCTGGTTTTTCTGTTAGAGTTTACTCCCCTGACCTACAACTCTTGAGGCACTTACAAGACGGTGAGATCAGCAGTTACAGATTTCCTGTTATGCGACAGTGCACAAACCTTAATGAGAGTCCATCACCTGTTTATATCCACACAATAAAATCTCAAAATTATTACCTCTAAATTCTGCAGAGATTTGAAAAGTGTCAGATCAAAGGGTAACTGAGACATCATGATATTGCTGGATC
Source organism: Achatina immaculata (assembly GCA_009760885.1). Lineage (NCBI taxonomy): Eukaryota > Metazoa > Mollusca > Gastropoda > Stylommatophora > Achatinidae > Lissachatina > Lissachatina immaculata. The sequence continues at coordinate 42,011,307 of CM019716.1, forward strand.
CCACTGGCTGCTTACTGCATACAACCTGCAACATTTAACAAAGTATACTGCATACAACCTGCAACATTTAACGAAGTTTACTGCATACAACCTGCAACATTTAACAAAGTTTACTGCATACAACCTGCAACATTTAACAAAGTTTACTGCATACAACCTGCAACATTTAACAAAGTTTACTGCATACAACCTGCAACATTTAACAAAGTTTACTGCATACAACCTGCAACATTTAACAAAGTTTACTGCATACAACCTGCAACATTTAACAAAGTATACTGCATACAACCTGCAACATTTAACAAAGTCTACTGCATACAACCTGCAACATTTAACAAAGTATACTGCATACAGCCTCCAACATTTAACAAAGCTTACTGCATACAACCTGCAACATTTAACAAAGTATACTGCATACAACCTGCAACATTTAACAAAGTATACTGCATACAACCTGCAACACTTAACAAAGCTTACTGCATACAACCTGCAACATTTAACAAAGCTTACTGCATACAACCTACAACATTTAACAAAGTTTACTGCATACAAACTACAACATTTAACAAAGTTTGAGATATTCATTAAGTGAGGAAACAACAGCATGATTACACTTTCTTCAACATTTCTTGTTTACGCTCATTATAACAATCAGTGATTCAACTAACTTCTCTGAGTGCATTCTAGACACCAGCCCAGTCTGTTGCCTATCCACCCACCACTGTAGCCATGCCAGCAAGTTTGTCCACCCACCACTGTAGCCATGCCAGCAAGTCTGTCCGCTCACTCACTGCCTCTCACCCCCACATGAGGTGGCACAAAAATGAAACAGATTTTTGTTGGCAATTCCAGCAACAGTTCAGAATCTGCAACCATGAACAGGTTGCTGGAACATAACGTCAGACGTGGAGCAGCCAGACAAGAGCGCTACAGTGGGAAGCAAAGAAGACTGGTTAAATCTCAAACTGTTTTGTACAAGAGTTACCTTCAAATGTTTGGCTCTAGTTATGTAGTCGAGTATATGTCCCAAGTCTTTCTTCACATCTCCACTGTCTAGGAAAAACATCAGTCAAGAAACAATGTTACAATCTTCATGCCATGCTGGCTTTAAAATGTATTCATAGGCAAAAATAACATCTTGCAAATGACATTAATGTTTGATCTGCCAGGATGACATTACAAAACCAATATAAAAACCACTGAAACAAAAAAACTGCAAACTATATGAGTAAACTAAGAATGTACTCAAATCTGGCACAATTCTTCTGATAAAAACACAAAACTGGTAGTTCTACATAGCATATCAGATTTATACAAAACTTGCAGTTCTACATAGCATATCAGATTTACACAAAACTTGCAGTTCTAAATAGCAGATCAGATCTACACAAAACTTGCAGTTCTAGATAACAGACCCAAATCTAAACAAAACTTGCAGTTCTAGATAGCAGACCTACCTAAATCTACACAAAACTTTTAGAAAGTTCTAGATAGCAGACCTAAATCTACACAAAACTTCTAGAAAGTTCTAGATAGCAGACCTACCTAAATCTACACAAAACTTCTAGAAAGTTCTAGACACCAGCCCAGTCTGTTGCCTATCCACCCACCACTGTAGCCATGCCAGCAAGTTTGTCCACCCACCACTGTAGCCATGCCAGCAAGTCTGTCCGCTCACTCACTGCCTCTCACCCCCACATGAGGTGGCACAAAAATGAAACAGATTTTTGTTGGCAATTCCAGCAACAGTTCAGAATCTGCAACCATGAACAGGTTGCTGGAACATAACGTCAGACGTGGAGCAGCCAGACAAGAGCGCTACAGTGGGAAGCAAAGAAGACTGGTTAAATCTCAAACTGTTTTGTACAAGAGTTACCTTCAAATGTTTGGCTCTAGTTATGTAGTCGAGTATATGTCCCAAGTCTTTCTTCACATCTCCACTGTCTAGGAAAAACATCAGTCAAGAAACAATGTTACAATCTTCATGCCATGCTGGCTTTAAAATGTATTCATAGGCAAAAATAACATCTTGCAAATGACATTAATGTTTGATCTGCCAGGATGACATTACAAAACCAATATAAAAACCACTGAAACAAAAAAACTGCAAACTATATGAGTAAACTAAGAATGTACTCAAATCTGGCACAATTCTTCTGATAAAAACACAAAACTGGTAGTTCTACATAGCATATCAGATTTATACAAAACTTGCAGTTCTACATAGCATATCAGATTTACACAAAACTTGCAGTTCTAAATAGCAGATCAGATCTACACAAAACTTGCAGTTCTAGATAACAGACCCAAATCTAAACAAAACTTGCAGTTCTAGATAGCAGACCTACCTAAATCTACACAAAACTTTTAGAAAGTTCTAGATAGCAGACCTAAATCTACACAAAACTTCTAGAAAGTTCTAGATAGCAGACCTACCTAAATCTACACAAAACTTCTAGAAAGTTCTAGATAGCAGACTTACCTAAATCTACACAAAACTTCTAGAAAGTTCTAGACAGCAGAGCTAAATCTACACAAAACTTCTAGAAAGTTCTAGATAGCAGACTTACCTAAATCTACACAAAACTTCTAGAAAGTTCTAGACAGCAGAGCTAAATCTACACAAAACTTCTAGAAAGTTCTAGATAGCTTACCACAAGTAGGTTCTGGGAGCCTGAGTCTCTCTGTGAGTGAGTAGAGCTGCAGAGTGCTGACCTCATACTTCTCTCTAGTGTGCAGCAAACTATCTCCTGAGACAGACAAATGTTTTCAGATAATCAGGAAACAACTTCATCCAGTTCATACAAACAGACAAAAAGCTACAAATTCTCAATTGTCCACACTAACTCCCCTGACACCATAACAACCCCTTCAATGGGCATTTTAAGAAAATAATCAAGACGTAGTTTTGAACAAAAAATGTGTTTGTGATACGTGATTGATGAGAACAAGTGAAAAACAGACACCTTTGCTTAAAGAAAGTTTTTCCTCACTACACTTATATCTTTAACATCTTTTTTACCTTACTACACTTATATCTTTAACACCTTATTTCTCATTTCACACCCCAAAGGAAATAACTTTCATCTCTGATTGTGAAAATGGGTACTTAGCATACCAGATCAAGGAAAACTGAAAATGAAAAATATATGCTTGCACGGTGAGCTACACTGGATTAAACTGCAATGGCTGTCTGTGGGTGAATGGAATTGAATGACATCGTGTTTAACACATTTTCTACAAATTTGGAACTTTACTGGAGTCACATTTTCATGACAAGAAAAAAAAAGAGTTTTAAACCAACAACTTTTGTGCTTTAGTTAACTTGACTGTTGATGTGATAGTCTTTCAGAATAATTTTATATGTACTTAACATCTCACTCTCATATAACTTTCATCTTTTGAGAACGTGAAAAATTTTGCTGTTTTTAACCTAATTCTAAATTGGTTTTTTTTTAAATATTCTTTAAATCTGTCAGTCCGATGTTATCTTATCTAGTTTATTTACTCTTAAGAACATATAGTTACCTTGACTAGTTTACTCACCCACAAGAATACAATGTCACTTTTTTCTAGTTTACTCACTTTCAAGAATATACAGTTACCTTATCTAGTTTAATCAGCTTCAATAATAAAAAAAATTATCTTAATTAGTTTACTCACCTCTAGCATACAGAAATAGTTTACTCACCTCTAGCATACAGAATTACTTTAGTCACCTCTAGCATACAGAATTAGTTTAGTCACCTCTAGCATACAGAATTAGTTTATTCACCTCTAGCATACAGAATTTGTTTATTCACCTCTAACATACAGAATTAGTTTATTCACCTCTAGCATACAGAATTAGTTTATTCACCTCTAACATACAGAATTAGTTTATTCACCTCTAACATACAGAATTAGTTTATTCACCTCTAGCATACAGAATTAGTTTATTCACCTCTAGCATACAGAATTAGTTTACTCACCTCTAGCATACAGAATTAGTTTACTCACCTCTAGCATACAGAATTAGTTTATTCACCTCTAGCATACAGAATTAGTTTATTCACTTCTAGCATACAGAATTAGTTTATTCACCTCTAGCATACAGAATTAGTTTACTCACCTCTAGCATACAGAATTAGTTTATTCACCTATAGCATACAGAATTAGTTTATTCACCTATAGCATACAGAATTAGTTTATTCACCTATAGCATACAGAATTAGTTTATTCACCTCTAGCATACAGAATCAGTTTATTCACCTATAGCATACAGAATTAGTTTATTCACCTCTAACATACAGAATTAGTTTATTCACCTATAGCATACAGAATTAGTTTATTCACCTCTAGCATACAGAATCAGCTTATTCACCTCTAGCATACAGAATTAGTTTACTCACCTCTAGCATACAGAATTAGTTTATTCACCTCTAGCATACAGAATTAGTTTATTCACCTATAGCATACAGAATTAGTTTAGTCACCTCTAGCATACAGAATTAGTTTACTCACCTCTAGCATACAGATCTTCTGCCATGGCTTGAGTAATTCCATGAATTTCCTTTGCAGAAATAAATTAGCATTAACAATAACATTTGTAGAGAATGAGAGAAAGAAAAATAAAAATGGAAAACAGATTGCACACATACACAAGAGTAATAAAGATAAATTAAAGAAAAATGAATGAAACTCATGCAGGCCCTTCTAACATTATGTCTTTTATCTATCAGGCTAACACAAACAATCAACATCAGTGAAGGAGATGAAGGAGATTTGTAAAGAGCAGTATGTAAAAATCTGGGCAGAATTAGATTTACTCTTATGTTCTATCAGAGACATTTTAAAAAATGACTTAACTTACATATTTATCAAAGTCAAGAAAATATGCTAGACATGATGGGATATGCTGTGCGCAGTACCAGATGACAGTCTGCAGGTAGATCTCCAGCTCTCGCTGTCGTTTCTTGATGAAAGTTTCTGTCTGGTTCCCAAAGATCTTTTTCGGTGGCAACAAGTTCTTGTCCAGTTTGTAGCTTGCCGCCAACTGCAAAACATGGAAATCAAAACTATACCACATAGTGCTGCTTGCCAGATAAGTGTTACAAGACAAAGAAATAAATCTTTTATATCTAAGGGAATCTGGTTCAAGAACTGAAAGGAAAAAAAAACTCAAGGAGACTTTCGTTTCAAAGACAGTCTACATTTCCTCTCTAGAACAGAGAAGTCTAAGTACAGGGAGCTGTATAATTAGATTACATCTATACTCTATGCCAGAGCAGTCTGTATACAGGGAGCTGTATAATTAGAGTATATCTATAGTCTAGGACAGAGAAGTCTGTATACAGGCAGCTGTATAATTAGAGTATATCTATAGTCTAGGACAGAGAAGTCTGTGTACAGGGAGCTGTATAATTAGAGTATATCTATAGTCTAGGACAGAGAAGTCTGTGTACAGGGAGCTGTATAATTAGTGTATATCTATAGTCTAGGAAAGAGAAGTCTGTGTACAGGGAGCTGTATAATTAGTGTATATCTATAGTCTAGGACAGAGAAGTCTGTGTACAGGGAGCTGTATAATTAGTGTATATCTATAATCTAGGACAGAGAAGTCTGTGTACAGGGAGCTGTATAATTAGAATACATCTATAGTCTAGGACAGAGAAGTCTGTGTACAGGGAGCTGTATAATTAGAATACATCTATAGTCCAGGACAGAGAAGTCTGTGTACAGGGAGCTGTATAATTAGAGTACATCTATAGTCTAGGACAGAGCAGTCTAAGTACAAGAAGGGATGGCGACTGCAGTAAAACTGATTTAAATAATAAAGGTAGATAGAGGTGTATGGTGCAGTTTTACAAAATGAGGAAGGGAGTGAGTAAAGTGAGAAAAAATGAATAGAAAGTATGAGATTGTATAAACGAAAAATGCACTGTCCAGACTGTAAGTCATACGTGTACACACATTCATTTTTATAGATATGTGCCTTCTTTATGCAGTTCCCTGTACTCAGTCTATTCTGTCATAGAGTATAGATGTACTCTAATTCTACAGCTTCTTGTACTTAATAAAGGTAGATAGAGGTGTATGGTGCAGTTTTACAAAGTGAGGGAGGGAGTGAGTAAAGTGAGAAAAAACGAATAGAAAGTATGAGAATGTATAAATGAAAAAATAGAACATCCAATATTTCGGCGTGAGCCTTTTTCGAGGATTACATGCACGAAACACAAAAAAAAAAAAAACAAGAAGAACTTATCTTAATGTGGCCTCCTCCAAAAGTAGGAAATGTGTGTCTAGTCTTAGAAAGATCACGCGGACTACAACGAAGGATACCCAACAGAGTCAATTGTAAAGAAGAGGTGGAGAGAGAGGAGGAAAACAAATGGTAGAAAGGGGTGGGGGGAAAGACAATAGAAACATGATAGCACCTAGAGGAGGTGTCGGGGGGGACGCGGAGAGATAATGAATGAAGAACATAAACTGGTGAATAGGACAAGAACCTATAGACACCAATATGTTGCTAGAGAAGAAAAGAGGGTGGTGGTAGGGAGGGGTAGTTAGGAGAAAGAAAGTAGAGTTAAAAAAAAAAAAAAAGGGGGAGTGGAAAACTAAAGAAGTGGCTATCATGTTTCCAGTGTGTGTACACATATGACTTACAATCTGGACAGTGCACCGTGGGGGTTAGATCATCCCTAGGATACCCCTATGACCCCTATGGGTCAGGGTGACATGTAAAGATAATAAAAAATGAACGATGTTAGTGTCGAATCCATAGTTTTCGGGGTCACTGTGATGAATAGTGACACTCCCGATACCATTTAAGTCCAAGTTCAGCCCCCAACAGCATGGGGGGCCCTAGGGGTGGGGGTGGCATGGGGTGACATGTGCAAATAATTGACAACGACCGATATTAGTGTCGAATCCATAGTTTTAAGGGTCACTGAGATTTTCTTCTTCGTACGCATTGTCTGTCTTTATCTGCAGTCCTGTCTCTTGGATAAATTTCACTGTCTTTTGTTATTCATATATGGAACCATAGAGCTTATCTTCTTTAGTGGTTTCACTGGTCCAGAAATTATTTCTCAGTGTCTCGTAGTTGGTACAGTTTTGGAGGATATGTTCCACAGTTTGGGGCACCTGGGCACATGTACATAGATTAGTAGTACCAACCTTAAACTTTGTATACATATGACTTCGGAATCGGCTGTGTCCTGTTCGAAGACGGAAAATGGTGACTTGTTCCTTTCTGTTTAGCATGTGATAGTCATCATGTGGTGGTGTTTGTGGCTTTCTGTAGGTTTTTATCATGCTTTTCTTCTGATTATAGGTGATTGGTATGTCTGGTTGCTCCATTTCAGTGCCCTCTTTTGGCCAGATGGTCAGCTTTCTCATTGCCTGGTATCCCACAGTGTGAGGAAATCCACTGCAAAGTGACTCCATGTTGTTAGCCAATTTTTGACAACGCATCCTTAAGGTCTGGTAGTTTGTTGCACTGAAGAGCTTCCGGTACTGATCTTGCATCCATGAGAATTACTACAGGGCACGTATCAATTCTGGAGTCTGATAGTTTTTCAACTGCAGCAATAATTGCCCTAACTTTTGCATCATAGTTGTTGCAGTATTTTCCAGTGGGTATGGAAATCTTGTCAGTGGAGTTGTTTGGATATTCAATATGTGTTCCTGCTCCTCCATTCTTTATGGCATTGTGTGCAGATCTGTCTGTATACACACATATCCAGGTGTCACATGTATATTTATCATCTAGAACACTAAGTGTGGCTGTTGATCTTACAAGACTGCTCTGCATCTCACCATTCTACACACCTTTCACTTCAGTCTGAATAGTTATTTGTGTACAATCTGCTTCTTTCCCTGGTGTATGCTCTGGTACAGATGATAATGGAGCGACTACAGTTGGAACAAGTATCAGTTTATGCATACGCTTGGCCTAATGAATGAAGCTGTTTCTTTTAAGCCGTCTTAGTGCCAAGTTATTGAATCTCTCCTTCAGGGAATGGCTTACAGAGCTGAGGAATTTCTCTTCCAAGGATTGTGTCTCTACGTTCTTTTAGCGTTTGAACACCAACTATTTTCTGCATTTCCACTACTGGTGTGGACCTCATGGCACCTGTGATAATCCGTAGTGACTGATTTTGTACCTTGTCTAGATTATGCAGCGTAGCGTTCAATGCTGTGCACCAAACTGTTGGGCCATATTCTAAATGTGGTAGAATACTTTGCTGATATACATTCTTGAAGATTCTTTCACTAGCTCCCCATGTGGTTCCACTCAATTTTCTTAATATGGCTAGTTTTCTTCTGGCTTTTGCTTCTGCACTGTTGATGTGTTGCTTCCAGGTCAGTTTTGAGTCAAAAGTCACTCCTAAGTAAGTGGGTTGGTTGTCCATCCTTAAGGATATTTCATTTACAAAGATCTTATCTGCTTTCTGTTTAGATGAGAGAGTGAACAGAGTGGTACTTGATTTCTCTGTGTTGATACTTACACACCATTTATTTGTCCATGATGTCAAGATGTCTGCTCCTCTTTGGAGTCTGTGTAGCAACTGTCGCGTTTTCATCAGTACACCGCATGACCAGATCATCTGCATACAGCGCCGCTTTGATTCCATAGGGAAGTTCCTTGACCAGGTCATTAATGAATACCAGGAATAGGGTAGGTGAAAGGACTCCTCCTTGTGGTACACCATGTCACAGCAGTACTTTCTGTCTTTTGTGTCCATCTTTTACTACTCTTGCTCTTCTATTGTGTAAATAGGACTTTATCCAGTTGTACAGTCTTCTATTCACATTGCAGTATCTTAGTTTCCACAGCAGACCTTTTTTTCATACTTTATCAAAGGCTTTCTTCAGGTCTATCCATGCTGCTAGTACAAGGTTTTTCTCTTGGAATGCGTCCTCAATCTCTTGAGAGAGATAGGTCACTTGATCTTCTGTACTGTAGTACTGCCTAAATCCTGCTTGTTGTGGAATGAGAAGGTTTTCACTTTCTAGGTACTATTTTAGCCTCACATTTGTGGAAAACCCTTGCGGAAGCCCCATGTGCCCTGGGCACTTAAGGTTCAGAGAGAGAGAGATTTTAGCCTCAGGTCAATGATGCATTTCATTGTTTTGCAGAGGCAGCTAGTGAGACTGATTGGCCTGTAGTTGGAGGCCTTATCACTGTTTTTCCCTGGCTTTAGCAGTGGTACTACGTTTGCTTCCTTCCAGATTTGAGGTAACTTACCTGTGCTCCAGCACATATTGAAGATATACAACAGCTTTCTCATTGCTGCCATTCCCAGGTTCTTGATCATTTCATTGGACACTCCATCTGGTCCTGGTGATTTCCTTGGTTTCAGTTTACTGACTGCTAGGTCTAACTCACTGCGTGTGATTGGTGCATCCATAACCTTCACTTTTCTGCCTTGTTCCTCTTCTTTCTGTGGGTCAATGCGAACTGTACGCTCTTTCTCTGGATGGATATCAATGTTGCAGTCTTTTGCAAACATGCAAGCAAAGTGATCTGCTACCTGCTTATCTGTAAGAGTTTTCCCATCCTCTATTAGTGTAATCTTTGTACTTCTTCCAAAGCTCTCATTGTTTAACTGTTTGATTAGTTTACACAGTTTTCTTCCATCCTTTTCAAAGTTTAGGGACTCTTTTTTCTCTCTCCAACTTTCCCGTCTGGCTTGCAGCTTGGCTCTCTGAAATTTGGCCTTGGCATGTTGGTAATTATTGTGGTGTTCTTGGCATGGTCTATTTTCTGCTTGCTTTCGAGCTGTTTCCATGTCATCATGGAGTTTTCCCAGCTCACTAGACCAGTATGGTTCATAGTCCCTACGAGCTCCTCTGGAAATGGTTTCATGGGCCGCCTGAAGGATACAAGCATTGAATTCCTTCACTATGCTGTTAATATCCTTACCTTCTATGGACAGCTGTCCCACCAGGATACCTGTATGATGTCTGTACATTGTCCAGTTTGCTTTTTTATAGTTCCATCTGGGGAGAGGGCTACTGGTGTTAAGGAGTTCATTTTCTATTGTCAGGAAGACCGGTCGATGGTCGCTACCTCCAAGTTGTTTTCCATCTTCACATGTTATGTTCCACTTCAGGTCTGGAGAGTGGAATGCCACATCTGGTGTTGAGGTTGCATGCCAAGGTCACTGAGATGAATAGTGACACTCCCGATGCCATTTAAGACAGGTTCAGCCTCCAACGGCATGGAGGCCCTAGGGGTGGGAGTGGGATGGGGTGACATAAAAATGAACACGTGCGTATGTTAGAGCATCACGCTGGAATGCCTGGAGCAATTTCAACCAAATTTGGCACACAGATGACTTACAATCTGGACAATGCACTGAAGGGGTTAGATCGTCCCTATGATACCTCTATGACCGCTAGGGGTTGGGACGACATGTAAAAATAATCGAAAATGAACGATATTAGTGTCGAATCCATACTTTTTGGGTCGCTGAGATGAATAGTGACACTCCTGATGCTGTTTAAGTGCAAGTTCAGCCCCTATCAGTATGGGGGGGGGGGGGGCAGGGGGGTAGGGGTTGCATGGGATGAGGTGACATGTAAATATAATCGAAAACGACCGATATTACTGTCGAATCCATAGTTTTTGGGGTCACTGAGATAAATAGTGGCACTCACAAGTTCAGCCTCCATCGGAATTGGGGGGGGGGGGGAGAGGGTGGGTGGGTGTGGTGAGAAGTGGTGAAAACTAAAATGTCCAAACTGACTGAGATTAGTGTTGAATCCATAGTGTTCGGGGTGGCAAAGCTGATTGGTTACATTCTTGATGACAATTAAGCCCATGTTTAGTCAAATAGAATGAATAGAGCTCTGTAAAACCATCTAGACTCTATAGAACCTTCTAGAAGGTTGTGGAAATGAACATTGTAGAACCTTCTAGAAGATTGTGAAACTGAATAGACCTCTATAGAATGTTCTAGAAGGTTACAGAAATGAACAGAACTTTGTAGAACTGTCCAGAAGGTTGTGAAAATGAATAGAACATTGTTGATTGGGATAAATAAATACCCGGGCAACGCCGGGTAATCAGCTATTACATACAGAATAAAAGCCACAGGACTCCTGAACATGAGTAACAAATTCATCAGACTCTAGTCCATGTACTTCAAGACTGCAAAGATTTTCAGGACTTGAGACAAAGGACCAATTCAAATCCTTTAAGATGATGAACTGAAAATCTATCAGAAACTGCAATATCATGCTTCTCAGCAAGCTCCATCATGGTGCAGAACATGCTAATCTTCACTCAGATTCTAATACTGATTTTTTTCAAAGAATCACATGAGTAGGTGGGGCAGGGTCTTGGCCAGCACTGGTGACCTGTTGCCAATAAATATAACAAAGAAAGCCTAGTATACTGTAAAAGTTAACAGATACAGCAATATATACAACAATGCAGTATATCAGTTTATTCTAAGTAGTATATCTAAAACATTATACACTATATCTGACAGCTGATTGTTTTAGGAGCTCTGCCCATGGATGATCAAAACCCTAGACTGTTTCCTTCTAGCACCTTCTGGTAACAAGTCATGATGGTCCTAGTCAGTATGGAGATTACTTAAAAGCAGTGATTGCGTCAACCGGCAAGCACCAGTAAATTACTGATTAAAAATGAGAAAAACTGAAAGTCTGGAGGTCAATGGTTTCTGTAACCAGTTTATATTATCAAAAACCAAGTAAAAAGCAATGAGAAAAATCATCTGAAGCATATTCACACCTAGGAGCTGATGATAGTTTAATTTGTTTGTAGGAGAATCAGACAGGAGGCTGATGATGTTCAATTTGTTTGTAGGAGAATCAGACAGGGGGCAGATGATGTTCAATCTGTATGTAGGAGAATCAGACAGGGGGCAGATGATGTTCAATCTGTATGTAGGAGAATCAGACAGGGGGCAGATGATGTTCAATCTGTATGTAGGAGAATCAGACAGGGGGCAGATGATGTTCAATCTGTATGTAGGAGAATCAGACAGGGGGCAGATGATGTTCAATCTGTATGTAGGAGAATCAGACAAGTGGCTGATGATGTTTAATCTGTATGTAGGAGAATCAGACAGGGGGCAGATGATGTTCAATCTGTATGTAGGAGAATCAGACAAGTGGCTGATGATGTTTAATCCGTATGTAGGAGAATCAGACAAGTGGCTGATGATGTTTAATCTGTATGTAGGAGAATCAGACAGGAGGCAGATGATGTTCAATCTGTATGTAGGAGAATCAGACAGGGGGCAGATGATGTTCAATCTGTATGTAGGAGAATCAGACAAGTGGCTGATGATGTTTAATCTGTATGTAGGAGAATCAGACAGGGGGCAGATGATGTTCAATCTGTATGTAGGAGAATCAGACTAGTGGCTGATGATGTTTAATCTGTATGTAGGAGAATCAGACAAGTGGCTGATAATGTTCAATCTGTATGTAGGAGAATCAGACAGGGGGCAGATGATGTTCAATCTGTATGTAGGAGAATCAGACAAGTGGCTGATGATGTTCAATCTGTATGTAGGAGAATCAGACAGGGGGCAGATGATGTTCAATCTGTATGTAGGAGAATCAGACAAGTGGCTGATGATGTTTAATCTGTATGTAGGAGAATCAGACAGGGGGCAGATGATGTTCAATCTGTATGTAGGAGAATCAGACTAGTGGCTGATGATGTTTAATCTGTATGTAGGAGAATCAGACAAGTGGCTGATAATGTTCAATCTGTATGTAGGAGAATCAGACAGGGGGCAGATGATGTTCAATCTGTATGTAGGAGAATCAGACAAGTGGCTGATGATGTTCAATCTGTATGTAGGAGAATCAGACAGGGGGCAGATGATGTTCAATCTGTATGTAGGAGAATCAGACAGGGGGCAGATGATGTTCAATCTGTATGTAGGAGAATCAGACAGGGGGCAGATGATGTTCAATCTGTATGTAGGAGAATCAGACAGGGGGCAGATGATGTTCAATCTGTATGTAGAAGAATCAGACAGGGGGCAGATGATGTTCAATCTGTATGTAGGAGAATCAGACAGTTTTGACCCTGGTTCAGCACGTCAGCATTTTGTCAAGATTTAATCTCAGTGCAGATAAGGTAAGAAAAAACATTCACACGAATATTTGCTTTCCAATGATGTCCGTAAAACACGATTATTTTTACATAAAAAAAAAGGTATAAAGTACCCGATATTGTACTGACAAAAACAGTATTTCATAAAGTACTTCATACGAGGTGAAAGACAGTTACAGTACAAACTGTAAATGATACACTGCATAAGATAATGAACATTTATAAATATGTTTTTAGGTGTATAAATGTTACAATGGCCTTTCATAATAAAAGTAATATATTAGAATGACAATACCTTCTCATGGAGCTCATAGAATTCACTGTAACGATGTTTGACGGTCCAGGTGTAGGATCCTATCGAGACTGTTATAACGTACACCTGAAAGAAAAGTAAATTTAAGGCAGACACGAAAATCTGGGTAAAAAGAATTTTTGGTTCAGATTGTAATTTACGTGTGGAAAAACTTGTAATAAAAGAAAGAAAGAAAACAAAAAAGACACAACAAAGATAATGTAAAAATGTCTTTATACAGTTTTTGAATAATAGGATATGCATTTTTTTTTTTCGTCTTAGAGGAATGAACGGATGAACGAATTTTATTTTAAAAGGGTTAAGATGGTTCAGAGAGAGAGAGAGCAGCTGCTGGAGATGTTTGTGGGAGATGTTCTTGCTTCACCTGCTACTTGAAAAAAAAAAAATGCTTTGGCCATTTTGCACCAATCTCACCAGTCTTACCAATCTTAACTCCACAGTAAGTTCAAAGGAAGGTCAAAGTCCAAATATTTGGAGATTTAGCAGAGTTGCCACTATAAGGAACAGCCAAGATCTAGTGGGAAGAACTTTCATCTCACAGCAACAGAGATATCTCCTACCACCAGCAGAGTTGGCAGAAGATGGTATGGTGGCTCATTTTATTTCTCAGTGGAATTCAACATTTTTTATATGCTAAATCTGACTGGCTGAATGTCTAAATTATTCAGTTTTGATGCTGCTGTTGTCACAGATCCAACCAGGCCTCACAGAGGAAATTTTTACAGTGATGCAAAAACTACTCCCAAACTCCTACCTTGTTGATTAATGATTTTGTATTCGTTAAATAATAAAGCTGTTCCTAGTTTATACATTTTGATATCACAGCTTTGTGTATAGTTGTATACTTATACACCATTTATCGTGTGTTGATTAGACATCCTGTTTTCATTCACTATGGCCCCTTTCAAAGCACTTCCTTAAAACGGGGGAACCCATTCAGGCCCCAGAATGATTCACTTCCTTCTCAACGGCCACGGGTCCTGGTGTCTATAAGCTCTTTCCCTTCTGTACAATGTCATGTTGGTGGTATCAGCACAAGTTTTAAGTGTACAATGTCATGTTGGTGGTATCAGCACAAGTTTTAAGTGTACAATGTCATGTTGGTTATATCAGCACAAGTTTTAAGTGTACAATGTCATGTTGGTTATATCAGCACAAGTTTTAAGTGTACAATGTCATGTTGGTTATATCAGCACAAGTTTTAAGTGTACAATGTCATGTTGGTTATATCAGCACAAGTTTTAAGTGTACAATGTCATGTTGGTGGTATCAGCACAAGTTTTAAGTGTACAATGTCATGTTGGTTATATCAGCACAAGTTTTAAGTGTACAATGTCATGTTGGTGGTATCAGCACAAGTTTTAAGTGTACAATGTCATGTTGGTTATATCAGCACAAGTTTTAAGTGTACAATGTCATGTTGGTGGTATCAGCACAAGTTTTAAGTGTACAATGTCATGTTGGTGGTATCAGCACAAGTTTTAAGTGTACAATGTCATGTTGGTTATATCAGCACAAGTTTTAAGTGTACAATGTCATGTTGGTTATATCAGCACAAGTTTTAAGTGTACAATGTCATGTTGGTGGTATCAGCACAAGTTTTAAGTGTACAATGTCATGTTGGTGGTATCAGCACAAGTTTTAAGTGTACAATGTCATGTTGGTTATATCAGCACAAGTTTTAAGTGTACAATGTCATGTTGGTTATATCAGCACAAGTTTTAAGTGTACAATGTCATGTTGGTTATATCAGCACAAGTTTTAAGTGTACAATGTCATGTTGGTGGTATCAGCACAAGTTTTAAGTGTACAATGTCATGTTGGTGGTATCAGCACAAGTTTTAAGTGTACAATGTCATGTTGGTGGTATCAGCACAAGTTTTAAGTGTACAATGTCATGTTGGTGGTATCAGCACAAGTTTTAAGTGTACAATGTCATGTTGGTGGTATCAGCACAAGTTTTAAGTGTACAATGCCATGTTGGTTATATCAGCACAAGTTTTAAGTGTACAATGTCATGTTGGTTATATCAGCACAAGTTTTAAGTGTACAATGTCATGTTGGTTATATCAGCACAAGTTTTAAGTGTACAATGTCATGTTGGTTATATCAGCACAAGTTTTAAGTGTACAATGTCATGTTGGTGGTATCAGCACAAGTTTTAAGTGTACAATGTCATGTTGGTTATATCAGCACAAGTTTTAAGTGTACAATGTCATGTTGGTGGTATCAGCACAGGTTTTAAGTGTACAATGTCATGTTGGTGGTATCAGCACAAGTTTTAAGTGTACAATGTCATGTTGGTTATATCAGCACAAGTTTTAAGTGTACAATGTCATGTTGGTTATATCAGCACAAGTTTTAAGTGTACAATGTCATGTTGGTTATATCAGCACAAGTTTTAAGTGTACAATGTCATGTTGGTTATATCAGCACAAGTTTTAAGTGTACAATGTCATGTTGGTTATCAGCACAAGTTTTAAGTGTACAATGTCATGTTGGTTATATCAGCACAAGTTTTAAGTGTACAATGTCATGTTGGTTATATCAGCACAAGTTTTAAGTGTACAATGTCATGTTGGTGGTATCAGCACAAGTTTTAAGTGTACAATGTCATGTTGGTTATATCAGCACAAGTTTTAAGTGTACAATGTCATGTTGGTGGTATCAGCACAAGTTTTAAGTGTACAATGTCATGTTGGTTATATCAGCACAAGTTTTAAGTGTACAATGTCATGTTGGTGGTATCAGCACAAGTTTTAAGTGTACAATGTCATGTTGGTGGTATCAGCACAAGTTTTAAGTGTACAATGTCATGTTGGTTATATCAGCACAAGTTTTAAGTGTACAATGTCATGTTGGTTATATCAGCACAAGTTTTAAGTGTACAATGTCATGTTGGTGGTATCAGCACAAGTTTTAAGTGTACAATGTCATGTTGGTGGTATCAGCACAAGTTTTAAGTGTACAATGTCATGTTGGTTATATCAGCACAAGTTTTAAGTGTACAATGTCATGTTGGTTATATCAGCACAAGTTTTAAGTGTACAATGTCATGTTGGTTATATCAGCACAAGTTTTAAGTGTACAATGTCATGTTGGTGGTATCAGCACAAGTTTTAAGTGTACAATGTCATGTTGGTGGTATCAGCACAAGTTTTAAGTGTACAATGTCATGTTGGTTATATCAGCACAAGTTTTAAGTGTACAATGTCATGTTGGTGGTATCAGCACAAGTTTTAAGTGTACAATGTCATGTTGGTGGTATCAGCACAAGTTTTAAGTGTACAATGTCATGTTGGTGGTATCAGCACAAGTTTTAAGTGTACAATGTCATGTTGGTGGTATCAGCACAAGTTTTAAGTGTACAATGTCATGTTGGTGGTATCAGCACAAGTTTTAAGTGTACAATGCCATGTTGGTTATATCAGCACAAGTTTTAAGTGTACAATGTCATGTTGGTTATATCAGCACAAGTTTTAAGTGTACAATGTCATGTTGGTTATATCAGCACAAGTTTTAAGTGTACAATGTCATGTTGGTTATATCAGCACAAGTTTTAAGTGTACAATGTCATGTTGGTGGTATCAGCACAAGTTTTAAGTGTACAATGTCATGTTGGTTATATCAGCACAAGTTTTAAGTGTACAATGTCATGTTGGTGGTATCAGCACAGGTTTTAAGTGTACAATGTCATGTTGGTGGTATCAGCACAAGTTTTAAGTGTACAATGTCATGTTGGTTATATCAGCACAAGTTTTAAGTGTACAATGTCATGTTGGTTATATCAGCACAAGTTTTAAGTGTACAATGTCATGTTGGTTATATCAGCACAAGTTTTAAGTGTACAATGTCATGTTGGTTATATCAGCACAAGTTTTAAGTGTACAATGTCATGTTGGTTATATCAGCACAAGTTATAAGTGTACAATGTCATGTTGGTTATATCAGCACAAGTTTTAAGTGTACAATGTCATGTTGGTTATATCAGCACAAGTTTTAAGTGTACAATGTCATGTTGGTTATATCAGCACAAGTTTTAAGTGTACAATGTCATGTTGGTGGTATCAGCACAGGTTTTAAGTGTACAATGTCATGTTGGTTATATCAGCACAAGTTTTAAGTGTACAATGTCATGTTGGTGGTATCAGCACAAGTTTTAAGTGTACAATGTCATGTTGGTTATATCAGCACAAGTTTTAAGTGTACAATGTCATGTTGGTTATATCAGCACAAGTTTTAAGTGTACAATGTCATGATGGTGGTATCAGCACAAGTTTTAAGTGTACAATGTCATGATGGTTATATCAGCACAAGTTTTAAGTGTACAATGTCATGATGGTGGTATCAGCACAAGTTTTAAACTGTTTTGTTGTTCCGTGTCATATGGTGTTTTTGTTAAATCATCCATTTTTTTGTACATGATCCTTGAAAAAACTTTCGCTGAAATATTGCATTGCTGTTATGTCCTACATTTATATGCACTCATCTTGCTTTCTGCCATTCTTGTTTCCACCAACTTTCCTCATTCTTTCTATCTTTTTTTAAAACTGTACCATCTTACATCCCTCTCGCGCTGTTAAATATCACACAGGGCTTGCACGGTGATTCACCAAGTTTTCCTGTTTTCTGCAAATTTTTCAACCTCATCAAGGGATTTTATTCCTACTAATTTGGTCTCTCTTAACAATGTTCTCTTTAGAGTTTCATGTGGTCAAGCTATTTTTCTCTGTGTTCCACTTGATAGCATGTTTTGGGGTTCTCTGATCATTTCTTCTTATCACAATATGATGATATATATGTCTATATGCACCATACACCCATCTATTTTCATTAAATCATGCAGGAAGATTACTGGCTGTGATGCTGCTGAAGACAGTACTCTATGCGCTGACAATGACTTGTGTAAAAGTGGCAATGAAGACAAAGAAAAATATACATATATATCTCTATAATTCCAAGAACATGGATGACTGGAGAGCCTTTATCTGTGGCCTATGCTCTCAAGGGAGTGAAAGATGATGATGATAATGATATATCTCTCTGTGGGTGTGTGTGTGTGCAAAAACTGTAAATACAAATATATAATGAAGATACATAATAAACAGATTTATAATGTCACTACCATTATTATGACCTGCAATCAGTTAGCGCTCTCTCGCTCTAAATAAACAATTTAATTTCCTTCTTTGTTAAAGTCTTGTTTTCATATTTCATATTCTGTAAACCACTTTTACTTTTCGGCTCCATAATAAAAGATATTATTGCAACACTTTAAACACTTCTCCTTTCCACAGTAAACTAAACAAGAGTTTATTTAATATCGTATTTTCTTTACAAATTATTGTTCGTTATTTCAAGTCTTCGATTGACTTATAATATAAACATTCCACTTAAAAGAAACCATACATAAGTTTCACTTCTCTTTAATACACTCCATGTTTTATATTTGCTCACTGTAAAATGCTCCATCTGTTCTGCAGATCGTATATGAACACATCTTGATCCTTTAAAATTTTCTATATTCTTCCTAAAGTGTGCCATTTTCTCTGCATTTCGTTTCGGTGTAAAAACAATGAAAATTTTCCAAGTACCAGAAATGCACTTCCGCTTCCGCTTAAACTGATCTTGCCTCCCTTGGCTATCATTTGTTGACCTATTGTACTTTGAAGCTGGACAGCTTGTACCAAGTCTGTTGGTCGTTGGCGAAGCCCAAACATTTGATATCGTCTTCGAAACTACCTAATGCACTATTTGACAGGATAAATTATTGCTGCATATGTCACAGATTCATACAAGCAAAGTCCACGCCTTAAAAATGTAGCCAAATGGTAACGAAAGAAAAAAAACCTTTAGACTAGAACATGAGACCGCCAGTCCATACGCTAGGCATCGCTGTATGTCATACGCCATTTTTTCCCCCATTGCTAGCAGATAATTTTGTTGTCATATGTCATTTTCCCCTTAAATTACCAGTGGTTATCAGTTTGCACACTACCTTATCTTATAATGCTGAGAGTATGCATTTTCTTCACTACACCATGTGTAAACCTTTAATCCATGAGTGAACTACAGGAGACCATGTTCATTATCACAACATTTGAAGCCTGAATAATAGTATTGACAAAGGCATACTGCAGAAAAATTGGATTGTTATCATCAAATAATTAGTGTATAAAACTAAGTATATAACTATACATGAAGCCACTGCAGTAAAGCTGTGATAACAAAATATATAAACTAGAGGGAAGGTAGAAACAGCTTTATTACTTAACAAGCACACAGTTGTGATGTTCTTGTGTGAACCTTAATCATGCAAAAACACACGGGATGAAGAAATAGAGAAAGAAGATAAAATATAAATTCATATGAATGCTATGCAAAAAGTAGGAATGAAAAAAAATAGATCACAATAAAATGAATGGAGCACTTAGCTGTGACTTGTAAAAGGCTGTGTTCAGAAGTGCACATGGTGGAGTGTAGAGAGAATATTTAAATGGAGACTTGTGTGATAAGTGGGTCATAAATAAGGAGTGGGGGGGGGTGGACCATGGAAAGGGGAGAGAGTGATAAAATAGTAATCTAGCTGCTGGGGGAAGCTGGAATAAGTGGCTGTAAGGCTGGGGTAGAGGGGTTGTGATCTGATACTATGAGGAGGTTCAGAACTATGTGTTACAAGTGAGAAAGGAGTGGAACTTAGTGCAGAGGGAATATGATTGTGGAAGAGGGGAATGTTAGGTGTAGCGGAATTGTGACCTCAAACCATGTGGTTCCAGTGTCCCATATTCCTGAATGTAGCAGTTATCAAGTGCTAGATGGCCTCTTGTCACCAGTGTGGCATTGTTTGATGGCTGTTACCAGAAAATCTGATTTGCCTTTGTGGTTGAGGCCGTTGAAATGATTAGGGACTGGTTTCAAAGCATGCTGGGTAATATGATACAGATGTTTCTGCATGTGGTCACAGCTAAATATTTCATTCATTTTATTTTATTATGGTTTTTCCGGTCTTATTTTTTTATATAGCGTCCATGAGAATTTATGTTATCTTCTCTCGCTATTTCTTTAACCTGTGTTTTTGTATGATTAAGGTTTACACAGAAACATCACAACTTTGTGCTCATTAACTCTTCCCATGCCACAGAAAAAAATGCGGACGTTCTGATCTGTACCAGACAAAAAGCACGGGTCTTGATATGTATAGGGGGTATAGTTGTAAAAGTGAATTAACAAATTATTTCCACATTAAAAGTATATGTATTATGCATTAAAATATCTATGTAAGAAGATTTCATAAATGAAGAGTTTTTTTAAGGAAAAAAAATGTAGTGTGATGATTTTAGCTGATAATTGTGTATTACTGTCCATCGGCTAGGCCTGGGACGGGCATCAATCGACCGGCTATGTGTAGATCGACTTTGTTTTATCCGATCTCGTCGTGTGTTGCATGTTATGTTGCATGCTTACTAAAATAATGCCTGAAATAACCTTCTAACTACTTCTCCAGTCCATCTAATAATATAAATCTACTTGGGGTACATTCACGAACAGTGGTCTAGTCGTAAGGGGACATGTTTGCCTCTGAAGTCACACAGAAATTGATGTTTTATTCAATTGAAACGCTGTATTTTGACCCCCGTTGTTATGACGCTTTCAAAATATTGACAAAGGTCACTAGACATGTGTACTAAACTGTTTACAATCACCAGTTACGCCAGGTTTCGAATGAAACGAAGCTAGGGACCAAGGCAAAAACTTGACAAACTGGAAAAGTCCCACTTGGGACACTGGCATGGGAAGAGTTAAGTAGTAAAGCAGTTCCTACTTCTTTTTCCTAGTTTACACATTTTGGATTGTTGCTCTCTCTGTCTGTCTGTGTGTGTGCGTGCGTGTGTTTGTGGGGTGGGTGGGTAGGGCCCCCCCCCCACCCAGTTTGTGCTTGCTCATCTCATTATCTGCTGCTGCCACTTCTACACCCCTTCTTTCTACTTTCTGTCTTTGTATAATCTGAACCATACACCTGTGTCTGCCTCTGCTGTGGTAGTTTTACCTGCCTACTCTACATGTTTTAGCAGTGTCCACCTGTGCCTCACCAGTACCAGTGTTACCTCAGTCTTGATCGTGGTAGACTCAGAGAAGTAATATTCATACAATCAGTCTTTGTGTTATATCCTATTTTCCTGTCATGATACAGCATTGTCAGGTGCGCCTCATGTTGCAGGCACATATTCCTTTTACGAAAACAGTTTTACCCTAACACAGCTGTGTCAGGTATTCATTTGTACTGAGTCAACTGGTGGGTGCTGGCTTCAAGTTTCTAACTCTTAACTGTACTAACTCCCAACCACCAGCCCCAACATAAGAGTGCTGTTTGTAATTCACAGAGGTTTGCAGAATCCACAGATTCATTATACAGAGCTGAACATAAAACAAAGCTACACATCAACCCAGCAACAAGAACAGGGAGTAGTGTAAATATAGTGAAACAGTTCATCCAGAAACAATGAGTTGTGAGAATCTAACACAAGCAGTGAACCTGTTTGTCATGACAAAGTTTGATAAGTGCTTGAGAGAATGCAACAAGGTCATCAGGAGAGCAAAATGTGAGCCAGAACAAGAAAGGTATGTTTTATTCTTATCTCCACCTACTTAAACCATTCTGTACTTTGCTGTGGAAAGTCTTGTATGTTCTTCTTTCTCTTGTAACCTTCAGTTTTTTATTTATTTATATTTTTTGGGGTGGGGAGGGAAGAGAAGTGATGTGAGCTGTGCAGATTGTCTTCAGAGATGAATGTGCTTACACTGCAGTGACATGAGAGCATGTCATGGGATTGAAGAAGGTTAACAAAATGTTAGTAAATGTAAAGAGAACCAAAAGATTAAACATGCAGTGTATACATGATTTTGTTTGGATGTGATAACCTCTTGTCTTTTCAGTTAAGCTTATCTTCTGTATGTCAGTGTAACTGTGTAAACACACAATCTTCTGTGTGTCAGTGTAACTGTGTAAACAGGTATAGTACAGTATGGTACAGTTTTACAAAGCGTTAGAGCGAATGAGAAAAGTGAGAACTTTGTGGCATCCCTCCTTGACAGTGGTACAAGGAAGGATAGCACAAAGCTAAGTTCTTCATTTTTATTCTTTTATGTTATGTTTGTTTTTGTATGTAATCCTTGAAGAAAAAAAGGGTCATGCCGAAATATTGGATGTTGCATGTTTTTCAGTTTTTATGTTTTTTCCTGACTTTTCTTATTCCTTCTATCACTTTGTAAAACTGTACTATACCGTACTATACCTTTACTAGAACCAGTTTTAGCACAGTCGTTATCTCTTTTATCTAACTATGTAGACACAATCTTCTCTATGTCAGTGTAACTATGCAAACATACGGTCTTCTCTACATTAGTGTGACTGTTCGTTATATATCTTACACTACATTTCATGATGACAAACACTGACACTGTTATATACCTTACATTACATTTCATGATGACAAACAAGCACTGACACTGTTATATACTTTACACTATATTTCATGATGACAAGCACTGACACTGTTATATACTTTACACTATATTTCATGATGACAAGCACTGACACTGTTATATATCTTACACTACATTTCATGATGACAAACACTGACACTGTTATATACCTTACACTACATTTCATGATGACAAACAAGCACTGACACTGTTATATACCTTACACTACATTTCATGATGACAAGCACTGACACTGTTATATACTTTACACTATATTTCATGATGACAAGCGCTGACACTGCTGAGCTGTTTTCCAGGAACCATAAGATCATAGAAGCAGCAACAGCTCTTGGGATACAAGCTCTTGCTG
The DNA here is from genome assembly GCA_009760885.1 of Achatina immaculata. Taxonomy (NCBI): domain Eukaryota; kingdom Metazoa; phylum Mollusca; class Gastropoda; order Stylommatophora; family Achatinidae; genus Lissachatina; species Lissachatina immaculata. The sequence continues at coordinate 42,034,563 of CM019716.1, forward strand.
AGACAGATGAGTGGTGCTGTGTCGTGACTTTCATCACTGATGTATATGGAAGTGTTGATATGTGCCCCCCAAGCATTATTCAACTTTGGTAAGTTCAGATCAGAATATTAAATGTATCAGTAGCACAGCCCAACAAAATGAACAATTTTTTTCTTGGTGCCTTGGTTTTTAGGCCTGTTTCTGTGGTTATCTGGGGAGCTGATACTGCATTGGACAGACCACATCAGCTCTAGTTTCTTAGATATGGTTGGCATCAGCTCTAATTTCTTAGATATGGTTGGCATCAGCTCTAGTTTCTTAGATATGGTTGGCATCAGCTCTAGTTTCTTAGATATGGTTGGCATCAGCTCTAGTTTCTTAGATATGGTTGGCATCAGCTCTAGTTTCTTGAATATGGTTTGCATCAGCTCTAGTTTCTTAGATATGGTTGGCATCAGCTCTAGTTTCTTAGATATGGTTGGCATCAGCTCTAGTTTCTTAGATATGGTTGGCATCAGCTCTAGTTTCTTAGATATGGTTGAATTTATGAAATTGTAGTCTGGTCTTTACTTTAACAAATCTCTTCAGCAGAACTGGGATGTCATAACAAGCTGTCTTATTTGAATTGGAAATTTATGTCTTTAATTTACCCACGTTTTTTTGTGTACAGTGACCTTTGTTTCACAACTATTCTACTTACTTTCCTATAAATGCACACTGGCATAAAAATGTATAGCTCAAATGACAAAATCGCTTTTCTTCTGTTTTATTACATAATTATGTGCAGAAAATTAAGATGGTAACTCATGATTTTCGTAGACTACATAAATTTGAATTTCAAAGGTTTCTCAGCCTGACCTGTTTAAAACATTTGTGCTGTATAATAGTTAGATCATACAGGAGGTGTGTGTATATTCCCACTCATATTTCATATTTGCATATTGAACACCGTAGAGGTTATGGCTACTTCAAGATGTATGACGTATGACTGCTTGAATCATCCCGACTTATTTTGCTATATTTGTGGGGAGTACACACTGAAAGTAACTAGGAAACCTATTTCTGAGTTTGTAAAAAGAGCATATGTAGGTTATTTTGTTGTGAAGCTTGGAGATCAAGATAAGCCACATGCTCCTCACATTGTATGCAAAACTTGTACGGAGCATTTGTGTCAGTGGACAGATGGGAAGAGAAGCTGCCTGAAATTTGGAGTACCAGTTGTGTGGAGGGAGCTGAAAAACCACTTCGATGACTGTTACTTTTGTATTGTTAATATCACAGGCATCAGTCGAAATAATCATGACAAGTTGTCTTACCCTGGTATACCTTCAGTCAGGAGACCTGTTCTGCTCTCGGATCTTGTACCCGTTCTACCTTTTCTTGAACTACCACAGCTCTCAGAGGATGAGTCTTGCATGTCTGATATCACATAAGGTAAAAAAGTGCAGCAAGTGACAGTGAATTCCAAACAACTTCACATAGTGATCATTTTGATCAGAATGAGTTGAGTGATCTTCTTCTTCTTATGCACACTGGCGATGATGCGTGGTACCCTGATTTTTTGCAATGCACCTTTTGGCTGGGTAACTCCGACTTCAGCACCTTTCCTTGTTAGGGCAGACTGTGGTCTTGCTCGGACTGCCATGAAGACAATGGTGTAGGCTGGCCTGGCCAAAACTTTGTTTTCCAGCCTCTGGTGGCTGTACTTAAGCTCCTTCTCCATGTCAGATCCATCATGCAACGCTAGCTAGCCAGACAGCTTTGAGACAGTTCCATGAAGACACTCTGACTTTGGGATGAGGAATCTGATGAGTGCCTCAATGATATCCATTCCCCGCCACCTGTAGTCTGCTGGCTCTGCTTTGATTACGTCATTCTGAGCACAAGAAGATCACAAGGCCATCTCTTTAGTCTTGGAAAAGATAAATTAGAAAGAACATAAATGGGTGATTTGTGTTGACTTGAAGATGGTTAATTTTCTTCTTGGTCAACAAAGTGGCTGCACAAAGTGTCCTTGCATTTTATGCCTTTTGGATAGTGGAGCCAAACGTGAACATTGGGCAAGAAAAGATTGGCCTCCGTGGGAATATATGGTGGTTGGAGGACAAAATGTAATCAATGAACCTTTGGCAACACAAGACAAAATCATACTACCACCACTACATATAAAGCTAGGTCTGATGAAACAATTTGTAAAGGCTTTGAATAAAGACAGTTCCTCATTGAATACATAGTGCATAAGTTACCTGGACTTGCCATGGAAAAACTGAAGACAAAAATTTGTGATGTCCACAGATCATACAACTTATAATTGACCCACATTTTATAGCATCAGTGAATGAAATTGAATAATTTGCCTGTTCTTCATTTGTTCTTGTTGTGAAAGGCTTTCTTGGTAACAAGAGGGCAGACAACTACACACAGTTACTTGTGGTAGAGGATATGCTCTTTCATTTCAACAGGCTTGGCTGTAACATGAGTGTTAAAATCCATTATCTGCACAATCACTTAGATCGCTTTCCAGAGAACCTTGGTGACTTAAGTCAAGAGCAAAGTGAAAGATTTCACCAAGGCATAAAAACAATGAAAGCCAGACCAAAGGAAGATGGGATGCAAACATGGCAGACTGTTGTTGGAATTTTATGCAGGATTGTCCTGGCAGATCCCGCTCTCGGAAACCTTACAAAAGGAGCTTCCTGTATGTCAAATGAGTGGAAAGTTTGTGTCATAAACTTGTGCTTTTAGTATGAAATAAGTAGATTTTCATGTAGTGTACACTTCTCTTTTAGTTTTAATGTTTCCTTCATGTTTAAAACACTACATTAAAATATCCTGATTTGTTATAAGCGAACAGAGTGATGAGTGGCATATGTTCTGTATCTCAAAAACTAGAGCTGATGGGGGAAAACTTGTGCCATTTCTGGAATAAACGGGTCAGATATAACCAGAAACAGGTCTGCCATTTGAGACATCAAAATGTGTGTTGGTCAGTGCAACAGATCAAATCAGACATGACACCATCAGGGCAAGGGTTGGGGTAACACCAGTGTTATCAGACATGACACCATCAGGGCAAGGGTTGGGGTAACACCAGTGTTATCAGACATGACACCATCAGGGCAAGGGTTGGGGTAACACCAGTGTTATCAGACATGACACCATCAGGGCAAGGGTTGGGGTAACATCAGTGTTATCAGACATGACACCATCAGGGCAAGGGTTGGGGTAACACCAGTGTTATCAGACATGACACCATCAGGGCTAGGGGTGGGGTAACACCAGTGTTATCAGATATGACACCATCAGGGCAAGGGTTGGGGTAACACCAGTGTTATCAGACATGACACCATCAGGGCAAGGGTTGGGGTAACACCAGTGTTATCAGACATGACACCATCAGGGCAAGGGGTGGGGTAACACCAGTGTTATCAGACATGACACCATCAGGGCAAGGGTTGGGGTAACACCAGTGTTATCAGACATGACACCATCAGGGCAAGGGTTGGGGTAACACCAGTGTTATCAGACATGACACCATCAGGGCAAGGGTTGGGGTAACACCAGTGTTATCAGACATGACACCATCAGGGCAAGGGGTGGGGTAACACCAGTGTTATCAGGCATGACACCATCAGGGCTAGGGGTGGGGTAACACCAGTGTTATCAGACATGACACCATCAGGGCAAGGGTTGGGGTAACACCAGTGTTATCAGACATGACACCATCAGGGCAAGGGTTGGGGTAACACCAGTGTTATCAGACATGACACCATCAGGGCAAGGGTTGGGGTAACACCAGTGTTATCAGACATGACACCATCAGGGCAGGGGTTGGGGTAACACCAGTGTTATCAGACATGACACCATCAGGGCAAGGGTTGGGGTAACACCAGTGTTATGCTGTAGCCAAAAACATGTCAAATGGTATGACCATACTGCGTGACCACCACAGGGGACACTCATGCTAAGAGTAGTTGGAAATGCTGACAAGTGACACTCGTCTAGGAGGTACATGGAGAAGGTAACAGGTGCCCTAATCATCCCATGTACAAATCAAACTGTGGAATTGTATCAAAAAGTCTATTTGACCTGTCAGCGCTGAAAAGTGCATAAGGAAGGGTACAAGACAAGATAAGTCTTAGATGTCTAAGTTCATTTTTGTACACATGTGATTATCTGTCAGTCATCATAACTTTGATAAACAGTGCTTAAGCATGAATTAAAATACCGAACAAAAAAATCAAACTGCTTAAACATTTTGGGCATTAAGACTTAACTTGTACAAACTCCCAGTAACTGCAAGCTGTTGATCTTTGCAGCCAATGCTGTAGAGATGTTAAGGCACAGTGTCGTATCGACATGGGAGCGGGTTATGGCAGCTACTTTTTCAGTTCCGGAGCACAGCTAAAAAGCAGGGGGTGTGCAGTGCTTCTTCAGCAGACTCCACCACCATGGGGACTATGGCGATCACTGCCCCATTAGCCAGGCTAGGACTGATACTGGGGGTACCACGGAGAGGTGGGACAGGGTCTTGGTCAGCTGTGGGTCGCTGACACTGGCATATCGGCTATGGGCTGCTGATTACCTTATCGGGCATCATCACCCCCGTAAGACCTAACAAAATACTGAGAACTTTATCAGAGGGAAAGTTCAAAGGTTCGAAATCAGACTGTGGTATCATTGTGTTCAGGACAGCCCTATATATGCTCCGCTGCATGCCGCAGCATCCATCCAAGACTGGAAGAGTTCTAGCAAAAAGAAGAAGAGGAGGATGAAGGTAACACAGGTGAATGGACAATATCACAAGACAGACGGGAGAAACACATTCAGTTGTGCCATTCATACAACTGGCAAAGTATAGACTCATGTTTGCCATTATCTACTGAGGACATGCAACAGAGTTATGAGTTTCCAGTTTCATGTGAATTTAGGCTGACTTTGAAATAAAGCATTGTTCTATGTGAAACTGTCTGCATTTATTGGGTCCATGAGAGTGATATATAACTTTCTCTCCAAATGTAGATAATCAGAATCTGAGAATGTTGTGACAAGCAATGATGGTGGTAAATCTATCATCAGTCTGTAAGCTGGTCTATATACTACGAAAGTGAAGGAACATCCTAGCCTAAATTTTGTTCCAGACTCTATTTATATATTTTAAAAATGCAACAAAAATAATTTAAAAAGCACCCCACCACACACACATGCACACACACATACGTGCGCATGCACACAGAGTCATAGAGACACATGGAAATATGTGTATGTTTTCCTTGACCTGATGTCACACTGGAGAGTGATGTGGTCAGTACCACACCTGGCAACCTTTCCTTCCCCACTTCTAAAATAGAGCCAGAGATGTCAGTTTCTACAGCAGGTTGACTGAGGCACCTCCAGCCAGATGTCAGTTTCTACAGCAGGTTGACTGAGGCACCTCCAGCCAGATGTCAGTTTCTACAGCAGGTTGACTGAGGCACCTCCAGCCAGAGATGTCAGTTTCTACAGCAGGTTGACTGAGGCACCTCCAGCCAGATGTCAGTTTCTACAGCAGGTTGACTGAGGCACCTCCAGCCAGATGTCAGTTTCTACAGCAGGTTGACTGAGGCACCTCCAGCCAGAGATGTCAGTTTCTACAGCAAGGTGACTGAGGCACCTCCAGCCAGAGATGTCAGTTTCTACAGCAGGTTGACTGAGGCACCTCCAGCCAGATGTCAGTTTCTACAGCAAGGTGACTGAGGCACCTCCAGCCAGATGTCAGTTTCTACAGCAGGTTGACTGAGGCACCTCCAGCCAGATGTCAGTTTCTACAGCAGGTTGACTGAGGCACCTCCAGCCAGATGTCAGTTTCTACAGCAGGTTGACTGAGGCACCTCCAGCCAGATCTGAAACTAGTTATATGCCTACTCTCATACTTTCATGTTTCTGTGTCAGTGAAAATCTAACTCCTGTTTTCTAGCATTCTTCTGCATGCTCAAGTGAAGGAGTATCTGCCATGTCAGAAGCTTGTGAAGATCTGGCTGAATAACCCCCACAACATCAAACACGAGCTGTGCAGTCAGGTATTTCACGGTTTTCACATCTACACACAGATGCAGTGACAGAAGTTTCTTACTTTTTTTGCATTTAGTTACATGGCATGTACCAGTCACTTGAATCAGCTTATATCTTTACCTTCTTACTAGTTCAGTTATAATACAGACATCCACCATCCCTGACACTGTTCATAAGTAGGAGCATCATACCTTTTTGCAGTTTTAGTACACAAGTGTAGGAGGCAGTCATTACTGATAGATCAGGCCCACCCCCACAGCAGTCTACATTTTGTAATGATAGGATGTAGTAAAAACACTCAAAATAAGCAAATATTCTAGTGAAATATGATAGCCATGATGTTAGATTAGAAAAAACAGTGTGGCTTGGGTGTTGACTGGTAGGATTGCAGTTTAAATCAGTCCCATTAAGCAGCATCAGTTTGTGGGGTATTGTACAGTAGTGAGCTTTTGGAGCAAACTTGAACCCACTTCTTTCATGTGACAAACATGTTATCAAACCACTGCATGATTCTGTATTTTAAGCATGTAAAGCCTGTGATGTACACAGTTTTTGTAAAGCACTATCCAGCAGCACATCATTTGATAACCTTACTTGTTTCCAGACACTTAGTAACATTTTAATCTTTACTTCTGAGTTTTCATGAATCATCGGTTATATATTAAAACCAAAAACCTAAGTAAAAATTTGTAAAATCATTATGCAATCTTGATGCAGTTAATAAAAGATAGCCATTGTTTTTTGATGCTATAACCATGCATTTGCATCATCATCAACCTCACATGTACTGGGTGTATGAATTTAATGTTAATAAATACTTGATAAAATGGTTTAAAGTATGCTGTACTTTTTTTTAAAATCAAATTCTTGGTAAATTTGTTAAGGTAAGGCATGAGTGATAGATGCATAAGCCTGTACCACTTCAGCAACATTGTATTTGTGAGCTGGTCAGTTAACAACAAGCAAGTTCTGGTTAACTATGAGTACAGATAAAGCAGTTTCTATACATTTAGTTGTATGTTTTGTTTAAGGTGATCAGTAGGAGAATATCTGGTACTATACATTCTTGGACCAAAACTCTAATGATGGGAGGGGTATGAAGTCATGAAAACTGTGAGGTTTTGTAGGTGGGTTTTTTTTTTCCAGAATATTTCTCACCAAATTATAGATGCATTTTGTATGATGGGAAAAACGTGGACCATTGTCCACCTGGACAATGGTCAGTCTGTCCAGGATGACCAAAACTACAAGGCTTTTTGGCAGGTGACATTGTTAATAGTAGATTGCTAAATTTCCAACAAGAAAAATAATTATAATAGTATCGTTTAGATGTGATTGTCTGTTTGTTGATAACTAGTTAGAAAGTTTCAGCCAGTTCTATGATCATTTATGAATACTCTGCTGGCTATTTCATTGAAGACGTTTGTTATCAGAAGCCAAGTGGCTGAGATGTAATTATTCATTTGTATGATGTGTCACGGAGTTATTGCAGGGTGCAAGAAAGAACTGAAATATCCTGGTATAACCATGATTCTATTTTTGTCTGTTTCTCTCTGACTTGCACGTTGTACACATTTATTGTCACAGGAAAGTAGATTTTTCATATTTGCGCTTTATATGCATATGTGTTAAATGCATGAAGACTGGTACTGCTTGTTTTTATACTTCAGTATATAGAATGTTACCTCTCATTCTTGTTTTATGTTATTTAACTAATGCAGTTAGATGCTCACTTGCAGTCAGTGCAAAACTAATACTAGTCATTTCAAAGCTTAGTTGTGCTGTGTTAATAGTCTGACTTAACAGTTTAGTGAGATGGAGGTGTCATGGATGAGGCATGAACAGTTTAGTGAGATGGAGGTATCATGGATGAGGCATGAACAGTTTAGTGAGATGGAGGTATCATGGATGAGGCATGAACAGTTTAGTGAGATGGAGGTATCATGGATGAGGCATGAACAGTTTAGTGAGATGGAGGTATCATGGATGAGGCATGAACAGTTTAGTGAGATGGAGGTATCATGGATGAGGCATGAACAGTTTAGTGAGATGGAGGTATCATGGATGAGGCATGAACAGTTTAGTGAGATGGAGGTATCATGGATGAGGCATGAACAATTTAGTGAGATGGAGGTATCATGGATGAGGCATGAACAGTTTAGTGAGATGGAGGTATCATGGATGAGGCATGAACAGTTTAGTGAGATGGAGGTATCATGGATGAGGCATGAACAGTTTAGTGAGATGGAGGTATCATGGATGAGGCATGAACAGTTTAGTGAGATGGAGGTATCATGGATGAGGCATGAACAGTTTAGTGAGATAGGGGTATCATGGATGAGGCATGAACAGTTTAGTGAGATAGGGGTATCATGGATGAGGCATGAACAGTTTAGTGAGATAGGGGTATCATGGATGAGGCATGAACAGTTTAGTGAGATGGAGGTATCATGGATGAGGCATGAACAGTTTAGTGAGATGGAGGTATCATGGATGAGGCATGAACAGTTTAGTGAGATAGGGGTATCATGGATGAGGCATGAACAGTTTAGTGAGATGGAGGTATCATGGATGAGGCATGAACAATTTAGTGAGATGGAGGTATCATGGATGAGGCATGAACAGTTTAGTGAGATAGGGGTATCATGGATGAGGCATGAACAGTTTAGTGAGATGGAGGTATCATGGATGAGGCATGAACAATTTAGTGAGATGGAGGTATCATGGATGAGGCATGAACAGTTGTCATGGGGTGAGGTATTAAAAATGACTGCTCAGTTTGTTGTATAAATGGGCATGAACCTTCCTTTTGTTGCATCTCTAAGAAGACAGTGCCCCAATTTTGTGCCTGCTGAGCAAAGTCAAAGCCCTGGGCACCACAGTTTTCTATAAAACAGAAAGACAAAATATGATTTTACTGAGATCTGTTTGCTTGGTCTAGGTGGTGAACACGTTTGCCCAGTATGTTCTTGTTCCAACTGGCTCATTTGATCTTCTGAAGGAGATGGTCTGGAGCTGTCCTTCCCTTACACATGCAGAAAGGACATCCTTGCTTCAGCTCTCACAGGTTATCTACCTTTATTCTCTTTTTATATATATATATATATTCAAATGTGTAACTGCTACAACACTAATGTACCAGAACATACCAGCATTTAGAAAAAAGTTTTCTGTGTGGAAACATTATCTCACTCTTCTTACTGTCCTATGTGTCACTAGAATGCAAATTTATTTGTTAGATCTGCAGTTTTTGTTTGCTGCTGTGTCTTGCATGAGTGAGTGCTGGAAGATAAATACGCATTTACCAGAGATGATGAAAACAGGCTTTTCTAGAGTAGAAACCATGGTGGAGTCAGCATTAAGGCATTCTTTTTCATTTATACATTTTTTTGTGTAAATGACTGTGCTCATCATGTGATAAGATCTTTTGTGTTCAAGCTGTTGTTGGCTGCTGCAGAGATATGAAGTAGTACATTTGTAGGAAACACAGAAAAAAGCAAGGTTAAAGTATTGACCACTGCTGATGTACATCAATACAGTAATTTACACATCAGTATAAAATATTAACCAGTAACAAAAAGTTTTATCATGTCATTATTTTTCCCTTTAGCATGTTGATCAAATTGACAGAGTCAACAACTGTGTGCTCCCTAATTAATAAAGGTGTTCCTACTTTTAAGTAATAGTTTGCACTACTTTCTGTTTTCTTTTAGATTTTTCTTTGTCCTCTAATGCTGTAGACTGGCCACACATTTGTTCTGTCTGCTATAGATTGGTCACACATTTGTTCTGTCTGCTATAGATTGGTCACACATTTGTTCTGCTGCTGTAGACTGGTCACATGTTTGTTCTGTTTGCTATAAATTTGTCACATGTTTGTCCTGTTTGTTATAGATTGGTCACATGTTTATTCTATCATCTACTATATATTGGTCAAATGTTTGTTCTGTTTGCTGTAGATTGGTCACATGTTTGTTCTGTCTGCTATAGATTAGTCACATGTTTGTTCTATTTGCTTGTTCTATTTGATTGATCACATGTCTGTTCTGCAGTCTAAACAACATCAGGAGTCTAGAATATCTGACCCAGAGAGCAGCTGTCCAGCATCACCTGATGATGTAACCAGAAATGTGTTTGAACATGTTAGTGAGAGATCACAAGCCAGACTTGATCAGAGCATACAGTCCACAGTGTCTTCACACCTGCAGGATGGCTGCAATATCAGCAACAACAACACAAGAAGTCCAGAACATGAAGACAGGAAGAAGATAATTGGTGAGTTGTGTATGAAGATATTTTGAACATGGAAGATGATAATGTTAACAAGTTGGTCAGCAGTTTTCATCTTTTGTTTTCATTTGATGAAAAATAATGGACACAATATAAAAACATTAGGTACTCATCTAAAATGTGTAAAGTGCAGCCATCTTTGCATGTGACAACCAGTCAAGTAAGTTTTCAGCAGCATTTTAATTAATATATTTTCACTCCTTTCCTGGTTCTAAGGACTGTAAATGCGTCTCAAACAGCCTCTGGCAGTCAAGTCCAGCTCCTAGCCTTCCTGTGGCAGAACTGTTTAAACTGACAGGAGAAGGGGCGAGGGTGAATATCTGGCACCTGAACACCAGATACTTAGGGTAGATGAGTGGCACGTTTGGTAGCTCATCTACCACTGCTGGCGAGATTTTTCAGTTGCCGTGCGTGGAGCGGTGCTCCTCAGGACCAATGAAGAAAGGTGCAAATGAGGTTGCCGCGCAGCATCACTGCGGTAAAGGTGGTAGAAAGGATAAAGCGAAGCAAACAGTCAAATCACGGCACCTCTGGTCTGGAGGTCAGCCACGTCCTGAGTGCAGTCATATCGGGTGAAATGCATGAACCAGCTTGTCCCAGAGGTTAAGACACTGCTGGCGAGACTCTTCAAATGCCGCGCGTGGAGTGAAGCTCCTCCCCGTCAAGGAAGAAATGCGGAAAAGAAATAAAGGTTGCTGTGTGGTGCCGATGGGAAAGGTGGTGGAAAGGATAAAGTGAAGTTTAATCGGTATGTCCAGTTGTATCGCTACGAGAGCTATACATACCACGGCACCTCTGCTCTAGAGGCCGGCCACGTCCGAAATACACCTACACTGGTGAAATATGCCTAAACCGGCACACACCAGGGGTGGAACTTGATGGCTAGACATGTCATGCCACCTCCGCTCTAGAGGTCGGTCACGCCTGATATACACCCATACTGGTGAATTTTGCCTAAACCGGCTCACACCAGGGGTGAATCTTGAAGGCTATGCATGTCACAGTACCTCTGCTCTAGAGATCGGTCACGTCCCAAACACGCGAGGATTCGTCCTCCTGGACAAAAGCTCCATCCTGGTCACAACTAGGAAGGGTAGTGGCCACGACCGCAAAATGCTGAAGTCGGAGACACTGGACCAGGGCAGTCTAGATAGGCAACCACCTCTCACCTGGCGGGGATGTTTGCATATCCTAATCACGCTGAGGTTTTCCGGTGAGAAAGTCCAACTCTGGACTGGATGGGCAACTACCTCTGACCCGGCGGTGATACACGGGTATCTCAAAACACGTCGAGGTTTTCCATTGAGAAGGTCCAACTCTGGCCTGGGTGGGCTACCACCTTTCACCCAGCGGGGATGCACTGATATCCTAAAAACGTCGAGGTCTTCCGGTGAGAAAGTCCAACTCTAGACTAAACTGGTGCAATGAAAACCACGGTGTCACGCAATCCCGCTTCTGATACCCACCAAGAATACAGACTAAAGCCCTGTGATACTCTGAACCCCTTGTGGTCCTCTCGTGGATCTCATGTGGTCCTTTCGGGGACCACACAGGAGACCACGGGACCTAACGAGGACCACAGGCGTAAATTCAGTAGGATCACAGTGCGGTTTTGGTGGTAGAAGCGAACGATGAAGAAGAAGAAGACTCCTCAAAATAAGAAGTCAGTTTACAGTATGTACCTGATAAAAATTATGCTTGCATCTTTATTATCATTTATAATAGCGTGTGTGATACATGTAACCATAGTAACAGTCAAGTTTTGTCATGTTTTTGTTGTCCAGATTTCTCAGCATTACTTCGCTGGCTGTATGAGACGGTTGTCATTAGAGCACATTATATACGGCATCCAGGATTCCAGCTTCTGTTGATGGCAATTTTTGCTATTCTGGCACTCTTTCAGACGCAGACAGGTAGTGTGAGAACAACATGTTTATTCATAGTCCATGTTTTATGTTCATAGTTCATGTTCTCAGTAGTGAGTGTTACTGCCAACTAGGAGGTCTTAGTAGCAGCTAAGATGTGGTGAAGGTGTGACAGCTGGGATGTTGAAGATGTGGTGAAGGTGTGACAGCTGGGATGTTGAATATGTGGTGAAGGTGTGACAGCTGAGATATTGAAGGTGTGACAGCTGAGATATTGAAGATGTGGTGAAGGTGTGACAGCTGAGATATTGAATATGTGGTGAAGGTGTGACAGCTGAGATGTTGAATATGTGGTGAAGGTGTGACAGCTGAGATGTTGAATATGTGGTGAAGGTGTGACAGCTGAGATGTTGAATATGTGGTGAAGGTGTGACAGCTGAGATGTTGAATATGTGGTGAAGATATGAAGTGTTAGAGTAACTTCACCAACTTCTCTTGATGGTTTAACAAGCCAGACTTCTTGTCAATGTCTGGTGCTGTAGATGAGAGATCAATCCCAGCCCTGTTGCTCAGACTTTTTGAAGAAAGCTACTGTCCACAGCAGTAGCTAGTTTCTGATTGCCCCTGATGAGTGTTATCTCTTCATATGGTTCACAAAAATCTTATGTAAGTAATACAGGTCATCACATTTCATCTGTAGCAGTTTGCTAAATAAGAATCTGATTAGATATTTTCTTTCTTTTTTTTTTTCAGGAGATCCTGTTTCTAGTTTGGCTCGCCTTGTCATTTTATGGAGAACATTTCTTCAGAAGCTGAGATTGTTTTATTTGTGTGCATGAGACGGGCAATATTTGTATATTCCTTCCAAGAAAGCATTGAGTGTAGACATTTCCTGGAATCAATACAGTCTGTCTAAACAGAAGTTCTCATTGCTGTCTACAAGTGGAATATTGTAAACTCATTCCAGGAAATGGTTAACCAGACTAATAATGCATCAGTTCATCAGTTCTAGGCCAGCACTAGAAAGATGCTTATCTTGTACTGGCCCATCATTGATGACATGATTTTGACTCACTGATATTTCACCCTGATAGAAAAATGATGATGCTAATTTGAACTTCTCTAGCAATGTTTATTCTTATAAGCATCACATTTCTTGCTTTTTCCCTTCATTTCGCGATATAAAACGAGATGAAGTGGTAGCAGACTCCTACAACTGTGCAGCCACTACTAAAAACATGCTCTCTATCCACGAGAAATATTACACAAGCTGTAACAGCACTAGCCATTGATTCGTTAAATGAAATAGCATTATGAGACAACTGGTATTGGCAGTTGTTAAATGCATGTATATATTCATATAGTTTGGTATTCATACAAGATGTCTTGTTAACTTCAAGCCATTTTGCTATATCCATCCAAATTGTAGCTCAAAGACTGCCCTTTATTCTTTTCTTCATGAAATCTGGCAGACAACTCCATTCATACATTTCCTTGTAAATCCAAGATTTTCTGCATGCAGCGTGGAGCACATGCTGCCTCAGTCATAAGTTGTCTCGTTTTCCCTTCATGACTTCCTTCCCTTGGATAAGAGCATCTTCTGAGTATAGAATGGCTAGGAGAAAGATCAGTGAAAATTTGTGATTTGGTCTCATCAAGGTTACCACCACCAACACTAGGTTAGCTGTCACTCACAAAGCTGCATAAGACCGTTTGAAGCAGAAAAATGAACATTCATAATCAGCGTACACATGGCATTCTGCAAGTTATACTGCCAATATCGCAGAATCTTCATCTCCGTTTGTTGTTGTGATGTGTGGGTTTTTCAGTTGGCTCGGAGTGAAATACCATGATTGTGTGATGATTGTAATATGCTCGTATCTGCAGTAACGGGAGTAGGCCAGGGTTTGTTTACTAGTGAGAGAAGCCACAATTGTCCGTCAGCTTACCCTTTTTCCCGCACAAGTTGATTTGTAAACATTCTCATGTATTAAGATTAGTCGTGCCTGTTCTAAGCCTTATGTTTAAAGATTTTTATTATAATGTGACGTAGGCGGTGTAATGCGCTGTCACTTATCACATTATGTTTGTCTTTACATAGTCAGCTAAATAAACTTGGCCTGTTAGAATCAGAGTGGTTGGCTTCACAATCTAACTTCATTTTATCAAGTTTACTTTGGAAATAGATGACTGATTATTTCACTTATTTCATGAAGAAAATGAATATGTAAAGTCGGAACTGCATTCAAGAAAAAAAAAAATCTGTATAATCCACGCCAGTCAGTATCATCAGAAACTTAGAATGTTACTGGTACTGATAACTCTGAGGAAGTGAACAGCTAACACAAAGATCACTAGAAGCAGCAGTTTCACATGAGAAAGATGAAACACACACAAATGTAAACAGATATATCTAAGGTTATAAGAATATATTCAGTGCACAAGGTGTGTCCAGTCAGCGTGGTAGCACTTTTACCTATCTCTAAGCACACAAAATCCTGTATCACCACTCATACAAGCAGCACTCTCCTTCACCACATACTTTCTTTTTCTTGCCTTAGACAGACATCATTTTTGGGCATAGGATGTCCCGCGTGTTCTAGAACACAGCCAATTTTTTTTCTATTTTTTTTTTTTGCAATGAAGAGGTTTATCCGTTTATGAAAAAATGTATGGAATATGAATGTGACCACATGTGCCAGAACTGACATGGGAATTAACAGTGGTGGCTTTACCTGGGATATCTACTGGAATGGTAGAATTTACAGGTCATCGTTTTCCTCAAGAAGATAATAGACACAAAATAGATATGTGGTGGAGAGAGAAAAAAACAATTTGCAATTCCAATTTCCTTCCTGGTGTCACCATCACGGTCTATGTAGCTGCCGAGCTATGCAAATTGGTAGAGTTTTTCAATAGCTGTTCCTTATTTTTCTTCTTTTGATTAATGGCAGGTTTCATTATTTTTTTTTCCTTGTTAATTTCAAGTTCTAGTGTGCTAGCCAATGACAACAGGGTATCTTGTTTTTTTCTTGCATCAGATTCACACTGTCACTGACAAGTCATCTGCAAAATCAAGATCTAGTTGGGTCCCATGTACTAGTCAGTACCTGTGTACTACCATGCACAGTTGTGTTTGTTTGCTGGACTAATGTTACCACATTGACACCTTCCACACAATGAAAACAAAAAAGCCATTACTTCAATACAAACAGTTGTTTTTATTTACAAGCCACCTCCCTATCTGCTTAAGTTGAACAGTAGCAATATTCTGTGTCGGTTGCATCAGCCCCACTGATTCACTTTCAGCAAGTAGACCAAAATAAAAACCCACAAGATTTCCTCAGAACCTTTCATCACAAACTTCCTGGACAAGCTGGTCTTGACACTGCAGATCTTTGTCAAGGTTTCTTAAATCAGACTGTCATCACTAGTTTTTTTTCTAACTTTTCAAAACAAAAAAAGTAAAAAACAACCCCTCTCCCAGACTATAAATTTGTTGAAATTAACAATGTGTGTAATGAGCTATCGGTTAAATATGAAAAATAAAGGTGCCATTTTGAGTGTAGCGTCGAGAAGCTGAGCAACAACAACCAGCACATGTGACATGACCAATAAACAGCTGCCTTTATGAACCTCACCCCTGCTTCATACACCTTCACCCTCAGTCACTTTTCATTAACAAGAAACACGTTTGTGTTCATATTTTTAATGACATGGAACACACACACACACATAAACATGTACATAAACAGTAAACATTGGCAACATCATCCGGAGGAGATGCTTTTTTTTTTTTTAACTATGAACAAACTACGTTTGGGAGGCAAAATTTTGCAAGAGACATGCAAATGAATAAATGAACAAAAAAAAAAGACTCCTAAGATACAAACGTTTTGTAACAGCACAGTATTTAGAATTTCTCCACTATCTTTAAAACTGATATCAATATATTAAATTCTTCAAGACATATTTCTGCAGAAGGTGTATCAGGACAATATGATTCACATGTCAACTAGAAACATCATCCTTGTATCAACAATAAAACTTGTGTTTCTGATATGAAAACATGGTCTCATAAATTCTTTATTACAATTTTTTAGAACCAAAATGTGCAGAAATATGAAGAAATACTCTGCACATTTTCTGGTAATATTTTGGTGAAGACTGTAATCAGCAGACAATTCAACCTTATCCTCTCACTGCACAAACAAACAGGTTGTACATACAGCAGAGGAACATATGACTCGACATAAACCGCTGCACATAAAGTACTGATAAAGAAAAGCAAAGCTTTAATCAAATGATACAATCACCCACTGTTAATTCAGATAAAACTAACATTTTCAAATACAAGAATATAAGGAGAGCAAAAACTTCATGACAAACTCAACAAGTATTAGTCATGACAAAAATGTGTGAAATGCACTTTAATTGTTCATTGTTTTAACTATGTTTACACGGAGAGCACTTGATTAAATAACTAGATTTCTATGTTTGTTTTCTACCACACCCAAAACTGCAGTTATAAAACTTAACAATTCTGTCTTAAAGATTTTTTTTACATCAAAAGTGTGAAGGAAAAAAGATTTGAGTGAGCGTAATATGACTTCATGGAGCTCACAAACACAACAGGAGATCATGCTGCAGCTACCAGGTCGCCGGAATCCGTGGGACAGTCCCGGGCTATGTGACCCATCTGGTTACAGTTGTAGCACATCGTCTTGCTTGCTGCCTCAGGACAGTCACGGGCCAGATGATCCGTGGAGCCGCACCTGAAAACATACCAGGCCATGAAATGCACGCACACACAAAAAATGCACAATTTGTAAAGACAGGACTTCAGATGATAACTGGCATCAAAACCCGATAGAAAACTGGAATCTGACCTCCTTGGTTACTATGACCATAAACAACAAATACAACATTTACACACTACTTACACATCAGTATATCAGACTTTCTGCAACTGCTCACATCAGACTTTCTGTAACTACTCAGTTCAGCTACAGCAACTGCTACAAGGTTATGAAGACCTAGCTTCCATGGATGAAATGACGCAATTTCTAAATTTTTTCTCACAAGAATTATCAGTTTTTTTGGCTCTCGTTCGAACTTTCCATCTTTCTTCCTCATATATATCACTGGTTACATACTAGGTCCTAAAGCATTTCTCTAACTATCTTCAAACATGTTCAGATGTCAGCTGGAATATCTGCTCAAACTGTGGACATGCATACACTTCATGTTTTCTTTGCTCATATCATTATGTAATCCTTGATGTTCAGCTGTTGTTTTATTGGTGCTGTTTAATGCATGTACAACACAACCGAGGACTGAAACATGTAATTCTGAAGAAAAAAAAAACCAGCTTATTTTTCTAAACACGAGCACTACTCATGTAAAACCTAGCCAATGCTCATCAAGCCCTGCATAGACAGCAGAACTATCGAACCAGACGTATGAGCAGGCCAAATGCCTGGTCACTTAAGTGAGCAGACCCGACCAGGGAGTCCGTGTAACACTGCATGGGTTATGTGGTTGCTACAAGAACATGAAGTGTAACTATGAGACCAAGCACTGAAGTTATAAAACACACAAGACAAGAAATAACATATAACCTGTAGCAGTCTTTTCCTGCTGATCGATGCGCAGTCGGGCACTCCCTGGAAATATGTCCAACGCCTCCACAGCCATAGCACTTGCGCTCATCCGAGCCTCGGTCCTCTGGGCAGTCACGGGCCAAATGACCGTTTTCGCCACACCTGTAGCACGGCCTGCTGCTGGCCTCAGGGCAGTCTCGCTGAACATGGCCTGAGCTCTTGCAGTTATAGCAAGCACCTGTTGGATGTTATATACTCTTTCACTAACTAGAAATAAAGATCAATGTCTCTGTTGAAGGCTAGTAACTACAGAAAAACTTTTAGACACCTAAAACTTGCTTCATTATGTGTACAGCATGCACTAAATAAACGGATGTTTAATGTCTGAGATGAAGAGATGGGTCAGTGTGTCAACTCTTCAGCCTTTCTAGTATATCTTATCAAGAATACATTAAAGTAGGAGGAGGCAAGTTAACAATTTTCTCAACATAATTTAGTCTATCTGGCATCTACAACAATCTTCACCAGGAGATAATCCCAGTCTATGTATTCTTTAGTCAATCACGTTTTTATATTCACAGAGCATAAAAACAGTCTTCTTAAATAGCAACTTCATTACTCTGAAGCTTGACATTTCATCATGAACAGAGAAAAACAAACACAATAATCTAACCTGAATCAATGTGTTCAGCGAAAAATATGAACACAATAATCTAACCTGAATCAATGTGTTCAGAGAAAAACATGAACACAATCTAACCTGAATCAATGTGTTCAGAGAAAAACGTGAACACAATCTAACCTGAATCAATGTTTTTATCACATTCTTTAGCAATGTGCCCCAGCTGGTTGCACTTGTAGCAACGATCTTGATCCATTCGGCACTCTCTTGCAAAATGGCCAGGTCTGTTGCATTTATAGCATTTGTCTAGGAATCAACAAGGACCAAAATTTTAAAGTAAAAGGATTAGAAGTCAAACTTGTACTACAAAATTTCTTACAAAACCAAACTTTCTGTGACTTTTACAAGAAAGCCATTTTGTGATATAAAATATATGAAGTATAATATAATCCTACTCTTGGCTATACATAATTTATATTTCTTCATTCACTGCCGTTTATATCTAGTTATAATTCTGTACTGATGTTCAATGTCACTAACACCTGTTTGCTGAGTTCATTAATGTTACTGTCTAAGAAATTTTTGACCACGTGTTCACTCCAACAACCAGGAGATAGAGTATGGGTGCTACGAGCTTCTGTCAATTTTTCTGTCACTCTTTTCTGTGATGTGTCAGAAGCTGAACCAGACACCTGGTACACAACTGTCTGCTGAGCATTCTCCCTCCAGTTTATTAAAAATAAGCCATAATGTTCTTCCCTTTAACCTCAAACAAGTATTAGCCTTTCTTCTGACTTTAAGCTTGTTATTTGTGATGAAGCTTAGCTGTACACATTTATGTGAAACACATGGGTCTATGAAGATTATTTCAAGATTATAAAATATTCATGCAGAAATTTTGTACATAAAAGCTTAGGAAAGTGGACAGTACCCTCACCCGCTCCTCGGCCATTGCGGAAATCACCACGTCCCTGGGGTCTGTCCCGACCACCTCCACCACCACTACGGCAATCTCTTGCGAAGTGTCCTGGTTTCCCACATTTATAACAATCTCCTCCACTCATGATTAAAAAAACTCCTTTCTGATTGAAAAACAAAAATGTTTCACTAAAATTATAATATTCACAAATAATGACAAATTGAAAACAGTGATATATTTATGGCAAATCTTTATTCATTTACAAACTACATACTTGTTATTTTAGCCTTCATACACAATACACTTAACAAAACAGCTGAGAAACACATAAATGCCTTTGAATGTAAATGCTACAGAAGAGTTCTCCAAATATCGTGGACACAAAAAAGAACAAATATATCTATACTACAAGAGCTTAATATTGAAGAAGGTTGGCTAGTGAAGAGGATTAAAGAGAGAAAACTGAAATATTTTGGACACATTAAACGTCATGATAATTTAGAGGACCGTATTGGAAGGATACATAATGGGAAAAAGAAAAAGAGGAAGACCAAGACGTAGATGGCTGCACGACATCGTTGACGATCTGGAAATGGATGCAACAGCAGCAGGCCATCTTGCTCACAACCGAGAGGCCTACAGGAGTGCTGTTTGGGAGGCAAAGTTCCGCAAGGGACATGCAAATGAATGAATGAATGAACACAATACACCCAACAACTGAAGTATATCACACAAACTTACTATATGAGACTGTTATTTCAGGTTTCAACAATACCAAACTACAAGTTAATTACTGATATCACTGGCCAGAAATAATCATCAACACTAATCTATAAACTGGAAGCCTTTGAACAACCACTACTTTTCTGAAACATTTAAAGTAATATCTAAAACTGTTCATAAATACACGTCAATACACACTGAATCCTGCATGCTGGTAGAACTCTACTGGCCATACATGACAAATCTAATTAAATTTTATTTCAGCACCCTATACATCGTCGGGGAAAAAATATACATTTACAAATTCATATCAATATAACAATGTCATATCGTATATTTATTTAAAAAATAATCTTGGAAACAATGAAAGCCTTTATGACAAGTACATATAATGAACATATCGATGCTATATCTAAGGTACCAAGCCTTTGGAAATACCGATGTTATGTCCAAGTGAAGGTACTAAACACTTGGAAATACCGATGTATTATTACTAACCACGTGGAAGATACTAAGCACTTGAAAATGCAATGTATTACTTTTAACACGTGGAAGGTACTAAGCACTTGGAAGTACAATGTATTACTAAACACGTGGAAGGTACTAAGCACTTGGAAATACTGATATTATACTTGAAGTGAAGGCATAAAACGATGTTTGTTTCAGGGAGAACTTGTCCATAAAACTCACGTGTTCACATTCACGTAAATATTCTTATCTCGTTTCAGGTTATATACCAAAGACTCCCAACAGTTCTCTTTTCCAACAGTACAGTATCCCTAGAAATTGATGAACCATGATTCTATCTTTATGCTACTGACAGTATGTTGGGAGATACCGATTCCACCTACAACGTTCAGAGTCAATCGACATTTTTGTCAAAGTGCTGCTCAAATGTTCGTGGCAAATCTCCTATAATGGAATCAGTGCGCGTTCATTTTTTATACCAGAATATTAAACTATTATTTCTCGTGAAAGCGTAAATGTGTTTAAATAGAAGAAATGAAAAAATAAATGAAAAAAAAGTTATTTACCTGAGCCTCACTCTCTCTTCTCCTCCCTCAACCACGCTTGTTTTCACAGTTGATGTTTCTCTGCACACGGCACTGTCTATTTTTAGATAGGATGTGACCAGATTTTATACGATGTCGCAGTTAAATCCAACGGAAACGTTATTGTTTGTGCACTGTTACTTTTTCTTCTGTTACTAAAACCTTTGTACACGTTTAGAAACTTATTAATACTAAAAACTCAGAACTAACTCTTCAAAACAATTGTCATTATTAGTTCAGAAATGGCATATGCATAATAGAAACTGCAATTATGAATAAAAATACTGCATCAACTATGAAACACTTAGAAATAATTACTGTAAAGTAAGAGAACAAATATTGTAGGATTAAACCTCGAAAAAATCGTAGACAAAGCACTTTAGTGAGACGTGAGAGAAAGAAAAATCACAAGATAATTACCTGGGATTCGAACACGGACTCCGGTAGGACGAGCAGCCGTCTAGCCACGAGAGAACAGCGTACTATCGACTTAGCCAACTAGCACCCCAAAGAAATAATTACTGGCCCAGTGAAACCACTAAAGAAGATAAGCTCTACGGTTCCATACATGAATTACAAAAAAACAGTGAAATTTATCCAAGAGACAGGACTGCATGTATAAACAGACAATGCGAACGAAGAAGAAGAAGAAGATGAATAAAAATCGGAGGATGCAAGCTTCGGTATACTGATGTCAGTCAGCCATTAGAATTTCCCTTGCGGAACTCTGCCTCCCTAACAGCACTCCTGTAGGCCTCTCGGTTGTAAGCAAGATGGCCTGCTGCTGATGTGTCCATTCGCAGATCATCAACGATGTCTTGCATTCATCTTCGCCTTGGTCTTCCTCACTTTCTTTTTCCCATTATGTACCCTTCCAAGATGGTTTTCTTAAGTTATCATGACGTCTAATGTTCCATAATATTTTTAAATCTTATTTTTGTAGTACTGTGTCGTCGGTATACTGACGACACAGTACTGATAGATGAGAACCAACAAGACCTGCAAAATCTCTTGGATAAAGTTGTTAAAGAAAGTAAACAAAAAAGGCTTACTTTAAACATCAAAAAGACAGAGACTATGGTTATATCTAAGAAACAGAATCCACCAAAAATGCAGTGTAAAATGGAACTATTCTAAATCAAGTGCAGAAATTCAAATACCTTGGAGCAATAAAAAATTAGATATGAAATGCAGAGCAGAAATTAGGAACAGAATAGACTAAGCAAATGCTACATTCCAGAGAATGAAAATCATATTATGCGACGCATCTTTGTCAATGAAAATTAGAAAACGAGTCCTAAAATGTTATGTTGAACCTATCTTATTATATGTAAGTGAATCATGGACAGTAAGCAGGTCTGCACAAAGATCATTAAAACCAGTAGAAATGTGGTTTATCCGAGAAATGTTGCAATTCCTTGGACAGCAAATATTATTAATGAAGAATGTATGAGAAGAGCTGGAGAGATTTTTTAAAATCTTGTCAAAAAGAAAAAAAAATACGAGAGAGACAACATAATTTCATAGGACACGCAAACAGAAGCTTCGAAAATATTGTAACAATATGAAAACTAAAGGGAAGAAAAGCCCAGGGAAGACGGAAACAAACAATGCTGGATAGTGTGACGAGATGGTGTGAAACCAACCGAACTGATGACCTGTATGATGGGTCGAGTACTATGTTAATTTTTAAAAATATGGGGGAAATGCTGCACTTTAATTCAGTATATCTATTTCATTATCTTGTCATTTAAGTCATTTAAAACGGAAATAATAAGAAAATTTACCTCGCCAAATAAGTGAATGTAGTTTTTGAACCATTGGGGGAAAAATCCTTGCTCAAAGTTTCAAAAGGGTTTATCACATCTCAGCTTTGTTTTTCTCAGAAACACACACATACACAGAAGAGTTCCTTCTCGAGTTCCTGCAGTAGATCTGGGAATCTTCAACGAAATGCTGCTCCACTTTGTCTGTGTGTCCTTTTACTATTGTTTATTTTGATGGCTGACCATTAAATGTGATGATTCTTATAAATGTTGATATCCTCATAAAGTAATAAAGTATGTCAGTCATTCTGTGCACTTTTTGAATGCAAGTTTGATATGCTGTGGGTCATAAATCCACAGCCTTTGTAATAAAGCATATACTATTATAAAATATAACGTAATTTTGCTATCATCATCTTCTTCTTTTTCTTCGTTCGCTTCTACCACCAAGACCGCACTGTGATCCTACTGAATTTACGCCTGTGGTCATCGTTAGGTCCCGTGGTCCCCCTGAAAAGGACCACAAAAGGTTCAGAGTATCGCAGGGCTTGAGCCTGTATTCTTGGTGGGTCTCAGAAGCGGGATTGCGTGACACCGTGGTTTTCGTTGCACCAGTTTAGTCTAGAGTTGGACTTTCTCACCGGAAGACCTCGACGTGTTTAGGATATCAGTGCATCCCCGCTGGGTGAGAAGCGGTAGTCCACCCAGGCCAGAGTTGGACCTTCTCACCGGAAAACCTCGACGTGTTTTGAGATACCCGTGTATCACCACCAGGTGAGAGGTAGTTGCCCATCCAGTCCAGAGTTGGACTTTCTCACCGGAAAACCTCAGCATGATTAGGATACGCAGACATCCCCGCCGGGTTAGAGGTGGTTGCCTATCTAGACTGCCCTGGTCCAGTGTCTTCGACTTCAGCATTTTGCGGTCGTGGCCACTACCCTTCCTAGTTGTGACCAGGATGGAGCTTTTGTCCAGGAGGACGAATCCTCGCCACTAGTGACTTCCACCCCTGGGTTGAGCCGGTTTATGCATACTATCCCAGTATGGGCGTGTTTGGGACGTGACCGACCTCTAGAGCAGAGGTACCGTGACATGCGTAGCCTTCAAGTTTCACCCCTGGTATGAGCCGGTTTAAGCATATTTCACCAGTATGGGTGTATATCGGGCGTGACCGACCTCTAGAGCGGAGGTGGCGTGACATACCCAGGCATAAATTTCACCCATGGTGTATGCCGGTTTGGGAATATTTCACCAGTGTAGGTGTATTTCGGACGTGGCCGGTCTCTAGAGCAGAGGCGCCGTGGTACGTGCAGCTCTCGCAGCGATACTACTGGACATACCGATTAAACTTCACTTGATCCTTTCCTTCACATTTTCACATGGGCGCCGCACAGCAACTCTTACTTCATTTCCGCAGTTTCTTCCTTGACCAGGAAAAGCTTCACTCCACGCGCGGCATCCAGAGAGTCTCGCCAGCAGTGTCTTAACCTCTGGGTTAAGCCGGTTCAGGCATTTCACCCGATATGAGTGCACTTAGGACGTGGCTGACCTCAAGACCAGAGGTGCCATGATTTGACTGTTTGCTTCGCTTTATCCTTTCTACCACCTTTTCCGCAGTGGTGCCGCATGGCAACCCCATTTGCACCTTTCTTCATTGGCCGGGCGGAGCACCGCTCCACACACGGCAGCTGAAGAATCTCGCCAGCAGCAGTAGATGAGCTACCAAACGTGCCTCTCATCTACCTTAAGTGTCTGGTTTTCAGGCAGATATTCGCCTTCGCCCCTTCTCCTGTCCGTTTAAACAGTTCTGCCACGAAAAGGCCAGAAGCTGGACTTGACTGCCAGAGGCTATTTGAGACGCACTCCGTTGGAGCGGAAAGTAAATTTTCCACCCCACCTCCGGCTATAACAGTCCTTAGAACCAGTGTGATATCCTGAACTTTCCACCTACTTTTCTATGGAACTACATTGAAAACTCGTCGGGATCACATTTCTTCTGCTCTTTCATGCACCTACAATTTAAATAAAGCATAACTGTGTTAACTTGCGGGCACGTCTGCAATCTACCGTTAAATAATCTTGGTTTTTGTTCAAATTAATAATAATTATGCTTTGTACAAGCAGTTTGTATTATATGAAATTTCATTTTAATTTATATTTTAATTACTTTCACGGTTTATTATAAAATGTTTTCATGACGAGAGACAAAGGGAGTGGGAGAATATAAATTATCCGACCAAACACGTATTCTTTTGTGTGTGTGTGTGTGGGGGGGGGGGGGGAATCGTTCCTAGATATTATTTACTCATATCAGTGGGAAGGCAACAGTCCAATCACAAAATCAGGAAGGATAACTTCTTACTGATCATGAGTCTAAATAGAGGAGTAGATTAAAAAAGGAGACTGTGATTTATCAACAATGGACACACACAGCATTTATAATTTAATTCACAAATATATTATTCACTTCACAAGTTCCACCCTCATTTATGCATGCGAAAGCTGGAAAACAACTACAGAAATAGACAACAAATTAGACTCTTTTGAAAACAAATGCCTAAGGGAAAATACTCGGTTATAAAGTGGAACGAATTAAAAAAAAACAACGCAGATATAAGATAGATGAGCAAACAACAACCTGTCTCATGGGTGATCAGAAAAAAGGAGATGTATATGTCTCGGTCACGTGATGAGAAGAAACAGTCAGAGGATACCAAAAACAAGCTATCAAGTGAAACACAACAGGCTGAAGAAAAAAAAGTCGACCACGTGAAACTCTAAAAAGACCAGTTTAGTGGACACAACATCCCTTGATGAAGTTGAAAAGCTCGCCGAAAACAGGAAAACTTGGCGAACTACCATGCGAGCCTATGTGATGTTTAACGGCACGAGGATGTAAGGATAGTTAGTAAGTTTCTACAACACTGGACAGGGAAACTAATGGCCAGTGACTTCTTACATCTTACATCCTTCCCGTGCCGTTAAACGTCACATAGGGCTCGCATAGTTGTTAGCCAACCTTTCCTTTTCTCTGCGAGTCGTTCTACTTCATCAAGGGCTGTCATGCCCATTTAACTGGGCTCTCTTAACAATCTCTCTTAACTATCCTCTATAGGGTTTGTATTACAGGGGACTACAAAGTATAAAAGTGGATTATTTTGTAACAAAATACTTTATTTCTACCTTTGGGATTTCAATTCCTTTGAACAAAAAACGTTGCGCCTAAATATTGACGCTTCTACTTTTTGTTTCAACCAAATAGGCCAACTGGCAACAACTTGTTGTTGCAAGTCGCACTTTTGCACACGACGTGGCAATTAAAAAAAATAAACTTTCCCTGTTGGAGATTTCCGTTACCGACCAAATGAAACAAAACGAAATATTACCGGAATGCATTCCCACCTCTCTCTCTCTCTCTCTCTCTCTCTCTCTCTCTCTCTCTCTCTCTCTCACTCACTCTCTCTCTCTTTCTCTCGTTCTCTCCAGATCATCATTAAAATATTTTCTAAAGCACACTTATCATTTGCTTCTGTTGCAGTTTCAGACCGATTCACTACGTCCCATTATTGTTCATTTTATATACGATCTATGATTCATAATATTCATATCATCACAGAGAAAACTGATGCTGAATTGGAAAGCAGATGCAAAAAAAAATAATAATAAAAGCAAATTATGTCAATGAACAAATGCCATCTTTATTGAAAAATAATGCATCACGTCTGAAACGAAAAAGAGCACTGTACAACACAGAATTCATGTTTAAGTATATAACTATACACGGAGCCACTGCAATAAAGCCCCCTTCCCCCCAAAAAAAGTATAAAATAAAAAGTAGTCCATAAAAGTTGTGTACTTGTTAAGTAATAAAGCTGTTCCAACTTTTTTTTTACTAGTTCATACATTTTGTACAACACAGTTTTCCTTCCAGTTATGCGCTATAATGTCAAACATGGGTAATAACAATTAAAAATGAAAATCGTCATAACAGAAATGAAATGTTTAAAGAGAATACAAAATGTAACAAGAAGAGACCACAATCATAAATGATAAAATCAGAGAAAAGGTTGGAGTAACACCAGTACTATACTACATCCAAAAACAAGTCATATGGTTTGACCATGTTGCACGGTCAGACAGTACACCACAGACAACATTCACACTAAGAAAAATATTTACAAAATATTTGAAAATCGTTTGATGCTCAGCATCTTGTCTTGTCTCCTTCCTCATGTACCTTTCAGTGTTGAGGGACAGTGGACGTCTTGATATGGCTCTGAGATTTGTTTTGTACAGTGGAATATTTAATGTAGAGAGACCGTTCAGCCAAGGGGTGGAGAGAGGAAATCACAGAAACATGAGAGTTATTTACTCTCGTGGTTCCGCTGCTGTGAATTACTGAACAAACTTTTTGTTTAAAGTTGCCTCAAAGCGCAAAGTTAATGACGATGTCAATTCTACCAAGCTATGTTATAAAATGAAAACAATTGTTTTAACAATGAAGAGGAAAAAAAGGAAAAGGAAATTCGTGCCAGTGTTACATGTGATCCTAAAACTGCTCAATGTCTAAAAATACAATGCTGTGTTGTTACTAAAACTGCTGAGGTATAATACGAATATACATTTTTATTCATGTATATTACATAGCGTTTGGTATTATTCACGATTCCAAGCACCCATGTGAAGGCTTGGAACAAAAAGGGCCGTGGATATAGGGGACTAGTGCTGTCTTGTTACAATAAGTAAAGCCTATTCCTGTTTGATGTTAAAATTAAATTAAAAGGCGAGAACGGGTGTGGCCTGGGGGCCATTTATTTTATTAAAAGTGGGAAAATTCAAATTGTTTTATATAAAGTGGGATTTTTTGTACGTCATACTTTTCAGTTGGCACGTGTGTTTGTTCATTACGCCATTACTTATATTTCTCATCTTTACAGGAGAGATTCTTGCACAAATGTGTGCAGTAGATTTAGGTTTGTAAAATGTTTTGTGGACGGTGTTTAGAAGAGCCCAAAACATAATGGTCAAGGGATAGCACTCTATATATCTTCACGTTCAGAGGCACGAATGGTGCAGGCGTGAGAAGTGTCTACGAAGAGAACTTGAGCCACAAGAATTCAGACCTGTTTACAGATAAAGGACATAAACCCTGTTGTTTACATGGATGTCATCGTGAATTTATAGCAGTGGTTCCCAGGCGTTTTTTTTTTCTCTCAAACTGCAGCACACTTGGTAACGCATATTTCTGTCGCGATACAATTGTGTTTTTAATGCTGGACTCCTGCAGTGAACCAAACTTTTTTAGCATTTTCACAGTTTGCACAATGCACTAACAATAATTAAATTTTCTATATTTATATAATGCGGTGACAATTTTTTTTGTTCAGTGTGAAATGTAAGCCCCTTCTTTTACTAAAAAAAAAGTTTGATAAACTGGAATGTATAAACTAGGAAAAACGTAGGAGCAGCATTATTACTTAACAATTACAAAGTTGTGACGTTTCGGCGTGAGCCTTAATCATACAAAAACATACAGGACGAAGAAAAACTGATTTACATCATGTCTTCTTGCTAGGCATTTTATTAACTGTGCAACATAGAATTTTACTAGGAAGTGAAACTAGCCAAGTTTTATTCATTTTAATCTGCTGAACATGAAAGTGACAAGGAAATTTACCAACTGGCTCTTGTTTAGGGGGTGTCTGAGTGGTTAGTGCACTGGTCTCTCAAGGCAAAGGTCAGGGGTTCGAATCCAGCTGGAGGCACCCCAGTCACCCAGCTGTAGAAATGGGTACCCGATTTCTTCTGGAGTTGAGGAAGGAAAGGCAGCCAGGCGTGATACTGACCATATCACCCTCTAGTGTGCTGACAGGTCAAGGAAAATATGGGCATGAACATCATATCCCTATTTGCCTCTAAGGCATGACAGGATTACCTTTACCTTTTATTGTTTAGGAGATACTCAGTCTGCATTGTTCACGCAGGTACCAACTGGAAATTCTGTTTGATTTTATGATTGAAGTATGAGAAGTTATGAGAATCATGTCATGAGAAGTCTGAGCACTTTTTCTAGAAAGAAGAAGGCCTTGTGTACTGCTGTGATGTAAATGACTTGATGAAACTGAAATTAAACACAACCCACAAGAATGGTGACTTTTTATAAATTCAACCAAAATGTATCTCAAGGCAGTGTTGCTGCTTCATGGATACTGTCTTCCTTCTGTTCTAGTGGGAAATGCTGTCTACGTAAAAGAAACTTATACCTTACACAGCTGTTGGACTGTCTTCAGTACCTCATGTATGGCTGGTATCTCTGTAGTGACTTGAAGATAGTGACTGTGTTGATGGGTCTGCAGTTTAGATATACAAAGTGTTGCTGATTTTTGTGTGAATTGGACGGCCGAGCAAAGGCATTGCACTATATGAAGAAAGACTGGCCTGGAAGGAGGTCTTTGAAAGTTGGAGAAAAGAATGTGCAACACCCAGCATTAGTAGAGACACACAAAATCATGCTGCCAGTCTTGTCCATAAAACTTGATCTGATGGAGACTTTTGTACAAGCCCTGGCTTATGCTAAGCCAGAGTTCAAGTACCTGGGAGACAAATTCCCTCGACTCAGTGAAACAGAAATCAAAGAGGGGGTTTCTGTGGTAGATTGAGTTGCCATCATCTCATTAGGGAGTCTCCCTCAAGTTTTTTTTTTGTTTGTTTGTGGGAGTTGTGGAAGAGGGGGGGGAGCTTAATCTCATGGCCTTTGACCCTCCCAAGTCAGCCACAGTGCAGAGTTTTTGACACAGACTGGTAGGAGCACTTACTGTCATAGGGTAGCAGATGAACACAACCAGACATGACAATATTAAGAATAAAATAAGTGAATAACTAATCAAACAGCCCTTTGTACTACTTGCTATTCAGTGTTAGTTTCTTGGTGTGACTAGGAGTGACATACTCCCATAACTGCTCCATGGCCTGCACACAGAATGTTTATCCCTGGTCCTTGCATCAGTCCATGGTGATGAGTCACCCAATGAGGATGCCATTTTAGGAACTACAACAGTCCACATGTGAAACAAGTCAGTGTAGCTCTTGGCATGAACTCCGTAGCTAAGGCACAAAGCCAAGCCAGGACACACAAAGACCATCACATTTCATTACTGGTCAGATAAACATAACTAAGAACTATCAGTGCTGTCTATGCCAAGTTCTCAGCTCACAGTGGTGCCACAGCACCAAGCCCAGTAGCTCAGCTCACAGTGGTGCCACAGCACCAAGCCCAGTAGCTCAGCTCACAGTGGTGCCACAGCACTAAGCCCAGTAGCTCAGCTCACAGTGGTGCCACAGCACCAAGCCCAGTAGCTCAGCTCACAGTGGTGCCACAGCACTAAGCCCAGTAGCTCAGCTCACAGTGGTGCCACAGCACTAAGCCTAGTAGCTCAGCTCACAATGGTGCCACAACACTAAGCATAGTAGCTCAGCTCACAGTGGTGTCACAGCACTAAGCCCAGTAGCTCAGCTCACAGTGGTGTCACAGCACTAAGCCCAGTAGCTCAGCTCATAGTGGTGCCACTTCACTAAGCCCAGTAGCTCAGCTCACAGTGGTGCCACAGCACTAAGCCTAGTAGCTCAGCTCACAGTGGTGCCACAGTACTAAGCCTAGTAGCTCAGCTCACAGTGGTGTCACAGCACTAAGCCTAGTAGCTCAGCTCACAGTGGTGCCACAGCACTAAGCCTAGTAGCTCAGCTCACAGTGGTGCCACAGTACTAAGCCTAGTAGCTCAGCT
This sequence comes from Achatina immaculata, assembly GCA_009760885.1. NCBI lineage: Eukaryota > Metazoa > Mollusca > Gastropoda > Stylommatophora > Achatinidae > Lissachatina > Lissachatina immaculata. The sequence continues at coordinate 42,065,214 of CM019716.1, forward strand.
CACAGTGGTGCCACAGCACTAAGCCCAGTAGCTCAGCTCACAGTGGTGTCATAGCACTAAGCCCAGTAGCTCAGCTCACAGTGGTGTCACAGCACTAAGCCTAGTAGCTCAGCTCACAGTGGTGTCACAGCACTAAGCCTAGTAGCTCAGCTCACAGTGGTGTCACAGCACTAAGCCTAGTAGCTCAGCTCACAGTGGTGTCACAGCACTAAGCCCAGTAGCTCAGCTCATAGTGGTGTCACAGCACTGAGCCTAATAGCTCAGCTTACAGTGGTGCCACAGCACTAAACCCAGTAGCTCAGCTCACAGTGGTGTCACAGCACGAAGCCCAGTAGCTCAGCTCACAGTGGTGCCACAGCACTAAGCCCAGTAGCTCAGCTCACAGTGGTGCCACAGCACTAAGCTTAGTAGCTCAGCTCACAGTGGTGCTACAGCACTAAGCTTAGTAGCTCAGCTCACAGTGGTGCCACAACACTAAGCCTAGTAGCTCAGCTCACAGTGGTATCACAGCATTAAGCCTAGTAGCTCAGCTCACAGTGGTATCACAGCACTAAGCCCAGTAGCTCAGCTCACAGTGGTGTCACAGCACTAAGCCCAGTAGCTCAGCTCACAGTGGTGTCACAGCACTAAGCCCAGTAGCTCAGCTCACAGTGGTGTCACAGCACTAAGCCCAGTAGCTCAGCTCACAGTGGTGTCACAGCACTAAGCCCAGTAGCTCAGCTCACAGAACCATACTTCTTCCTATAAAGAAGAAGAAACTTTTAATCTCCACCAGCTGGACTGCGGTGCATTGAAAGATCTTCAGAAGAACCTGATACCACCAAACTCCCCAGTCATCAACATTCTGTATGGAGATGTAGAACAGCTGAAGAGAACTTGTGTGTTTCATTATCCTACACAAAGGAGAAAGTAAAAAGTCGTAAACCCAAGGATCGGAAAAGTCAGAAAGTCAAAAGACTTTTTCCTACACACTTCAATAACTTATACATGCCCTATACTCCACCGTTACTGCTGTCTTATTAGCAGCTGTGTAAGTCTGATTTTTCTCTCTCTCTGTCTTGTTTTCTCCAATCTTATGAGGAGAGAATGAGTTTATTTAAAGCAGGATTGTTTCATTTCCTACATCATTAATATCACTCCAGAATCATTTCTAATTTTTCATCACTGTCTTTGATTCCTAATATCAAGATAGTTTATAAGTTTGGAAAACCTTCAGAGTATCATAAACAGTTATCACTGTCAGCTTTGATATATGCAGTTATTTCATGCAACCAAAAGTGTACTGTATGTCTTGAAACCACGTATGTAAAGGTTACAGACAAAGAGAAAAACTTTCATTCAGCCATAATGTGTTGGAACATTCCTCAGAAGATTTCATTTAAGCTTTTAAAATTCATTTTACCTGTGTACCTGTGTATATGGATGGAAATATAAAGAATAATGAAGAGCAAGGAAGATAACAAGAAAATGTTTATTAAGGAAGTGAGGTTAAAAAAAGCCAAACTAAAACAATGAATATGCTGCTTTTTACAGAAATGTTTACCAGGTGTGAGTTTAACAGTTGTAACCTTTTTTTTTTTTCACTTCATAAATTTACAATCATGATATCTGGGGTGGAGGGTGTAGACGCAGTCTGATTTGCCAGCCAGCAACCTGACATGCTAGCATCAGGGTTGGTGAGCCATAGTATAGAGGCTTTACCCCGCCTCTCCGTTGGTGCTCTACATAACAGGCCTAGCCAAATTGATGCAGCAGGGATCACCTTGGTTACCATGGTGGTGGAGTCTGCTAAAGAAGCATTGCCATATAGCTTTGCTCATGGATTGAAAAACAGGCACTGTGACCTACTCCAAATTAAACATGATGCCGTGTCTCAACATTCACTGCATCGGCTGCTTAGAACATCATGCTTGCAGTTCCAGGGAAACAGAAGAAGAAGAAGAGGAAGATCCACACTCAGATCTAGAGCTATGATTTCATGTTTAACAGTTTCACATTTTGAAACATCTGCTTTAGTTCTTTTAACTAAATTTTCTTTGAGACCTGCTTGACCTCTTCAGTTGCAAATGATTCTTTTTCATTGTAGCCGGTGCTTGTAGCCAGTGTTTGTAGCCAGTGCTTGTAGCCAGTGCTTGTAGCCAGTGTTTGTAGCCAGTGTTTGTAGCCAGTGTTTGTAGCCAGTGTTTGTAGCCAGTGTTTGTAGCCAGTGCTTGTAGCCAGTGTTTGTAGCCAGTGTTTGTAGCCAGTGTTTGTAGCCAGTGTTTGTAGCCAGTGCTTGTAGCCAGTGCTTGTAGCCAGTGTTTGTAGCCAGTGCTTGTAGCCAGTGTTTGTAGCCTTGCTTGTAGCCAGTGTTTGTAGCCAGTGCTTGTAGCCAGTGTTTGTAGCCAGTGCTTGTAGCCTTGCTTGTAGCCAGTGTTTGTAGCCAGTGCTTGTAGCCAGTGTTTGTAGCCAGTGCTTGTAGCCAGTGTTGCTTCTCCAAGTCTATAGTATCCTTGTCAGTAAGTGGCTGAGAGTGTAAACCCAGACATTCTCTGACACTAGGGAATCAACATTTTTGAGATCCTTCCCAGTGACTGTTGATTTCTTCAGTAAATGTCAAGTCAGTTTTTGAAGCCATGAGAGTCATGTGTACAAATGCAGAATGTATTGCTGTACAGTCCTCATTGTACTGGCTGCAGTTTAATGGATTCAGTATTATACACAAATAACTATTCAGACTGAAGTGAAAGGTGTGCAGAATGGTGAGATGCAGAGCAGTCTTGCAAGATCAACAGCCACACTTAGTGTGCTAGATGACAAATATCCATGTGACACCTGGATACATGTGTATACAGATGGATCTGCACATAATGCCATAAAGAATGGAGGGGCAGGAGCATATATTGAATATCCAAACAACACCTCTGACAAGATTTCCATACCCACTGGTAAATACTGCAACAGCTTTGATGCAGAAGTTAGGGCAATTATTGCTGCAGTTGAAAAACTATCAGACTCCAGAATTGATACATGTCCTGTAGTAATTCTCACAGATGCAAGATCAGTACTGGAAGATCTTCAGTGCAACAAACTACCAGACCTTAAGGATGCCTTGTCAAAAACTGGCTTACAACATGGAGTCACTTTGCAATGGATTCCCTCCCACTGTGGGATACCAGGCAATGAGAAAGCTGACCATCTGGCTAAAGAGGGCACTGAAATGGAGCAACCAGACATACCAGTCACCTATAATCAGAAGAAAAGCATGATAAAAACCTACAGGAAGCCACAAACACCACCACATGATGACTATCACATGCTAAACAGAAAGGAACAAGTCACCATCTTCCGTCTCCGAACAGGACACAGCCGACTCCGAAGTTATATGTATACAAAGTTTAAGGTTGGTACTACTAATCTATGTACATGTGCCCAGGTGCCCCAAACTGTGGAACATATCCTCCAGAACTGCATCAACTACGAGACACTGAGAAATAATTACTGGCCCAGTGAAACCACTAAAGAAGATAAGCTCTACGGTTCCATACATGAGTTACAAAAACAGTGAAATTTATCCAAGAGACAGGACTGCAGATATAGACAGACAATGCGAAGAAGAAGAAGAAGAAGAATGGATTCAGCATTTTCGGTACCTCGTGTATTTTTAACATTTTCCCAAAATTTAATGGAAGACATTGCACCTACCCCCCACAAGCTTTCCTAGCTTGGACTAAAGTTCTGTGAAGATGTTAAGCCATGAAAGTTATCCCGTGATCCACTAGTTCTACCACAGAGACAGTTTTCAGAAGTAAAAATACAGGTCATGCAGTACTTGGCATGAGAGGCCAGTCAAAAGGAGCCAAGTTTGATCAGCATAATGGTGCTGCAAAAGCATAATCTGGCAACACAATGTACAAACAATTTTTCAGGCACTTTTTTTTTCTACCTTGTTAAACCATCTTTGCTTTGTAACCACTCACACAATTCAAACTTTTAGAGGATACATACAGAAGAATGAGATAAATGTTGTGAATATAACAACTGAAACCAATTTTGATTTAGTGCACATGCATAGAGATTTACCTGCATATAACTTCTACATTTCTGAGGTATAAAAATGTACTAACTGGACATTTGTAAAGGTCAACTTTCATCCACATTTCTGAAGTTTATTCACAGTCAGTGTTTAATTCCTTCATTACCAAACATAAATCTCAAGGCCACATTAAAAATGCATAAATAAACATGATCACTAGGAAATGATTCTAAATTATATATAGCAATATAAATTTGAATCTAAAACATCAAAAAATAAAACCAGATAGAAGCATTTAACTTTTGTGTACTTTTCAACTATGGCTGTATAAGATTATTGCTTTCTTTTTTTTTTTGGTCTTTCTTATCTAGTTATGGGATGCATTGTTGCTGCCATCAATATGTAGAGTTTTATGTCTTCAGAAATAGAGACTGAAAGAACAGGTTTTAGTAGAGAACACAGTTATTTATAGTGGAGAGGGTGAATACAGTCATTGGTGAGAATAACTATTCAGACTGAAGTGAAAGGTGTGCAGAATGGTGAGATGCAGAGCAGTCTTGCAAGATCAACAGCCACACTTAGTGTGCTAGATGACAAATATCCATGTGACACCTGGATACATGTGTATACAGATGGATCTGCACATAATGCCATAAAGAATGGAGGGGCAGGAGCATATATTGAATATCCAAACAACACCTCTGACAAGATTTCCATACCCACTGGTAAATACTGCAACAGCTTTGATGCAGAAGTTAGGGCAATTATTGCTGCAGTTGAAAAACTATCAGACTCCAGAATTGATACATGTCCTGTAGTAATTCTCACAGATGCAAGATCAGTACTGGAAGATCTTCAGTGCAACAAACTACCAGACCTTAAGGATGCCTTGTCAAAAACTGGCTTACAACATGGAGTCACTTTGCAATGGATTCCCTCCCACTGTGGGATACCAGGCAATGAGAAAGCTGACCATCTGGCTAAAGAGGGCACTGAAATGGAGCAACCAGACATACCAGTCACCTATAATCAGAAGAAAAGCATGATAAAAACCTACAGGAAGCCACAAACACCACCACATGATGACTATCACATGCTAAACAGAAAGGAACAAGTCACCATCTTCCGTCTCCGAACAGGACACAGCCGACTCCGAAGTTATATGTATACAAAGTTTAAGGTTGGTACTACTAATCTATGTACATGTGCCCAGGTGCCCCAAACTGTGGAACATATCCTCCAGAACTGCATCAACTACGAGACACTGAGAAATAATTACTGGCCCAGTGAAACCACTAAAGAAGATAAGCTCTACGGTTCCATACATGAGTTACAAAAACAGTGAAATTTATCCAAGAGACAGGACTGCAGATATAGACAGACAATGCGAAGAAGAAGAAGAAGAAGAATGGATTCAGCATTTTCGGTACCTCGTGTATTTTTAACATTTTCCCAAAATTTAATGGAAGACATTGCACCTACCCCCCACAAGCTTTCCTAGCTTGGACTAAAGTTCTGTGAAGATGTTAAGCCATGAAAGTTATCCCGTGATCCACTAGTTCTACCACAGAGACAGTTTTCAGAAGTAAAAATACAGGTCATGCAGTACTTGGCATGAGAGGCCAGTCAAAAGGAGCCAAGTTTGATCAGCATAATGGTGCTGCAAAAGCATAATCTGGCAACACAATGTACAAACAATTTTTCAGGCACTTTTTTTTTCTACCTTGTTAAACCATCTTTGCTTTGTAACCACTCACACAATTCAAACTTTTAGAGGATACATACAGAAGAATGAGATAAATGTTGTGAATATAACAACTGAAACCAATTTTGATTTAGTGCACATGCATAGAGATTTACCTGCATATAACTTCTACATTTCTGAGGTATAAAAATGTACTAACTGGACATTTGTAAAGGTCAACTTTCATCCACATTTCTGAAGTTTATTCACAGTCAGTGTTTAATTCCTTCATTACCAAACATAAATCTCAAGGCCACATTAAAAATGCATAAATAAACATGATCACTAGGAAATGATTCTAAATTATATATAGCAATATAAATTTGAATCTAAAACATCAAAAAATAAAACCAGATAGAAGCATTTAACTTTTGTGTACTTTTCAACTATGGCTGTATAAGATTATTGCTTTCTTTTTTTTTTTGGTCTTTCTTATCTAGTTATGGGATGCATTGTTGCTGCCATCAATATGTAGAGTTTTATGTCTTCAGAAATAGAGACTGAAAGAACAGGTTTTAGTAGAGAACACAGTTATTTATAGTGGAGAGGGTGAATACAGTCATTGGTGAGAATAACTATACAGTGACAGTAGACACACTCGACAGTGAGAGCAACCTCACATTAACAATGGAAACGCTTGATCGTGACACTGTGACAATGGAAACACTTGATCGTGACACTGTGACAATGGAAACACTTGATCGTGACACTGTGACAATGGAAACACTTGATAGTGACACTGTGACAATGGAAACACTTGATAGTGACACTGTGACAATGGAAACGCTTGATAGTGACACTGTGACAATGGAAACACTTGATAATGACACTGTGACAATGGAAACACTTGATCGTGACACTGTGACAATGGAAACACTTGATCGTGACACTGTGACAATGGAAGCACTTGATCATGACACTGTGAGAGTGGAAACTATTTATAATGAGAATAACTGCACAGCAACAATGGAAGCTCTTGATAGCAAGAGTAGTCTTGCTGTTAAAATGGATAGTTTGGATACAGAAAAAACTGGTGAAAGTAATCACACAGTAACAATGCAAACACTCATTTGTGAGAGTAACTGCACAGTAACAATGGACACAGGGATTAATGAGAGCAATCCAACAGTAACACCGGAAACACATAACATTGACAGCAGCAGTGCTGCCACAGTGGACAGTTTGAATACACAGGGTGACAAGATTAACCACACGGTAACAGTGAAAACATTTGGTAAGGAGAGTAACTGCACAGTTACAACTGAAACTTCAGGAACACTTTTTAGTGAGTGCAGCCATGCAGTACCATCAGAGAGTACAGAGACTGTGACCACCGATAGTATCAACTCAGCTAATGATGTTAAAGAAATGGCAGATGATGAACCTGTTCATAAAAAGGCAAGGCTTGTAACTGTTGAGCCAGAAAGAGAATGTTCCAGGACTTTACCAAAAGCACAAGATGAAACCAAGTGTTTTTGTGTCAAGGTTACAGACACTGAAGATGAAATATCAGCTGCTGGTGAGAATTATTCATCAGGGACCAGTGAGAATGTTACTGTAGAAAAGTCTTGTGAGGCTGCAGCAAGTAGACAAGACAGAAACATTGAGAATGCAGAAAGTAGACAAGACAGAAACATTGAGAATGCAGAAAGTAGACAAGACAGAAACATTGAGAATGCAGAAAGTAGACAAGACAGAAACATTGAGAATACAGAAAGTAGACGAGACAGAAACATTGAGAATGCAGAAAGTAGACAAGACAGAAATATTGAGAATGCAGAAAGTAGACAAGACAGAAACATTGAGAATGCAGAAAGTAGACGAGACAGAAACATTGAGAATGCAGAAAGTAGACAAGACAAAGGCAGTGAAGATGGAGCAAGTAAGCAAAACAAAGACGGGGAGGATAACTTGAACAGACCAGATAAAGGCAGTGAGGATGCCATAAACAGACCAGATAAAGGCAGTGAGGATGCCATAAACAGACCAGATAAAGACAGTGAGGATGCCATAAACAGACCAGATAAAGACAGTGAGGATGCCATAAACAGACCAGATAAAGACAGCTCAGCGGAAACACAGTTGCCTCTAACAGAAATCCAAGCTGGCATAACAGAGTATCTTGGCATTCATGAAGGGTTCAGTGCTATTATCAAACAGAGGTATGTATGTGAGAATGTCACGTAATGTAAGTATGTATGTGAGAATGTCACGTAATGTAAGTATGTATGTGAGAATGCCACGTAATGTAATAAATAGCCCCTACAGGAATATCATAATTACTTTTTGTTTAAACTTGCTACACTAGGGGGTATCTGGTTTACAAGAATAGTTGTGACAGAAATAAGTTAACCTCATCACTCTGTACATGAAAGCAACCTACAGATGGAGGTATGAGCAGACCAGTCAGTAGTGAGCTAACTTGGCACATTGTTCTGATTTTATAATGTGGCCAGGGTTGGGGTCATGAACTTCAAGATTCAGCAACAGACTTTCTCGCTTTATCCTTTCTGAATATTTCATAATGGTGGTCTGCATAAAAGATAAGAGTAATTTCTTCATATTGCATGTTCAATTAATGCTATTAGTCAGTGCTAGCTGTATTAGAAAATGTAAAGATGGAAATGGAAAGGATGAAGATCAACATATTAGGAATGAGTGAAGTTAGATGGACAGGTGCAGGGAAGATAAACTCAGATAAATATACAATAATATATTCAGGAAGTGAGAAACATGAACGAGGAGTGGGAATTATATTTGATGAACAAACGGCAAGGACAATTGTAGGATATTTGAACATCTCGGACAGAGTCCTGCTAGCCCAACTGAAAGGACAACCAATAAACATAAATATTATACAAGTGTACGCTCCAACATCTGAAAGTTCTGAAGAAGATGTACAGATATTTTATAATGACATACAGACAGCACTAAAACACACAGTCACATGAAGTTACCATAGTCATGGGTGATTTTAATGCCAAAGTTGGTAAAGGAAGAACTTCAGACATCGTTGGTGACTATGGACTGGGGGAGAGGAATGACAGAGGTTATAAATTAATTGAATGGGCAAGAATACACAGCATGGTTGTAGGAAACACCTGGTTTAAACAACATCCTCGAAGACTGGCAACGTGGTGCAGCCCAGACAAAAAGACTTTTAACCAGATAGACTACATATTAATCAACAAACGATTCCGCAATGCATTACTGACAACAAAAACCATGCCAGGAGCTGACTGCAATAGTGACCATGATCCACTCTGTGGAAAAGTTAGAATAAAGCTAAAGAAAGCAGGCAGAAAAGTGAGAAACATCAAACTGAATACAGAACTTCTTAAAAATGACCAAGAACTGCGAGAACAATACAAAGTTATTATAACAAATAGATACAATGCAATAGCAAAGATAAATAGTATAGATGAACATTGGGAAATGTTAAGAGATTCTATCCACCAAACTGTTAGGGAGATAATACCACCGAAAAAAGAAGCCCCTAAAAATAAATGGATGACAGACGACATCTTAGGACTGATGGACAAGAGAAGGAAGAGTAAAAATAACGAGGAAAAATATAGCAAGATAAATAAAGAAATAAGACGCAAATGTAGAGAAGCAAAAGAAGTGTGGTTAAATGAACAGTGCAGACAGATAGAGGACTCTCATAATAAAGACAGCAAAAACATGCACAAACGAATTAATGAACTTACAGGTAGGAAAACAAAATATACCACAGGGTGCCTGAAATCAAAAGAAGGTAAAATGTTAATGGGAAAAGAAGACATTGTGGACAGGTGGACAGAGTATATCGGTGAGCTATATGGAGGAGAAAGACCAGAATTAACACCAGATACTGAAAACTGTGATGGGCCGCCAATACTTGAAGATGAAATCATAGATGCCATCAAACACATGAAGAAAGGAAAAGCGACTGGGCCTGATAATATAACAATAGAAGAAATAGAGGCACAGAGGAGACAGGAATAAAAATAATAACCAAGTTACTGAATGACATTTACAACAGTGGTTATATTCCCAGTGACCTGATTAAATCCACGTTTATAGTACTACCAAAGAAACCAGGTGCAAAGGAATGTGACGACCACCGGACTATCAGCCTCTCATGCCACATAACGAAGCTACTTCTGAGAATAATTATGAGAAGAACAAGGAAAAAGATAAAAATGGAAATAGCAGATGAACAGTTTGGATTTGTTGAAGGAAAGGGAACACACAATGCCATTTATGCTTTACGAACACTAACAGAAAGAGCTTTAGAAGTACAGAAAGATTTCTACTTATGCTTCATTGATTACACCAAGGCATTTGACAAAGTGAAACATAATGAAATTATTAAAATGCTTGAAGACATCAATATAGACGGCAAAGACCTGAGGATTGTAAAACATCTATACTGGCAGCAAGAAGCAGCAGTTCGAGTTGAAAATAGAATTGGAAAATATCAACCTATAAAACAAGGGGTGCGACAAGGATGTGTACTATCTCCAGACCTTTTTTCTCTGTACAGTGAGAATATTCTAAGAACAATCATCACAGAACCAGGCATAAAAATTGGAGGATGCAATATTAACAACCTTCGGTATGCTGACGACACAGTACTGATAGCTGAGAACCAACAAGACCTGCAAAATCTCTTGGATAAAGTCGCCAAAGAAAGTGAACAGAAAGGCCTTACTTTGAACATCAAAAAGACAGAGACTATGGTTATATCTAAGAAACAGAATCCACCAGCATGCAGTATAAAATTAAACGGAACTATTCTAAAGCAGGTGCAGAAATTCAAATACCTTGGAGCAGTAATAACTTCAGATGGGAAATGCAGAACAGAAATTAGGAACAGAATAGGCCAAGCAAAGACTGCATTTCAGAGAATGAGAAACATATTAGCTAACACATCTTTATCAATGAATGTTAGAAAATGAATCCTAAAATGCTATATTGAACCTATCTTGTTATATGGAAGTGAATCATGGACAATAGGCAAGTCTGCACAAAAATCATTGGAAGCAGCAGAAATGTGGTTTATTAGAAGAATGTTGCGAATCCCCCGGACAGCAAAAATAACTAATGAAGAATGTATGAGAAGAGCTGGAGAGACAAAAAACCTTGTCAAAAAGATAAGAGAGAGACAATGTACTTTCATAGGACATGCAATGAGAAGAGGGGGCATTGAAAATATTATAACAGCAGGAAAAATAGAAGGAAGAAGATCAAGAGGAAGACCAAGAGAAATGATACTGGACAGTCTGACGGGATGGTGTGAGAGGAGATCACCAACTGAGCTGATGGCCTGCATGAAGGATCGTGTACTCTGGAGAAGCATAATAGCCAACACCAGTCGGCACGGCACCTGATGATGATGATGATGATAGCTGTATTATGTAATGTATCCATTACTGTAATTGTGTGTGTTTAAACATATCATCACTTAGTGTACAGTTTTAGTGAATGCTTATCATTACTTGCTCAGATTTGTTTCGTATATTATCATAAGCTTTGAAGAATAGTATCATTCTTTCCATTCCTTGTCCTACCTGCTCTCAGTGTTAGACAACACAGTTCTCACAGCTGACCACTGCTTTGTCCATTCCTTGTCCTACCTGCCCTCAATGTTAGACAACACAGTTCTCACAGCTGACCACTGCTTTGTCCATTCCTTGTCCTACCTGCCCTCAATGTTAGACAACACAGTTCTCACAGCTGACCACTGCTTTGTCCATTCCTTGTCCTACCTGCCCTCAATGTTAGACAACACAGTTCTCACAGCTGACCACTGCTTTGTCCATTCCTTGTCCTACCTGCCCTCAATGTTAGACAACACAGTTCTCACAGTTGACCACTGCTTTGTCCATTCCTTGTCCTACCTGCCCTCAATGTTAGACAACACAGTTCTCACAGTTGACCACTGCTTTGTCCATTCCTTGTCCTACCTGCCCTCAATGTTAGACAACACAGTTCTCACAGTTGACCTCTGCTTTGTCCATTCCTTGTCCTACCTGCCCTCAATGTTAGACAACACAGTTCTCACAGTTGACCACTGCTTTGTCCATTCCTTGTCCTACCTGCCCTCAATGTTAGACAACACAGTTCTCACAGTTGACCACTGCTTTGTCCATTCCTTGTCCTACCTGCCCTCAATGTTAGACAACACAGTTCTCACAGCTGACCACTGCTTTGTCCAGTCCCCTTCTGTGTTGGAGAGATGATGGAATAACCAGCCATAGCTAGTCAGAGCATTGTTCTACCTCTTTTCACAGTTAAATGACACAGTCCTCCCAGATAACCAGCCATAGCTAGTCAGAGCATTGTTCTACCTCTTTTCACTGTTAAATGACACAGTCCTCCCAGATAACCAGCCACAGCTAGTCAGATCATTGTTCTACCTCTTTTCACTGTTAAATGACACAGTCCTCCCAGATAACCAGCCACAGCTAGTCAGATCATTGTTCTACCTCTTTTCACTGTTAAATGACAGTCCTCCCAGATAACCCGCCACAGCTAGTCGGGACATTGTTCTACCTCTTTTCACTGTTAAATGACACAGTCCTCCCAGATAACCCGCCACAGCTAGTCGGGACATTGTTCTACCTTTCATCAAATTTCCCAGAAGCAAACTGTTGTATATTTCATCCTGCTAAGGATGTGGAACTCTGATCCACCTTGAGACATGTTATAATTTCTTCATCACAAACATCAGCTAATAGGAACTGAAACTTCATCTGCCAGGGTTAACCAGCTGGTTATTTGTTATCACATCTTAAGTTCAGCCACTGTTTGTCATCATATGTTCTGGCTTGTGCTGAAATCTCAGGCTTTGTTCACAGATACTCAGATTTTATTGTGAATGAGATTGATGTCTGAGTGTCTGTTCACAGATACTCAGATTTTATTGTGAATGAGATTGATGTCTGAGTTTCTGTTCACAGATACTCAGATTTTATTGTGAATGAGATTGATGTCTGAGTTTCTGTTCACAGATACTCAGATTTTATTGTGAATGAGATTGATGTCTGAGTTTTTGTTTACAGATACTCAGATTTTATTGTGAATGAGATTGATGTCTGAGTTTTTGTTCACAGATACTCAGATTTTATTATGAATGAGATTGATGTCTGAGGTTTTGTTCACAGATACTCAGATTTTATTGTGAATGAGATTGATGTACAAGACAATGTGGTTCATCTGACACATCTGGAGCCACCAGAGGATGATGATGTGGAGACTGTCATGAATTGTGAAGAGGTACTTTGTCCAGTTACAGTATGTGTAGTCATACATTTTGTGGTTACAGTACATGTGGTCATACACTGTGTGGTTACAGTACATGTAGTTGTACTTTGTGTGGTTACAGTACATGTAGTCATACTTTGTGTGGTTACAGTACATGTGGTCATACTTTGTGTGGTTACAGTACATATAGTCATACTTTGTGTGGTTACAGTACATGTGGTCATACTTTGTGTGGTTACAGTACATATGGTCATACTTTGTGTGGTTACAGTACATGTGGTCATACTTTGTATGATTACAGTACATGTAGTCATACTTTGTGTGGTTACAGTACATGTGGTCATACTTTGTGTGGTTACAGTACATGTAGTCATACTTTGTGTGGTTATAGTACATGTGGTCACAGTTTGTCTAGTTACAGTACATGTAGTCATACTTTGTGTGGTTACAGTACATGTGGTCACAGTTTGTTCACTTACAGTACATGTGGTCATGGTTTGTTCAGTTACAATACTTGTGATCACAGTTTGTGCTGTTACAGTTCATGTGGTCACGGTTTGTGCTGTTACAGTACATGTTGTCATAGTTTGTTCAGTTACAGTACATGTTGTCATGGTTTGTTCAGTTACAGTACATGTGGTCACGGTTTGTTCAGTTACAGTACATGTTGTCATGGTTTGTGCTGTTACAGTACATGTGGTCATGGTTTGTTCAGTTACAGTACATGTTGTCATGGTTTGTTCAGTTACAGTACATGTGGTCACGGTTTGTTCAATTACAGCACATGTGGTCACAGTTTGTGCTGTTACAGTTCATGTGGTCACAGTTTGTGCTGTTACAGTACATGTGGTCACAGTTTGTGCAGCCACCATACTTTACGTGTTGTCACAATTTGTGCAGTTACAGTGTGTGTGGCCACTTAATCTGGTTTATTACATATCATTTTAAACTATTATTTGACCATATTTATAAATGATAGAGTGGTAAATTGATAGTGAATCATTTCTCTTACTGAAAGGCCATAGATATGTTTCTTAGACTTTTATGCTGCAGATAAAATGAGTACCTGACACAATGTTGAGGAATGACTGTCTCAGAAATAGGAGAAGTCTGTTTGCATTATACAGCACACCAGAATGCACATAATGTATTAAGGATATTGATAGATTTTCTCATTTATTATCACCAATTTATTTGCACTTATCATCAATGTATGTGCATTTATCATCAGTTTATTACTTGCATTTTATTGTGAGTTTATGATAAACAGGCTGGAGAGGTAGCAGTAGATGTCATCAGTGAAGAAGATAAAGCAAAGATAGAGAGTCTTGTGAAGAGTGGAGACAAGAAGGAAGTCATCAATATTGCTGTAAGTATTTGTGAAGAGTGGAGACAAGAAGGAAGTCATCAATATTGCTGTAAGTATTTGTGAAGAGTGGAGACAAGAAGGAAGTCATCAATATTGCTGTAAGTATTTGTGAAGAGTGGAGACAAGAAGGAAGTCGTCAATATTGTTGTAAGTATTAGTGAAGAGTGGAGACAAGAAGGAAGTCGTCAATATTGTTGTAAGTATTAGTGAAGAGTGGAGACAAGAAGGAAGTCGTCAATATTGCTGTAAGTATTTGTGAAGAGTGGAGACAAGAAGGAAGTCGTCAATATTGCTGTAAGTATTTGTGAAGAATGGAGGCAAGAAGGAAGTCATCAATATTGCTGTAAGTAGTAGTGAAGAGTGGAGACAAGAAGGAAGTCATCAATATTGCTGTAAGTATTTGTGAAGAGTGGAGACAAGAAGGAAGTCATCAATATTGTTGTAAGTAGTAGTGAAGAGTGGAGACAAGAAGGAAGTCATCAATATTGCTGTAAGTATTTGTGAAGAGTGGAGACAAGAAGGAAGTCATCAATATTGTTGTAAGTATTTGTGAAGAGTGGAGGCAAGAAGGAAGTCATCAATATTGTTGTAAGTATTTGTGAAGAGTGGAGGCAAGAAGGAAGTCATCAATATTGTTGTAAGTATTTGTGAAGAGTGGAGACAAGAAGGAAGTCATCAATATTGTTGTAAGTATTTGTGAAAAGTGGAGACAAGAAGGAAGTCATCAATATTGTTGTAAGTATTTGTCGCTGTTGGTGAGATTTTTCAGTTGCCGTGCGTGGAGCGGTGCTCCTCCCAGCCAATGAAGAAAGGTGCAAATGAGGTTGCCGCGCAGCGTCACTGCGGAAAAGGTGGTAGAAAGGATAAAGCGAAGCAAACAGTCAAATCACGGCACCTCTGGTCTGGGGGTCGGCCATGTCCTGAGTGCAGTCATATCGGGTGAAATGCATGAACCGGCTTGTCAAAGAGGTTAAGACACTGCTGGCGAGACTCTTCAAATGCCGAGCGTGGAGTGAAGCTCCTCCCGATCAAGGAAGAAATGCGGAAAAGAAATAAAGGTTGCTGTGCGGTGCCGATGGGAAAGGTGGTGGAAAGGATAAAGTGAAGTTTAATCGGTATGTCCAGTAGTATCGCTACGAGAGCTATACATACCACGGCATCTCTGCTCTAGAGGCCGGCCACGTCCGAAATACACCTACACTGGTGAAATATGCCTAAACCGGCACACACCAGGGGTGGAACTTGATGGCTAGACATGTCATGCCAGCTCCGATCTAGAGGTCGGTCACGCCTGATATACACCCATACTGGTGAATTTTGCCTAAACCGGCTCACACCAGGGGTGAGGCATGTCACAGTACCTCTGCTCTAGAGGTCAGTCACGTCCCAAACACGCCCATACTGGGATAATATGCCTAAACCGGCTCAACCCAGGGGTGGAAGTCACTAGTGGCGAGGATTCGTCCTCCTGGACAAAAGCTCCATCCTGGTCACAACTAGGAAGGGTAGTGGCCACGACCACAAAATGCTGAAGTCAGAGACACTGGACCAGGGCAGTCTAGATAGGCAACCATCTCTCACCCGGCGGGGATGTTTGTGTATCCTAATCACGCTGAGGTTTTCCAGTGAGAAAGTCCAACTCTGGACTGGATGGGCAACCACCTCTCACCTGGCAGTGATACACGGGTATCTCAAAACACGTCGAGGTTTTCCGGTGAGAAGGTCCAACTCTGGCCTGGGTGGGCTACCGCCTCTCACCCAGCGGGGATGCACTGATATCCTAAACACATCGAGGTCTTCTGGTGAGAAAGTCTAACCCTAGACTAAACTAGTGCAATGAAAACCACGGTGTCACGCAATCCTGCTTCTGAGACCCACCAAGAATACAGGCTAAAGCCCTGTGATACTCTGAAAGAGATAAAAGGGATGGCGACTGCAGTAAAACTGGTTAATATAAATAAGGTAGATAGAGGTGTATGGTGCAGTTTTACAAAGTGAGGGAGGAAGTGAGCAAGGTGAGAAAAAAACGAATATAAAGTATGAGAATGTATAAATGAAAAACATACAACATCCGATATTTCGGCGTGAGCCTTATTCGAGGATACATGCAAAAACAAAATACAAACATATATAACTTATCTGAAGCGTCTTGCTCTCAGCAAAGCGGAAATGTGTATGGAAGAAGGAGGAGGAGGGGAAAAAAAAAAAAAAAACGTTGCCTACAGACAAAAGATTCCCGATATAGCCAATCATAGCGAAGATGCGGAGAGAGAGAGAGGAGGAGGTGAACAAGTGGGAGAAAGGGGTTGGGGGAAGGCAATAGAAACATGATAGCCGCTAGAGATGATATTTCTAAGAGGGCCTGGACACCTGTGGCTAAACATTTTTGCCTTGGTAACCACAGGGGCAAACAGGACGTTTCGGTTAGTGCGATCCGCTCTTGTTCCGCAGATGTACGATCTCGGAGGGTCCTAGAACAGCGCCTTATTTTCCAGACTGGCTGTCTCCACCCAGCTGGAATTAACAATGTCTTCAGCTTTCTGTAACTTCTTTATTTTTCCACTGGTCTTTTTTATACTCTAATTTCTTTCTCTATGCTACCCCTCCCTACCACCATCCCATTTCCTTCTCTGCCAACATATTGGTCTTGTCCCATTCACCAGTTGTACATTTCCTCCTTGTAGGCGTTTAAGTTCTTCATTCATTATCTCTCGCGTCCTCTTTTCTCTCCCCTTCCCCCCCCCCCCCCCCCCCGACACCTCTAGCGGCTATCATGTTTCTATTGCCTTCTCCCACTTGTTCACCTCCTCTCTCTCTCTCCGCATCTTCGCTATGATTGGCTATATCGGGAATCTTTTGTCTGTAGGCAACGTTTTTTTTTTTTTTTTTTCCTCCTCCTCCTTCTTCCATACACATTTCCGCTTTGCTGAGAGCAAGACGCTTCAGATAAGTTATATATGTTTGTATTTTGTTTTTGCATGTATCCTCGAATAAGGCTTACGCCGAAATATCGGATGTTGTATGTTTTTCATTTATACATTCTCATACTTTATATTCGTTTTTTTCTCACCTTGCTCACTTCCTCCCTCACTTTGTAAAACTGCACCATACACCTCTATCTACCTTAGTGATACTCTGAACCCCTTTTGGTCCTCTTGTGGATCTCGTGTGGTCCTTTTGGGGACCACACAGGAGATCACAGGACCTAACGAGGACCGCAGGCATAAATTCAGTAGGATCACAGTGTGGTCTTGGTGGTAGAAGCGAACGAAGAAGAAGAAGAAGAAGTAAGTATTTGTGAATAGTGGAGACAGGAAGGAAGTGATCAGTATTGTTGTAAGTATTTGTGAAGAGTGGAGACAGAAAAGAAGTGATCAATATTGTTGTAAGTATTTGTGAAGAGTGGAGACAGGAAGGAAGTGATCAATATTGTTGTAAGTATTTGTGAAGAGTGGAGACAGGAAGGAAGTCATCAATATTGTTGTAAGTATTTGTGAAGAGTGGAGACAGGAAGGAAGTGATCAATATTGTTGTAAGTATTTGTGAAGAGTGGAGACAGGAAGGAAGTCATCAATATTGTTGTAAGTATTTGTGAAGAGTGGAGACGGGAAGGAAGTCATCAATATTGTTGTAAGTATTCAGCTTCCTCAGTGCTGACTTAGGGTTAGTTTGTCAGGAGCACACATTTGTTTTATTCCTGTCAAACATTCACTAAAGGGACAAATGGAAGCTTCTAGTTTATGTATATTTTAAACAAATACAAATTGTTAAAGTTCTTTGGAGGGAAATGTCTTTTTTTTTTTTTTTTTGGATAATGAATATTAGGGCTGTTGTTTGATTAAAAAATGTAATCATGATTAATTGCTCAGTTAAAATTTTAAATTTCTAATTAATTGCATATTCATTGAAATTTTACATTTTTCTTTCAAGGTAAAAGGTACAATTCCGAAGATATGGTGTTAGGCCTATATTTCCATGACCTTTGAAACATGAAAGTGTGATGCAGTCGGTATCATTCGTGGACGCATTTACTTTCCCAGATTTCTCTGGCACCCATTTTTAGAGGCTGGGTGCACCCCAGGACCTGTTTGGAGTGTAGCAGAGAAAACTGAACCCGGTAGCAGCAGATTAATAAACTGAGTGCCTAACCATTCAGCTAACCAGGCTGCCGCCGGTTTTTTCTTTCAAGCATATTAATATTGCCCCATGTGCCCTGGGCACTTAAGGTTCAGAGAGATATTAATATTGTTCTGAAAAGCAGAAATAGCTCGGTGCTAATTTCTAATATTAAACAGCTTTAATAAGCACTTGCCTGCACATATTAAATTATTCCAATTCATTTAACAGTTTTGTGTAACATAAATGATTGAATAGACAAAGAAGAACTAATCTAAAAGTTACCTATTTTTTAAACACATTACAGTTATCACAGTGATTATGTCTTTAAACAGATACAGATGTGAACATAAAAAATAATTAATTCTCTGATTATGAAATTACTTATTTAAGCAATTGTTTAAGTAGACCAGTTTATTTACTTTATCTGGTTCAAGAAGTGTTTTTTTCTTTTTTTTTAAAACAATATATCCAGACGCAGAAAACAAATTGTTTACAAGAGACAGCAGTGGCTGGAGGTGCTGAATAATTTGTAGTTAATTTAGCCAGAACTTGTAGTTTCAGTGTAATAGATCCAAGTCAGTGTAATAGACCCAAGTCAGTGTAATAGATTCAAGTCAGTGTAATAGACCCAAGTCAGTGTAATAGATTCAAGTCAGTGTAATAGACCCAAGTCAGTGTAATAGACTCAAGTCAGTGTAATAGACCCAAGTCAGTGTAATAGACCCAAGTCAGTGTAATAGACCCAAGTCAGTGTAATAGATTCAAGTCAGTGTAATAGATCCAAGTCAGTGTAATAGACCCAAGTCAGTGTAATAGATCCAAGTCAGTGTAATAGACCCAAGTCAGTGTAATAGATTCAAGTCAGTGTAATAGACCCAAGTCAGTGTAATAGATTCAAGTCAGTGTAATAGACCCAAGTCAGTGTAATAGACTCAAGTCAGTGTAATAGACTCAAGTCAGTGTAATAGACTCAAGTCAGTGTAATAGACTCAAGTCAGTGTAATAGATTCAAGTCAGTGTAATAGACCCAAGTCAGTGTAATAGACTCAAGTCAGTGTAATAGACTCAAGTCAGTGTAATAGACCCAAGTCAGTGTAATAGACCCAAGTCAGTGTAATAGACTCAAGTCAGTGTAATAGACCCAAGTCAGTGTAATAGACCCAAGTCAGTGTAATAGACCCCAGTCAGTGTAATAGATTGTGGCTGAAGAATGTATTGCTCAGCAACTGTTTGTGTGGAGGATGAGCTGTCAGTGACTTATCTTCAGTCTGATAACGCTTCATGCATTCACATTTTCTTTCCAGGTGGTTTCTGCAGCTCTCACCAAACCTCATTTCTTTTCTCCTATCACAAGCATTTAAGATTTTTGAAACAAGTGTCCAGTGCAGTCATAATTCTTAACCTTGGGGGTTGAGGTTCAGTGTGTATCATTTGAGATTGGTCAAAAACACATTCTTGAGATCAGTCAAAAGCACATTCTTGAGATCAGTCAAAAGCACATTATTGAGATCAGTCAAAAGCACATTCTTGAGATCAGTCAAAAGAAAATTCTTGAGATCAGTCAAAAGCACATTCGTGAGATCAGTCAAAAGCACATTCTTGAGATCAGTCAAAAACACATTCTTGAGATCAGTCAAAAACATTCTTGAGATCAGTCAAAAACACATTCTTGAGATCAGTCAAAAGCACATTCTTGAGATCTGTCAAAAACACATTCTTGAGATCAGTCAAAAGCACATTCTTGAGATCAGTCAAAAGCACATTATTGAGATCAGTCAAAAGCACATTCTTGAGATCAGTCAAAAGAAAATTCTTGAGATCAGTCAAAAGCACATTCGTGAGATCAGTCAAAAGCACATTCTTGAGATCAGTCAAAAACACATTCTTGAGATCAGTCAAAAACACATTCTTGAGATCAGTCAAAAACACATTCTTGAGATCAGTCAAAAGCACATTCTTGAGATCTGTCAAAAATACATTCTTGAGATCAGTCAAAAGCACATTCTTGAGATCAGTCAAAAGAAAATTCTTGAGATCAGTCAAAAGCACATTCTTGAGATCAGTGAAAAGCAAATTCTTGAGATCAGTCAAAAGCAAATACTTGTGATCAGTCAAAAGCAAATTTTGAGATCAGTGAAAAGCACATTCTTGAGATCAGTCAAAAACACATTATTGTGATCAATCAAAAGCACATTCTTGAGATCAGTCAAAAGCACATTCTTGATATCAGTCTTTTAAAAGCACATTTGTGTGATCAGTCAAAAACACATTCTTGAGATCAGTCTTTTAAAAGCACATTCTTGAGATCAGTCTTTTAAAAGCACATTCTTGTGATCAGTCAAAAGCATATTCCTGAGATAAGTCAAAAACACATTCTTGAGATCAGTCTTTTAAAAGCACATTCTTGATATTAGTCAAAAACACATTCTTGTGGTCAGTCAATAACACATTCATGTGATCAGTCAAAAGCAAATTCTTGAGATCAGTCAAAAGCACATTTTTGAGATCAATCAAAAGCAAATTCTTGTGATCAGTCAAAAGCAAATTCTTGAGATCAGTAAAAAGTACATTCTTGTCATCAGTCAATAACACATTCTTGTGATCAGTGAAAAGCAAATTCTTGAGATCAGTCAAAAACACATTCTTGAGATCAGTGAAAATCAAATTCTTGAGATCAGTCAAAAACACATTCTTGAATTGTACGATGCTGGCAGGGTCATCATCAGATACTGTTTTTTCAATTTCAAGATGGCAGAGCATTGGAAGAATCAGAATATAACTTGTTACAAGAATTTTCCCAGTTGCTCAGACTTGATACAAGAATTTTTCCAGTAACTCAGATTTGATGCAAAAATTTTCCCAGTAACTGAGACTTGATACAGGAGTTTACCTTTTATCCTGTAAAGCATGTTAAAATAATTATATCTTATATCCTTCCCGTGCCGTTAAACGTCACATAGGGCTTGCAAAGTAGTTCGCCAATTTTTCCTCTCTTCGGCGAGTCTTTCAACATCATCAAAGGATTTTATGCCTGTTAACTTGGCCTCTCTTAATAATGTCCTCTTCAGAGTTTCACGCGGTCTGCCCCTTTTTCTTCGGCCTGTTGTGTTCCACTTGATAGCTTGTTTTGGGATTCTCTGATCATTTCTTCTCATCAAGTGACCAACATATGTCCATCTCCTTTTCCTCATCACCCATGAGACTGGTTGTTGTTCAGTCATCTGTCTTATCTCTGCATTGTTCTTGAATTCATTCCACTTGATGCCGAGTATTTTCCTTAGGCATTTGTTTTCAAAAGAGTCTAATTTCTTTTCTATTTCTTTAGTTGTTTTCCAGCTTTCACATGCATAAATGAGGGTGGATATTACATTTGAATTGAATAGTCTTAACTTGGTTTTTGTGCTTATAACTTTTGAATGCCATATGTTCTCAAGATTCTTGAAGATTGATGCTGCTTTTGCAATTATAAAATATTTATAACTGAAAGAAAAATAAATTAAGACTAGCACTGTGTTCTTGTAAATAGTTCAATCATTAGAAATGTGTGTTGATAAAACATCTTGACAAGATATGAGAAACATGTTTGGATTGATCTGTTTGACAGGCTCCACCTGACAAGCAGTCTCGCACAAACATTCATCTTGCTGTGAAGAAGAGATACACACAGCTGGAGACCAGGACAGCAGAGGTTGATGGTCAGAAGTTCATACAAGTTATGTGGAAGACAGGTAGGCAGATATCAGATGTATGGCAGGCTGTGTGCTTCATATAATTTGTTATTCTCTTTGATGGATTTCTGTTCTAGTCTAGGGTTAAACTATTCCACACAGACATACAGGATAGTATCGTTTACTAGTGTAATCATACAGCAAACTTTTCTCACTAGATCACTGTGATAAGGTATTCTGTTCTAGTCTAAGGTTAAACTATTCCAGTGATCACATCATAGATATACAAGATAGTATTGTTTACTAGTGTAATCGTACAGCAAACTTTTCTCACTAGACCACTGATAAAGATTTGTAGAAAAATTGACCATAAATCATTCATGAGCTTAGCATCTTTCTTTTTATCTACAAATCATTGCCATCATCTGTGCAATGTGTCTTATTTAGAATGATTTATTATTGTCAGGGAGGTCCAGAGATAAAAATCCAAATGACTGGCCAGCATCCAAGAAGGAGTTTAAATATGTGAAGTTTGTACTCTACAAGGAGAACAAAGATACAATGGATGCTATAGGACTCATTGCTAAAAACCTCAAGTGAGTTTTACATGTATGCCACTGCTTAAATACATCTGGATTTTCCCTTTTAAATTCACTGGAAGTGAAAATTTAGGAGAAGAAACTAAAAACACTATATCTTAGAGAGATTCTTAGAGGACATGGAATCATCATCCTGTGCCATGTCCTAGAGAGGTTCCCCGCAAGGGATCTCCAGTTTGCTGTGCCTGTATTATCATCTGTACCAGAGCATACACCATGGAAAGAAGCAGATTATACACAAATAACTATTCAGACTGAAGTGAAAGGTGTGCAGAATGGTGAGATGCAGAACAGTCTTGTAAGATCAACAGCCACACTTAGTGTGCTAGATGACAAATATCCATGTGACACCTGGATACGTGTGTATACAGACGGATCTGCACACAATGCCATAAAGAATGGAGGGGCAGGAGCACATATTGAATATCCAAACAACACCACTGACAAGATTTCCATACCCACTGGAAAATACTGCAACAACTATGATGCAGAAGTTAGGGCAGTTATTGCTGCAGTTGAAAAACTATCAGACTCCAGAATTGATACATGTCCTGTAGTAATTCTCACAGATGCAAGATCAGTACTGGAAGATCTTCAGTGCAACAAACTACCAGACCTTAAGGATGCCTTGTCAAAAATTGGCTTACAACATGGAGTCACTTTGCAATGGATTCCCTCCCACTGTGGGATACCAGGCAATGAGAAAGCTGACCATCTGGCCAAAGAGGGCACTGAAATGGAGCAACCAGACGTACCAATCACCTATAATCAGAAGAAAAGCATGATAAAAACCTACAGGAAGCCACAAACACCACCACATGATGACTATCACATGCTAAACAGAAAGGAACAAGTCACCATCTTCCGTCTCCGAACAGGCCACACCCGACTCCGAAGTCATATGTATACAAAGTTTAAGGTTGGTACTACTAATCTATGTACATGTGCCCAGGTGCCCCAAACTGTGGAACATATCCTCCAGAACTGCACCAACTATGAAACACTGAGAAATAATTACTGGCCCAGTGAAACCACTAAAGAAGATAAGCTCTACGGTTCCATACATGAATTACAAAAAACAGTGAAATTTATCCAAGAGACAGGACTGCAGGTATAGACAGACAATGCGAACGAAGAAGAAGAAGAAGAAGCTGTGCCTGTTTCTTTAGTTAACTAAGCTAGTTTTGGTCAATCTTTTGGTGTTGTCCTTTCATCGGAAACATTGTTGACCTTCACTTTTCCCTTATATAAAGATTTAATTGTAGCATTATGCTTGATAATATGACCAAAATATTTACCATGTCTTGTTCTTGTGTCTTAGTTCATATATTTTATTATTTTATTTTTAGCTGTGCTTATTAAATGTTCTAAATATTTCAGTTGCCTGGTTCTTACATTTTTTTGTTAATTAAAAAAAGTCAGTTCAGTTTGTTTTTATCACTTCTTTGCCTCTCATCGTTTTTGTTCATCAAATACAAATCCTTTTTTTCTGAGTTGGTAAACAATTTCATAACCCTGGGTGCTAGACAAAAACAAGTCAGAGTAGTGTCTCCAGTTTTTTTTTTTCTTTTCTACCATTGGAACTCACCATATAATATGTTTTACTTTTCTACCATTGTAACTCACTATATAATATGTTTTACTTTTCTACCATTGTAACTCACTATATAATATGTTTTACTTTTCTACCATTGTAACTCACTATATAATATGTTTTACTTTTCTACCATTGTAACTCACCTTATAATTTGTTTTTCTTTTCTACCATTGTAACTCACCATATAATTTGTTTTACTTTTCTACCATTGTAACTCACCATATAATTTGTTTTACTTTTCTACCATTGTAACTCACCATACAATTTTCTGCCGTCAAGAAGGATTTTGTTTTATTGTTAACATGAGAAATATTCTGTGCTTTCCTGCATAGACTAAAAGAAAGCTTGTTCCAATATGCTGGCAGTAAAGATAAAAGGGCCAAGTCATCTCAGGAAGTCACTGCACAAAGGTAACATTTTTTATCACATTTAAAATATATCTTACCACTCTTCATTTTTCTTCTATCACTTCTTCTTGAAATATAACAACTTTCTCACAGTTTTCATCCTGGCTTTCCACTTTCTTAAAAGTTTTTTTTTTTGGTCATATTAAAATATCTGCAGTCTTCGCTTTATTATAATTTCTCCATTATTTATCTGTTATTCTAAATATCTTTACCTGAATGATTTCCAGAATTGTAGCATATTTCTTGTATCATTTTATCTCCTTTTTTTATGGTGTTGTTAATTACTTTGGTAGTTTTTGCATGTCTTTCATGGTGAATTTAGAAAAAAAACGTGTTAGTGACAACATGTATTTGTGACAATTTGTATTTGTGACAATATATGTTGGTGACAGATATTCTAGTGATAATATATGTTAGTGATAATATGTGTTAGTGACAACATGTTTTTCACACTACAAGGGGTAATCTAGTGAGAAAAGAGTGCTTGAGAATGTCCCGACTTTCAGTGATGGCTTCAGAACTCATGGAAACTGGCAGAATTCTTTGGCTTGCTGAGATTTTCACTGGTTGCTTAAGAGTTCTGTTTACAGCTGTAGAATTCCATTGAGGTTTAATGAATAGCTTAAACAATCCCACAGATTGATTTAAATGGCTAAGAAAGAATGTCGGTAAAAAAAAAAAAATCTATTACAAAGTGGATCTTGATTGTGTCATACAGACAGAGAAGTCAGTAACCTGAGATAGACAGGATAGAACATACCAGAAAAATTGATGAAAAGTATCAAAGAGTTTTGGAGTGAATTGATCACTAGTACATAGCATGAGCAACAGTTGATGATAAAAATCAGAAAAGTTTCATTTGTCAAAACTGTCAGTCTTGTGTGTTGTAGTATTATGTTTTCTTGCTGCAAGTTGAAAACGAGTACTTTGTCATCCAGAACTTTGTAACTGGCCCTGTGTTTTTTCTTTCCCACAGAATTCACCCCAAAAAGCTGGCTTTTATGAACAAGGTGTTGTGGAATATAGGACTTGGCAACTTTGAGTAAGTTTGCTTTTTTTTCTTTTTTTTTTTTTTTTTTGGTGATCCTTTGATTTTCACCATGGCTGTTATTGTTTTTTTTTTTAAAGTTATGGAATATGTTACTTTTCTCAGTTATTTTTATTTTTACTTTTATTATTGCAATTTATTATAGTGACTTGTATTCATAGTTAATAATTCATTATGTCTTTTAATAATTTATTATATGTTTAACAGTTTATATCTTATCTTCCTACATCTTATATCCTTCCCGTGCCGTTAAACGTCACATAGGGCTTGCAGATAGTTCACCAATTTTTCCTGTCTTTGGCGAGTCTTTCAACCTCATCAAAGGATTTTATGCCTGTTAATTTGGCTTCTCTTAACAATGTCCTCTCTAGAGTTTCATGCAGTGTGCCTCTTTTTCTATGGCCTGTTGTGTTCCACCCGATAGCTTGTTTTGGGATTCTCTGATCATTTCTTCTCATCAAGTGACCAACATATGTCCATCTCCTTTTCTTGATCACCCATGAGACAGGTTGTTGTTCAGTCATCTGTCTTATTTCTGCATTGTTCTTGAATTCGTTCCACTTGATGCCAAGTATTTTCCTTAGGCATTTGTTTTCAAAAGAGTCTAATTTCTTTTCTATTTCTTTAGTTGTTTTCCAGCTTTCGCATGCATAATTGAGGGTGGATATTACATTTGAATTGAATAGTCTTAACTTGGTTTTTGTGCTTATAACTTTTGAATTCCATATGTTCTCAAGATTCTTGAAGATTGATGCTGCTTTTGCAGTTCTGATCCTAACTTCCTTTCTAGTGTCACCATCCTGGTCTATGTAGCTGCCAAGGTATGCAAATTGATTGACTTCTTCAATATCTGTCCCTTCTGTGTGTATTTTTCCATTTTATATCTGCTGACAGTTTATAACTGTTAATAGTTTTTGACGTGTTAATAGCTTGGCTGATTATACAAAGGCAGTCCTAAAAGTAAGTTCTGATGTCTTGTAAAAAATTCA
The DNA here is from genome assembly GCA_009760885.1 of Achatina immaculata. Classification (NCBI taxonomy): domain Eukaryota; kingdom Metazoa; phylum Mollusca; class Gastropoda; order Stylommatophora; family Achatinidae; genus Lissachatina; species Lissachatina immaculata. Next base: position 42,092,020 of record CM019716.1, read on the forward strand.
ACAATGTAGATGCATTAACCATGTATATCTGCAGCTGAAGTGCATGCTATTAATTTTTTTTAACATAGTTTTCACCAGTGTTGAGACATTTGTTGTAGCAAGGTATCGAATGTTGTACCCTTACCTTGTAAAATGTTGCCGCCTGCGATGCAGACCAAGTCTTAACAGCTTCTTTGACCTGGTTATCATCATGGAAACGGAAACACCGACCACCAAGGAATTTTTTTCTGATGCAGGGGTCATATTAGACATGGATGTCTCGCCACCTGTGACGATGTGGCTCAATCACCTTGCTTACTGTATTGTATCAGAAATGTCGATGTGGTTCCTGGCCATTGCTTTTTTTTTTTGTTCCTCGGTGAGCATCTTTGGCACCCATCGAGAGCAGAACTTTTGATAATCAAGTCGATCAGACACAACTATGTGAAGAACTGACTGTGAAGTATGTGGAAAATACAGGGAGAGTGATGACATGGTGAATTTCCAGTCTTCATGATCCTTTTCTTCCACCGCACAAATCAAATCTTCATTAACCATAAATGGTTGACCAGTTTGTGGATGATCATGCACATTTTTGTGACCATTATTAAAATTTCTCACCCATCACCGGACCATGGACTTACTCATAGCATGTTCCCCATGCACTTCACAAACTTGCTGATAAATATCAGCCAGTTTCACGTTTCTTACATAAGAACCGGGTTACAGACCATATTTCACAGGTGGCAGGCATCTCCATTTTTTTTAACATGCAGAACGATGCCTTAATGTATTTAAAATTTAAGAAATTATGTCTGCTGCCATGCTGTGTGATGCTTTTTTTAAAATATTGATTTCAATAAACTTTAAAAAAAAATTCGTAAAGATTATAGCCTCAAAAACAACCTCTCATAGAAATTGCATATATTAGAAGAATCTACTATTTGTGACTTACAGATGTTGTTCATCTTTCAGAGATGTTGCTAATGCTTTTAAGTTGTAGTTCTAGAGACAAAAACTGAATTATGAAACATGAATGGGAGAGAGTCTTTTTGAGGGAGGTTAGAACATAAAGGTATTTACATGTCTTTGACTTATACCTCATGATGATGATGATAGTTTCTAGGGCACTTGTGGCAGAAAATGTTGCATATATTCATTTTATCATTCATTCTGAAAGTTCACTCATTTAAGACTGAAATACTAATGATATTAACTTCAGGTATGTGAAAGAACCACTAAAGCTTGGACAGTTATCAGGAAACCAGTTCACTATTGTCCTCAGGTATGTCTTGTTCAGTGCTATCACTATGTGCTTGTTGAATATAAAAACAGATGAAGAATTAAGCATTTTTTTTTTTATCCTCTTTGAAAAAAAAAAAGGTACAAAATGAATTCAAGGAGGATAACCAAAAAAAAAAAGTTAAGTGTTTAATTTTTTTCATCTATTTTTCCTGTTGTGTTGTTTTTGTATGTGATCCTTGAAAAGCACTTTTGCTGAAATATTGGATTGTTGTAATGTTCTTCAGTTATTTGTACTCATTATATTTTCTGCCAGTCTTATTCTTGCCACTTTCCTCACTCTTTCTGTCTTTTTTTCTAAAACTGAACCATATTAAAAAAAAAACAAACTAATTCTTCTCTATGACATCAACTGCCAAGAGCTTCTGGTGTGCAGCAACAAGGTCCACCACCGCTTGAGCCAGACTGCAGATGGGGTGGACAACACTTGAGACAGCATGCAGATGGGATGGACAACACTTGAGACAGCATGCAGATGGAATGGGTGTATTTTTCAAAAGACAAATAAAAGTGCATCATTGATGTATCTTTAGAAGCCAACCAAGATTCAGATGCAGGTTGTTTAGAAACAGTGAAAATGAAATATTTACCCGGTGTTGAGTCATCTTAAATCTTACATCCTTCCGATGCCATTAACATCACATAAGGGTCGCACGGTAGTTCGCCAAGTTTTCAAGTGTTGAGTACAGAACTTGATTTTCTTATGTTGTAAGTTATGTCTGTCCTTTGTGATATTTCAACAGAAATTCCCAAGGCCGCACAGAGATTGTGGACAAAGCCATGTCTTCACTCAAGACTGTAGGTTTCATCAATTACTTTGGCATGCAGAGGTTTGGAACAACATCAGTACCCACACACAGAGTTGGATGGTCAGTATATAAAAGTAGTATTTGTCTCTAACATACAGAGTTGGATGGTCAGTATATAAGAGGAGTATTTGTCTCTAACATACAGAGTTGGATGGTCAGTATATGAGGAGTATTTGTCTCTAACACACAGAGTTGGATGGTCAGTATATAAAAGTAGTATTTGTCTCTAACATACAGAGTTAGACGGTCAGTATATAAAAGTAGTATTTGTCTCTAACATACAGAGTTGGATGGTCAGTATATGAGGAGTATTTGTCTCTAACATACAGAGTTGGATGGTCAGTATATAAAAGTAGTATTTGTCTCTAACATACAGATTTGGATGGTCAGTATATAAGAGGAGTATTTGTCTCTAACACACAGAGTTGGATGGTCAGTATATGAGGAGTATTTGTCTCTAACACAGAGTTGGATGGTCAGTATATGAGGAGTATTTGTCTCTAACACACAGAGTTGGATGGTCAGTATATAAAAGTAGTACTTGTCTCTAACACACAGAGTTGGTTGGTCAGTATATGAGGAGTATTTGTCTCTAACACACACAGTTGGTTGGCAGTATATAAGAGGAGTATTTGTCTCTAACACACAGAGTTGGTTGGTCAGTATATTAGAGAAGTATTTGTCTCTAACACACAGAGTTGGTTGTCTATATATTAGAGAAGTATTTGTCTCTAACACACAGAGTTGGTTGGTCAGTATATTAGAGAAGTATTTGTCTCTAACACACAGAGTTGGTTGTCTATATATTAGAGAAGTATTTGTCTCTAACACACAGAGTTGGTTGGTCAGTATATTAGAGAGTATTTGTCTCTAACACACAGAGTTGGTTGGTCAGTATATTAGAGAAGTATTTGTCTCTAACACACAGAGTTGGTTGTCTATATATTAGAGAAGTATTTGTCTCTAACACACAGAGTTGGTTGGTCAGTATATTAGAGAAGTATTTGTCTCTAACACACAGAGTTGGTTGTCTATATATTAGAGAAGTATTTGTCTCTAACACACAGAGTTGGTTGGTCAGTATATTAGAGAAGTATTTGTCTCTAACACACAGAGTTGGTTGGTCAGTATATTAGAGAAGTATTTGTCTCTAACACACAGAGTTGGTTGGTCAGTATATTAGAGAAGTATTTGTCTCTAACACACAGAGTTGGTTGGTCAGTATATTAGAGAAGTATTTGTCTCTAACACACAGAGTTGGTTGGTCAGTATATTAGAGAAGTATTTGTCTCTAACACACAGAGTTGGTTGGTCAGTATATTAGAGAAGTATTTGTCTCTAACACACAGAATTGGTTGGTCAGTATATTAGAGAAGTATTTGTCTCTAACACACAGAGTTGGTTGGTCAGTATATTAGAGAAGTATTTGTATCTAACACACAGAGTTGGTTGGTCAGTATATTAGAGAAGTATTTGTCTCTAACACACAGAGTTGGTTGGTCAGTATATTAGAGAAGTATTTGTCTCTAACACACAGAGTTGGTTGGTCAGTATATTAGAGAAGTATTTGTCTCTAACACACAGAGTTGGTTGGTCAGTATATTAGAGAAGTATTTGTCTCTAACACACAGAGTTGGTTGGTCAGTATATTAGAGAAGTATTTGTCTCTAACACACAGAGTTGGTTGGTCAGTATATTAGAGAAGTATTTGTATCTAACACACAGAGTTGGTTGGTCAGTATATTAGAGAAGTATTTGTCTCTAACACACAGAGTTGGTTGGTCAGTATATTAGAGAAGTATTTGTCTCTAACACACAGAGTTGGTTGGTCAGTATATTAGAGAAGTATTTGTCTCTAACACACAGAGTTGGTTGGTCAGTATATTAGAGAAGTATTTGTCTCTAACACACAGAGTTGGTTGGTCAGTATATTAGAGAAGTATTTGTCTCTAACACACAGAGTTGGTTGGTCAGTATATTAGAGAAGTATTTGTCTCTAACACACAGAGTTGGTTGGTCAGTATATTAGAGAAGTATTTGTCTCTAACACACAGAGTTGGTTGGTCAGTATATTAGAGAAGTATTTGTCTCTAACACACAGAATTGGTTGGTCAGTATATAGAGAAGTATTTGTCTCTAACACACAGAGTTGGTTGGTCAGTATATTAGAGAAGTATTTGTATCTAACACACAGAGTTGGTTGGTCAGTATATTAGAGAAGTATTTGTCTCTAACACACAGAGTTGGTTGGTCAGTATATTAGAGAAGTATTTCTCTAACACACAGAGTTGGTTGGTCAGTATATTAGAGAAGTATTTGTCTCTAACACACAGAGTTGGTTGGTCAGTATATTAGAGAAGTATTTGTCTCTAACACACAGAGTTGGTTGGTCAGTATATTAGAGAAGTATTTGTCTCTAACACACAGAGTTGGTTGGTCAGTATATTAGAGAAGTATTTGTATCTAACACACAGAGTTGGTTGGTCAGTATATTAGAGAAGTATTTGTCTCTAACACACAGAGTTGGTTGGTCAGTATATTAGAGAAGTATTTGTCTCTAACACACAGAGTTGGTTGGTCAGTATATTAGAGAAGTATTTGTCTCTAACACACAGAGTTGGTTGGTCAGTATATTAGAGAAGTATTTGTCTCTAACACACAGAGTTGGTTGGTCAGTATATTAGAGAAGTATTTGTCTCTAACACACAGAGTTGGTTGGTCAGTATATTAGAGAAGTATTTGTCTCTAACACACAGAGTTGGTTGGTCAGTATATTAGAGAAGTATTTGTCTCTAACACACAGAGTTGGTTGGTCAGTATATTAGAGAAGTATTTGTCTCTAACACACAGAGTTGGTTGGTCAGTATATTAGAGAAGTATTTGTCTCTAACACACAGAGTTGGGTGGTCAGTATATTAGAGAAGTATTTGTCTCTAACACACAGAGTTGGTTGGTCAGTATATTAGAGAAGTATTTGTCTCTAACACACAGAGTTGGTTGGTCAGTATATTAGAGAAGTATTTGTCTCTAACACACAGAGTTGGATGGTCAGTATATTAGAGAAGTATTTGTCTCTAACACACAGAGTTGGATGGTCAGTATATTAGAGAAGTATTTGTCTCTAACACACAGAGTTGGATGGTCAGTATATTAGAGAAGTATTTGTCTCTAACACACAGAGTTGGATGGTCAGTATATTAGAGAAGTATTCAGGGGAAAAGATGTGTTTTATTTAAATGTAAGAGCTAGCAATTTGTTGTGTAATTATCATTGTTTAGTTTTCAGTTTCTTAAAAACTAAGGTTTCTGTAATTATAAACACAAGCTTCTTAGTTTTGCTGGAAAAAAAAAACTTGTATGTGTGTGTTGCCATGTCTTTATTATAATGATGTCGTATTCCCCTTACAAAAAGTAAATGTCTTTAGTTTTATCATAACTCCAGATTTCTTATTTTATTATTTTTTTTTTATTTATTTAGTTTCATTCTTGACTTTTCATATCTTCTTTACCAGTTTTTTTAAAAAACATTTACTGTTTAGGTATTAGCTTCATCAAAGTCAGAGGATATTTTCACACATCGGCCCCCCCCCCCCCCCCACCATTTGTTACCACCTCAAAATAGGTGTTGCAGGCAGGATAATGTACCTGTACCTGCACCAGTATCAAGGATAGATAGGTGTTGCAGGCAGGATAATGTACCTGCACCAGTATCAAGGATAGATAGGTGTTGCAGGCAGGATAATGTAGCTGCACCAGTATCAAGGACAGATAGGTGTTGCAGGCAGGATAATGTACCTGCACCAGTATCAAGGATAGATAGGTGTTGCAGGCAATATAATGTACCTGCACCAATATCAAGGATAGATAGGTGTTGCAGGCAGGATAATGTAGCTGCACCAGTATCAAGGATAGATAGGTGTTGCAGGCAGGATAATGTAGCTGCACCAGTATCCATGGTAGATAGGTGTTGCAGGCAGGATAATGTAGCTGCACCAGTATCCATGGTAGATAGGTGTTGCAGGCAGGATAATGTAGCTGCACCAGTATCCATGGTAGATAGGTGTTGCAGGCAGGATAATGTAGCTGCACCAGTATCCATGGTAGATTTTCTAGAATTGTGCCTGCACAGCAGCAGCTGTTTGACCAACATCTACAAGACTTCCCCATAAATTAAAATTAGCTGTTCTTATTTCTAAATAGTTCACTCATTATCTTCAGTTCATGTAAGCAACAAGTGTTTGACTCAGAAACTGGCACACAGATAGTGACCAGCGTTTATAAAAGTAGTTTTTTTTCTCTTACAGCTTCATGTAAACACTCCCTGATCTGAGATAAGAGCAGGAGAGACAACTCTGTTATCTTTATGATTAAGTTCTGATAGATAGAGCTGAGAAAGACAAACAGTTGTTATTAAAAAAAAATGTCTGTTTTTGAAGGGCTCAGAATTGGCCACATTCTTCTCTTTAACTTTCTTATTTTTTTGTAATTTGTTGCTGATCGGACTGTGGTCTTTAGATTTTGTTAATGATGGCTGCCTGTTTGGTTGATAATCTTGAACTTTGTAGTGAAGTTCATGAAGGCATATTCAGACAAGCATTCGTCTGTGATGGTTTTCTTTATATATCTGAATGTACACTTCTCAGCAGGCTCCATCCTGATGAGGAACATGTTAGTCCTCATTTTATTAGCCTGGATGAAGTAATGCAATGTTTTCAGGTATATTCTGTGCAGATAAGACAATGTTTTCAGGTATACTCTGTGTAGACAGGACAATGTTTTCATGTATTCTCTGTGTAGACAGGACAATGTTTTCATGTATATTAGAGAAGTATTCAGGGGAAAAGATGTGTTTTATTTAAATGTAAGAGCTAGCAATTTGTTGTGTAATTATCATTGTTTAGTTTTCAGTTTCTTAAAAACTAAGGTTTCTGTAATTATAAACACAAGCTTCTTAGTTTTGCTGGAAAAAAAAAACTTGTATGTGTGTGTTGCCATGTCTTTATTATAATGATGTCGTATTCCCCTTACAAAAAGTAAATGTCTTTAGTTTTATCATAACTCCAGATTTCTTATTTTATTATTTTTTTTTTATTTATTTAGTTTCATTCTTGACTTTTCATATCTTCTTTACCAGTTTTTTTAAAAAACATTTACTGTTTAGGTATTAGCTTCATCAAAGTCAGAGGATATTTTCACACATCGGCCCCCCCCCCCCCCCACCATTTGTTACCACCTCAAAATAGGTGTTGCAGGCAGGATAATGTACCTGTACCTGCACCAGTATCAAGGATAGATAGGTGTTGCAGGCAGGATAATGTACCTGCACCAGTATCAAGGATAGATAGGTGTTGCAGGCAGGATAATGTAGCTGCACCAGTATCAAGGACAGATAGGTGTTGCAGGCAGGATAATGTACCTGCACCAGTATCAAGGATAGATAGGTGTTGCAGGCAATATAATGTACCTGCACCAATATCAAGGATAGATAGGTGTTGCAGGCAGGATAATGTAGCTGCACCAGTATCAAGGATAGATAGGTGTTGCAGGCAGGATAATGTAGCTGCACCAGTATCCATGGTAGATAGGTGTTGCAGGCAGGATAATGTAGCTGCACCAGTATCCATGGTAGATAGGTGTTGCAGGCAGGATAATGTAGCTGCACCAGTATCCATGGTAGATAGGTGTTGCAGGCAGGATAATGTAGCTGCACCAGTATCCATGGTAGATTTTCTAGAATTGTGCCTGCACAGCAGCAGCTGTTTGACCAACATCTACAAGACTTCCCCATAAATTAAAATTAGCTGTTCTTATTTCTAAATAGTTCACTCATTATCTTCAGTTCATGTAAGCAACAAGTGTTTGACTCAGAAACTGGCACACAGATAGTGACCAGCGTTTATAAAAGTAGTTTTTTTTCTCTTACAGCTTCATGTAAACACTCCCTGATCTGAGATAAGAGCAGGAGAGACAACTCTGTTATCTTTATGATTAAGTTCTGATAGATAGAGCTGAGAAAGACAAACAGTTGTTATTAAAAAAAAATGTCTGTTTTTGAAGGGCTCAGAATTGGCCACATTCTTCTCTTTAACTTTCTTATTTTTTTGTAATTTGTTGCTGATCGGACTGTGGTCTTTAGATTTTGTTAATGATGGCTGCCTGTTTGGTTGATAATCTTGAACTTTGTAGTGAAGTTCATGAAGGCATATTCAGACAAGCATTCGTCTGTGATGGTTTTCTTTATATATCTGAATGTACACTTCTCAGCAGGCTCCATCCTGATGAGGAACATGTTAGTCCTCATTTTATTAGCCTGGATGAAGTAATGCAATGTTTTCAGGTATATTCTGTGCAGATAAGACAATGTTTTCAGGTATACTCTGTGTAGACAGGACAATGTTTTCATGTATTCTCTGTGTAGACAGGACAATGTTTTCATGTATATTCTGTGCAGATAAGACAATGTTTTCATGTATATTCTGTGTAGACAGGACAATGTTTTCATGTATTCTCTGTGTAGACAGGACAATGTTTTCATGTATATTCTGTGCAGATAAGACAATGTTTTCATGTATATTCTGTGTAGACAGGACAATGTTTTCATGTATATTCTGTGCAGATAAGACAATGTTTTCGTGTATATTCTGTGCAGACAGGACAATGTTTTCATGTATATTCTGTGTAGACAGGACAATGTTTTCATGTATATTCTGTGTAGACAGGACAATGTTTTCATGTATATTCTGTGCAGATAAGACAATGTTTTCGTGTATATTCTGTGCAGACAGGACAGTGTTTTCATGTATATTATGTGCAGACATGACAATGTTTTCATGTGTACCCTGTGTAGACAGAACAATGTTTTCAGGTGTACTCTATGTAGACAGGACAATGTTTTCAGGTGTACTCTGTGTAGATAGGACAGTGTTTTCAGGTGTACTCTGTGCAGACAGGACAATGTTTTCAGGTGTACTCTGTGCAGACATGACAATGTTTTCAGGTGTACTCTATGTAGACAGGACAATGTTTTCAAGTGTACCCTGTGTAGACAGGACAATGTTTTCAAGTGTACCCTGTGTAGAGAGGACAATGTTTTCAAGTGTACCCTGTGTAGAGAGGACAATGTTTTCAGGTGTACTCTGTGTAGACAGGACAATGTTTTCAGGTGTACCTTATGCAGACAGGACAATGTTTTCAGGTATACTCTGTGTAGACAGGACAATGTTTTCAGGTATACTCTGTGTAGACAGGACAATGTTTTCATGTATACTCTGTGTAGACAGGACAGTGTTTTCAGGTATACTCTGTGTAGACAGGATGGTCTTATATGATCTGTCCCAGCTGGTAAGTTCTAAAATAAACATTCAGTGTATTGTTTAATTGATCTTTCAGCTAGTGGTAGTATGTTACTGAACAAATAATTCATTCTTGTTATTTCATGTTATTGTTGGTTGTTGCTGGCTGCTTCAGCCATGTTAGTTGCTGTCTTGTATCTCTTTACAGTTCCTTACTGCTTGGTGACTGGGAGAAGGCTGTGGACCTTATCTTGATGCCAAGAAATGGTAAGTTAATTTTCAAGATGAAGTCCTTAGTTTAAAGTATGAATGAGTGGAAGAGTAGTTGAATCTATAGTGTACTGGTTGATCATGTGAAGGCAGGAACCCATGATCCATTTGTCACATTCTGGTTAACCTGTCTGTGAAAACTAGCACACAGTTAGGGAAAACTGCTTCTGAAATCCATGAATGTTTGCAAGAACAGTATGAAAAGACCATTGTTAAGTATCCTTTGTCATAACCTGACACTTACATAGAATGAACAGAGTATAGTTAGAGAGTACTGATCTGTGATGATCTCCAGTTTTTGTGGCTGCAAGTTCATTCACTCTGGTACTGACAGAAGTAACTGACCATTGTTGCAGTTTAAAGCAAGTATGAAGTCTTATTTCTAGTTTAGGGACTTTTCTGTTCAGTTTAGGGAATGCTCTTTGTCTACACACCAACAGATTTTAGGTATAGGTATATAAAACTACCCCAGTGTGGTGCCCGGGATCTGCAAAGAATAGGACCACTGTACTCTACCACGCATGATCATAAAAGGCGACTAAGGAGGGTTCGGCATAGGACCAGCAACCCTATCTGGTAAAAGAACTATCAGACTGCTACAGAAACAGAAGCAAGGGAAAAACAAATGCTTATCAAGAAACTGAGCCCACGAAGGTTGTGGATGAAAGCCAGCCACTGGAAGTCCCCAGCCAGACTGCAGGCCTCCTGGAACCTAAACACAAGATGCAAATAGGCAGCTGGAATGTAAGAACACTTAATCAGCAGAGAAAGCAGCATATGCAAATGACATGAAAACCATATACAAAAATCACAAAACATATGACGGGTAACCTCAGCACAAGATGTGAGAGTGCAATAAGGACATAAGGGACAACTGGTCAGTGGAGAAAGAGAACAAATTGAAAGATGGAGGGAACACTTTAACACCCAACTAAACAGAACACAAGCAGCACAAACAATAGACATACCTGAAGCAAAAATGGAACTAAACATCAATCTTATCTTATATCTTATATCCTTCCCGTGCCGTTAGACGTCACATAGGGCTCGCAAAGTAGTTCGCCAATTTTTCCTGTCTTCGGCGAGTCTTTCAACCTCATCAAAGGATTTTATGCCTGTTAACTTGGCCTCTCTTAATAATGTTCTCTTCAGAGTTTCACGCGGTCTGCCCCTTTTTCTTCGGCCTGTTGTGTTCCACTTGATAGCTTGTTTTGGGATTCTCTGCTCATTTCAAACATCAATACAAATAAGTGCATAAGTGAAGTAAAGGAGGCAATAAAGAAGCTAAAATTAGACAGGCACCAGGTGAAGATGAAGTGACTGCTGAGAGCCAAAATATTTTTCTAATTCTTCGTAAACATTTAGTCTGGAAAGAATTCAACTTGTTTTCTATGGTTTTGGTGATTTTCCAGCATTCACTTCCATAGAGTAGTACACTTAGAACATTACTCTTAAATATCATGATTTTCATATTTATGCTTAGTTTTTTTTTATTTCCATATATTCTGCAACATTGCAAAAGCCTGGTTTGCTCTAGTAAGTCTGCTGTTGATGTCCTCTGTGCTGTCTCCATTTTTTACTACTCTGCTGCCAAGGTATACAAATTCGTTGACCTCCTCCACTAACTTGTTATCTACTCTGAGTACATTTCTGTTGTTCACATTTTGCTTCATTAACTTTGTCTTTCCTACGTTGATCTTTAGTCCTATGTTGTTTGCGTTCTGAGTTAGCTTGTTTAATTTATCTTGCATTTCTTTGTGGCTGCTTGATAGTAGATAAATGTCGTCCGCAAAGTCAAGGTCCTCCAACACTGTGTCAAGGGTCCATTGTAATCCTCTGTGTTTGTCTGATGTTGCCTCCTTCATTAACCAGTCTACTGCCAAGATAAATAATGTTGGTGATAGTGCACATCCCTTCTTCACACCTGTTTGTACCCTAAAGCTGCTGGAGGTATGTTCTCCACAGATCACCTTGCACTGAAAACCCTCGTATAGGGCTTTGATTACATTCACTATCTTATGAGAGAGGCCATGCCATCTTAGGATTTTCCACAGTGCATCTCTGTTGACACTATCAAAAGCTTTCTCAAAATCTATAAACAATGCATATGTTGTGCTATGCCACTCATTTGCCTGTTCTAAAATTTGTCTAAGTACAAATATGTGGTCTGTGCATGATCTTCCTTTCCTAAATCCTGCCTGCTCTTTCAGAGGTTTTCCCTCAAGTGCTGGTACAATTCTGTTGATGATTATTCTGCAAAATACTTTACTGGTGAGTGGCAGTAGGGTAATGGCTCTCCAGTTCCCGCAATCTCTGAGGTCACCCTTCTTTGGTAGTTTTACTATAAGACCAGTTTTCCACTCCTCTGGAGCTTTTTCTAGATCCCAAATTTGTTGTAATATCCAGCAAAGTTGTTTTGGTGTTTCTGTTTCTTCTGCTTTCAACATCTCAGCAGCCACTTCATCTTCATCTGGTGCCTGTCTAATTTTAGCTTATTTATCGCCTCCTTTACTTCACTTATTGTTATTGGTCCTGTATTGATGTTTAGTTCCATTTTAGACAAATATTAGAACCGGCAAATGAGTGGCATAGCACAACATATGCCTTGTTTATAGATTTTGAGAAAGCCTTTGACATTGTCAACAGAGATGCACTGTGGAAAATCCTAAGATGGCATGGCCTCCCCCATAAGATAGTGAATGTAATCAAAGCCCTATATGAGGGTTTTCAGTGCAAAGTGATCTGTGGAGAACATACCTCCAGCATCTTTAGGGTACAAACAGGAGTGAAGAAGGGATGTATACTATCACCAACATTATTTATCTTGGCAGTAGACTGGTTAATGAAGGAGGCAACATCAGACAAATGCAGAGGATTACAATGGACCCTTGACACAGTGCTGGAGGACCTTGACTTTGCAGACGACATTTGTCTACTATCAAGCAGCCACAAAGAAATGCAAGATAAATTAAACAAGCTAACTCAGAATGCAAACAACATAGGACTAAAGATCAACACAGGAAAGACAAAGTTAATGATACAAAATGTGAACAACAGAAATTTACTCAGAGTAGATAGCAAGTTAGTGGAGGAGGTCAATGATTTTGTATATCTTGGCAGTAGAGTAGTAGAAAATGGAGACAGCACAGAAGACATCAACAGCAGACTTACTAGAGCAAACCAGGCTTTTGCAGTGCTGCAGACTATATGGAAATCTAAAAAACTAAGCATAAATATGAAAATCAGGATATTTAAGAGTAATGTTCTAAGTGTACTACTCTATGGAAGTGAATGCTGGAAAATCACCAAAACCATAGAAAACAAGTTGAATTCTTTCTTGACAAAAAATTAGAAAAATATTTTGGTCAAGAACACCATAAGAAATAACATCTTGTTGGCAGAAATGCAGATGAAGCCACTAACAGCAGTTATTGACCAAAAGAGATGTGGAGAACAACAACAAAAAGAATGTTGAACAATAGAGGGCTCACTTGGGCAAGAGAAGAAAAAAGGGCAAAGGACAGGCATTTGTGGAAAACCCTTGCGGAAGCCCCATGTGCCCTGAGCACTCAAGGTTCAGAGATATATATATATATATATATATATATATATAAAACTAAGTATAGAAATATACGCAAAGCCACTGCAGTAACAGATAATTAGTGTGATGTTTGTAGAAAAGTCATGAAGTTTCTCATTACTGTAAGCAGTTGTTAGATGTTGGATGTTCTTCCTGTAACCTTAAACTTGGCAGATCATGCTGTGCTGAAGATCCTATAATAAAGGCTACAAATCAGAGTGGTATGAGTTACTGTGGATATCTTAACTTCCTACTCGCTCCACCACCATGAGAATCTTGACCAGGCTTAAATGACACAACAGCCTGTTTCCAGGATGGCAGGAAGAGCGAGTCTCCACTGTCTGATATGCCCTTCAAGAAATGTAGTTCTCAAGAGAAAGTAAAGTCTCCACTGTCTGATATGCCCTTCAAGAAATGTAGTTCTCAAGAGAAAGTAAAGTCTTCACTGTCTGATATGCCCTTCAAGAAATGTAGTTCTCAAGAGAAAGTAAAGTCTCCACTGTCTGATATGCCCTTCAAGAAATGTAGTTCTCAAGAGAAAGTAAAGTCTCCACTGTCTGATATGCCCTTCAAGAAATGTAGTTCTCAAGAGAAAGTAAAGTTTAACTTTTTGCACACAGGCTACAAATTTAAGGTGATGATTTTTCTGTTCCAGACGGCCAATCCAAGGATACATTCCAGAAAGTGTGGATGGAGACTCGGGACCCTGAAGCTACACTCAGAGTTACCCCTCGTTACTGTGGTTTGGAGAGGAATCTTCTAGAAGCCCTGAAAAGGAAAATGAAACCTTTTAATGCTCTTGAGAAGGTCAGCATGATTTTTTGTTTGTTTGTTTGTTTGTTTGTTTGTTTGTTTTGTTTTTTGAAATTTTCAGTTAATCTTCCCATAAATCTCAGCTGTATTTTTCAGAATGTAACTCACATATGTGTGCATCTATCAGTTTTTTGAGAATGTTACTAACAGTTTTTAAAAATATCTCTTGTTTATTATTAATCCTTATATCTTTAACCCTCTTTTTTTAACCTTTGTAAATTCTCTTCATCAGAGATACCAGAAAATGAGAAACATGCAGTTATAAACAGTCTTGTCATAATTAATGTTTGGGTTCTAACTTAGCTTTGACATGTTGAAGTAAACTTAATAAAATATTTCAGTAACTGACATAGAAAACAGAATATCTGACTGCAAGGCAAAGCACACCAGAGAACACTGTATACATGGTTGTCAGTGTATTAACTCTTCCCGTGCCCCAGAAAAAAATGTGGACGTTCCCGTTCATGCCACACAAAAAGCGCAGGTCTTGATCTGTATAGGGGGTATAGTTGTAAAATGGAATGGAAAACAGTATTTACATGTACTTCCGTGTACTTATTATGTTTCAAAGTATAATTAAATATATGAAAATTTCATAAATGCAGAGTTTTTTTAGGAAAAAAGAAGTAATGTGATGTTTTTAGACAATGACTGTGCCTAGCTCACCATCGGCTAGGTCTAGATCTACACTACTTACCATCTGAGATGTCTAGATCTACTTGTCGATCTCGTATTATGATTCTGTGTTGCATTCTCTCTAAATTAATGTCTGAAATAATCTACTAACTACTTCTCCAGTCGTCTAATATGTCTAAGTCTACTTAGGATACATTCAAGAGCAGTTGGGTGGTCACAGGCCACGTCCATACCCCTATCTACATCATCAAAAATTGAAAATTTTCGATGTTTCTCTTCCTTTTTTTCACTCGGCATCGCTCGTAACTAAGGACTCTTCCACCATTTTGAAAAGTGTCACCAGAAACGTGGATGAAATATGTACAGTCTAAATATTACACTGGTTGGTTTTATTGAAACAAATGAATTGTCACTATAACAACTATGGCACGCAACTCAGTAACTGGAAATTGTCACTATAGCGACTGTGGCACAGGAAGAGTTAAGGGAGAAAACAGGATATCCCAGTGAAAATCAGTCTATATAGAACTTTTCCTATTTTTTTTTTTTTTTCAAGCAAAGGCAATATATATAACATTATCCAAGTTTTGATTCATGGTATTTTTGTTAGTTTTAACCATACTGATGCAAATATTAAATGTATTTGTAGTAATTGTTCTTTAAATACTTTGTTCCAAACAGATTTCTAGGAACACTCGCCTCCTGTACATTCACAGCTATCAGGCACTTGTCTGGAACCAGATGGCATCCAAAAGGCTCAAGGTTTTAGGTCAAAAACCTGTTGTTGGGGACCTGGTTTTTCCTGGTGGTTCAGAGAGCTCTGGTTGGTTGCGTCATGTTGGCAAAACCTGATTTGTTGTTGTTGTATAGATGTTGTGAGGGCTATCTTTTCTTTTGTTGGTGGCTGTTATGATCTTTGTTATGATGACCTTGGTTTTATGAAAATCTAGAACATACCTCAAGTTGGAAGTAGGCCAAGAACTTCCTGGATCTAAGGTGGTGATTTGTCAAAATACTTAATTCTAGATAGAATATATCACCCCCTCATTCTAGATAGAATATATCACCCCCTCATCCTAGATAGAATATATCACTCCCTCATTCTAGATAGAATATATCACCCCCTGCTGTGATGACCAGTTTCAGGTAATTTTTCACCTCATATATGAGAGCTTTAGGTGGAGAAAGACAGGATCTTAATTGACAGTTGTTTGCTAGCCTACGTAACTGCATTATACATACAGGTTTTGGGTATAAGTACTGTATATATGAGACTAAATATATAAATATAAAGCCTGCTTGGAGGTGGGTGACTTTTTCATGCTTCACCTTGTGTAACTCAAAACCAACATCTTGTATGTGTGTATGCACTCTCTCTCTTTATAGACATATATGGCATACATGAAAATGTACACTTGAGAAAATTTCTGTAGATTGTGAGGCAGATGAAAATTTGTTCTTGTATTTTACAAGTTTTTGCTTTCATAAACCAACTTAGAACTTACAAAGACATTCTCTGTCATTCTATGAGGGGCGTTCAGAAAGTAATGCACCACATAATTTTTTTTCAGCTAATGAAGATAGAAGCATGAAGTTTTGCACACTTTAAATATGGCATGTTCCGAATGTGTGAACCAAATTGCACAGCAACAAGCCAAAGAATATGGCTGCCCTAACCATTGAAACGGAACATGTTAGCAATTGTGGTATAAGCAGCGAATTGTGATAGAATTTCTCGTTGCAGAGAAGGAAACTGTTGCAAACATTCACAAGCGTCTATGTGATGTGTATGGAAGTTTTGCAGTTGGCCAGAGTACATTCAGTCGCTAGATTCAGAGAATCAAAGAGTCAATAAGTGGAGATAAGGAGTTGCATGATCGGCCGTGCTATGGACATCCTGCCACAGCCACCAGGGCAGAAATATTGAAATGCGCTGAGGGCATTTTTCTTACTCAACAATTGGCCTTAAAGCTGTCAGTCAGCATTGGTAGTGCAAATGCATTTATAAAAGCTGTAGGATTTTCTAAGGTTTGTGCAAGATGGGTTCCTCAAAGTCTCACAAATGACCATCGATTGCAAAGGAAAGCAATTTCTTCTGAATTGTTGGAGCATTTCAGTGCTGAAGGAGAGAACTTTTTGGCTAAGATCGTAAAACAGGTGACGAAACCTGGGCACATCATTTTGAACCTGAGACAAAAAGACAGTTGGTGAAGTGGCATCATCTGCAATCACCACGAAGAAAGAAATTCAAGACAACTCCTTCAACTGGAAAGGTCATGATCACTGTCTTTTGTGACATTGAAAGTGTGATTCTTGTGGATGTTATGCCAAGAGGAGAGACAATCAATTCGCAAGCTTACATTAAGACATTGAAAAAACTCAGTCACCGTTTTTGCAGAGTTTGGCTGCACAAGAATCCAGTAGACTTGCTTCTCCTTCACGACAATGCGCGTCCTAACACAAGTCTGGCAACATGGGAAGAAATCACCAAATTGGGTTGGATTGTCCTACCCCATCCACCCTATAGTCCCGATTTGGCACTCTGATTTCCATCTATTTGGTTCACTTAAAGATGCACTCCGAGGGGTAAGATTTGAAGATGACGAAAGAGTGATTCATGCAGCAAAGAAATGGCTACATAATCAAGAGAAAATTTGGTACAGGCTAGGAATACATGCACTTATTTCATGCTGGCGTAAAGCCATACAAGTTGATGGGGATTATGTTGAATAATACCGATGTTTACACGACATATCCATGTATATTGTGTATAAATATCATGCATTTTGAATAAACAGTTCCTGAGAAAAACGATGTGGTGCATTACTTTCTGAACGCCCTTCATAGAAAGGCATCTTCAGTGTTTTTGTGTCAGATTCCTGGCACATGCATTCAGAATATGACTATGTCAGGTTCCTGGTATATGCATTCAGAATATGACTATGTCAGGTTCCTGGTATATGCATTCAGAATATGATTATGTCAGATTTCTGGTATATGCATTCAGAATATGATTATGTCAGATTTCTGGTATATGCATTCAGAATATGATTATGTCAGATTTCTGGTATATGCATTCAGAATATGACTATGTCAGATTCCTGGTATATGCATTCAGAATATGATTATGTCAGATTCTTGGTATATGCATTCAGAATATGACTATGTCAGATTCCTGGCACATGCATTCAGAATATGACTATGTCAGATTCCTGGCACATGCATTCAGAATATGACTATGTCAGATTCCTGGCACATGCATTCAGAATATGATTATGTCAGATTCTTGGTATATGCATTCAGAATATGACTATGTCAGATTCCTGGTATATGCATTCAGAATATGACTCTCAGATTTCTGGTACATGCATTCAGAATATGACTATGTCAGATTCTTGGTATATGCATTCAGAATATGATTATGTCAGATTCCTGGTACATGCATTCAGAATATGACTATGTCAGATTCCTGGTATATGCATTCAGAATATGATTATGTCAGATTCTTGGTATATGCATTCAGAATATGACTATGTCAGATTCCTGGCACATGCATTCAGAATATGACTATGTCAGATTCCTGGTATATGCATTCAGAATATGATTATGTCAGATTCTTGGTATATGCATTCAGAATATGACTGTCAGATTTCTGGTACATGCATTCAGAATATGACTATGTCAGATTCCTGGCATATGCATTCAGAATATGATTATGTCAGATTTCTGGTATATGCATTCAGAATATGACTATGTCAGATTCTTGGTATATGCATTCAGAATATGATTATGTCAGATTTCTGGTATATGCATTCAGAATATGACTATGTCAGATTCTTGGTATATGCATTCAGAATATGACTATGTCAGATTCTTGGTATATGCATTCAGAATATGATTATGTCAGATTTCTGGTATATGCATTCAGAATATGATTATGTCAGATTTCTGGTATATGCATTCAGAATATGACTATGTCAGATTCATGGTATATGCATTCAGAATATGATTATGTCAGATTCCTGGTATATGCATTCAGAATATGATTATGTCAGATTCCTGATATATGCATTCAGAATATGATTATGTTAGATTCCTGGTATATGCATTCAGAATATGATTATATCAGATTCCTGATATATGCATTCAGAATATAATTATGTCAGATTCCTGGTATATGCATTCAGAATATGATTATGTCAGATTTCTAGTATATTGCCTTCAAAATATGATTATGTCACGGTATGTCCACAGAGAATTCCTCTCCAACTGTGATTACACAAGACAACATTGATCAGTTCTCTCTCAACCAGGTGATCCTACCTCTGCCAGGACACAGTGTTGTGTATCCAGACAATGAGGGTGAGTACAAGTTGGCATTCACAACCACATCAAGGTGGTAACAGAAGTCTTAGCCACATCAAGATGGTAACAGAAGTCTTAGCCACATCAAGGTGGTAACAGAAGTCTAAGCCACATAAAGGTGGTAACAGAAGTCATAGCCACATCAGGGTGGTAACAGAAGTCATAGCCACATCAAGGTGGTAACAGAAGTCTTAGCCACATCAAGGTGGTAACAGAAGTCTTAGCCATATCAAGGTGGCAACAGAAGTCTTTAGCCAAATCAAGGTGGTAACAGAAGTCTTAGCCAAATCAAGGTGGTAACAGAAGTCTTAGCCACATCAAGGTGGCAACAGAAGTCTTTAGCCAAATCAAGGTGGTAACAGAAGTCTTTGTGAAACTAGACAGTATATGCAATAATGATATGAGAGAAGAATGATGTCTTTCAGATGCTGGATTCTTACAAGAATGAAGTGAGGAGATGCAAAATCAAGTGAAATTATGCAGTTTTCTTATAAGGTTGAAGTTAGCAAGAGTCAAGTGAAATTATGCAGAATTTTCTTACAAGGGTGAAGTGAGTAAATACAGAGTCAAGTGAAATTATGCAGAATTTTCTTACAAGGGTGAAGTGAGTAGATTCAGAGTCAAGTGAAATTATGCAGAATTTTCTTACAAGGGTGAAATGAGTAGATACAGAGTCAAGTGAAATTATGCAGAATTTTCTTACAAGGGTGAAGTGAGTAGATACAGAGTCAAGTGAAATTATGCAGAATTTTCTTACAAGGGTGAAGTGAGTAGATACAGAGTCAAGTGAAATTATGCAGAATTTTCTTACAAGGGTGAAGTGAGTAGATACAGAGTCAAGTGAAATTATGCAGAATTTTTTTACCAATAAATTGATAGACATTGACTTTACAAAGTGTGACTAATGCATTTTTATTGACTTGGCAACCAGTTTTTTTTTTCTGTCATGAATTTGATAGTGAAATTATGCTTTGACTTTTATTGCCCCCCCCCCACTCACTTCTTCACCCTTCCGATTTAAAACTAAAGATTTGTCTGTTTCTGTGTGTCTGTCTATTCATTAAGTTTTTTTCCCCATGACCTTAGACTCTTATTGCAAGCACTGAAAGTAGGTGGTATGGTTTTATAGTGAACTCTTCTGCTACTTAATAATTTGTCACATATTCATTAATGTGCAAAACTGTGAGAGTAACTTTGTTACATGCATTTCCTGTATTGAGCATGTGAGTGAGAGGTTCATCATTTCAGCTTTGTTATTTCAGTTTTGTTATTTCAATCTTATGCTTGTTATAGTCATTTCATGTATGTACAGTCTGATGTAGAGTGTCTGGAACAGAGAGGAAGTTGTGTAGTAAAGAACAGAATGTCAGACAGGTCTTTTCATGCCCAGTTCTTCATCCTTTGCAAAAAAATGTTCAACCAATCACTTTCTCTCTCTCTCTCTCTTTCTCTCTTTAATGTTGAGTTATGAGGGATATAATGTTAAACATGCTTGTGTATCCAATTCTTCACATCCAGCTACTCATCCACCATTCCTTGCATCCATCCATCTACACATCCATTCATTCGTCCATGTGCTTTTTCTTTTTTTTTTTTCAAAGTTATGTAGTTTCACTAGACCACTTGTCCAGGTCAGATGAAAAGTCAGTTTAGTCATGGAGCAGAATGATGATGAACCTCAGATTAAATAAGAACTGTCTATTCATACATCTCAAACTGCTGGTGGAAATACAATGTCTAGCTATCTTGCACTTGCACCCTGCAAGTAGATACTACTGAAGCATGCACAAACAAATGTATGCTGAAGTTGAAAGCAGTGAGACATAAAGTACATAACATAGTGTCAAGCAGCCAGTTAATGATTGTCTCATACTTGTTTCCTGTTTCCTTCATCACTTGCTGCATTTTGACTGCTCCTTTCAGTGATTGTTTCTTCCTTACATTCCTGACATTGTTGCATGTGATGTGCCATACTTTGACTGATGTTGGCGTGCCTTCTTACTGTCACTTCAGTGTATGACTGGTACAGACAGACGCTGGCAGCTGATGGCCTGGATATAGACAATATGAAGAAACAACAGAAGTAAGTGCAGCTGGCTTTGCATTGTTTTACTGTAGTCATTATTCTGACTTTATTTTGCTTGCCTGTATGTCAGTTTTGAAACGGCTGATACGTTGATGTTAAAAAATGGAAGTCGTGGTTTCTGTGACAGATAATCATAATGTAACACCTTGCTCAGCCTCGTGGTCAGATAAGATATCTTAAATGTGTTTATGTTCAGCATATTCTATGAGAGATGTTTATATATTTTCAGTTTGTTCTGGTTTTGTTACATCTTCTCTTACATCTTACATTCTTCCTGTGCCATTAAACGTCACATAGGGCTCACATGGGTAGTTCCCCAAGTTTTCCTGTCCTTAGCGAGTTTTTCAACATCATCAAGGGATTTTATGCCTACTAATTTGGCCTCTCTTAACAATGTCCTCTTTAGAGTTTCATGCGATCAGCCTCTTTTTCTTTGGACTTTTGTGTTCCATTTGATAGCTTGTTTTGGGATTCTCTGTTTTTTTCTCATCACATGTCCATATGTCCATCTTTTTCTGATCAACCATGAGACAGGTTGTTATTTGCTCATCTGTCTTATCCCTGCGTTGTTCTTGAAATCGTTCCACTTTATGCCAAGCATTTTCCTTAGGCATTTGTTTTCAAAAGAGTCCAATTTCTTGTCTGTTTCTTTAGTTGATTTCCTGCTTTCACATGCATTAATGAGGGTGGATATTACATTTGAATTGAATAGTCTTAACTTGGTTTTTGTGCTTATAACTTTTGAGGCCATATGTTCTTAAGATTCTTGAAGGTCAATGCTGCTTTTGCAATTCTAATTCTAACTTCCTTTCTAGTGTCACCATCCTGGTTTATGTAGCTGCTAAGGTATGTAAATTGGTTGATTTCTTCAATAGCTGTTCCTTCTACGTATATTTTTCTTTTTTGATTAATGGGAAGTTTCATTATTTTTGTTTTTTTCCTTGTTAATTTCAAATCCTATTATGTTAGCCAGTGGTTCTAAGGACTGTTATTGCCAGAGGTGGGGTGGAGGTTACGCTCTCCACTCCAGTGGCGTGCGTCTCAAATAGCCTCTGACAGTCAAGTCCAGCTCCTGGCCTTCTCGTGGCAAAACTGTTTAAACTGACAGGAGAAGGGGCGAAGGCGAATATCTGGTGCCTGAAAACCAGACGCTTCGGTTAGATGAGAGTCATGTTTGGTAGCTTATCTACCACTGCTGGCGAGATGTTTCAGCTGCTGTGCTTGGAGTGTGGCTCCTCCTGGCCAGTGAAGAAAGGTACGAATGGGGTTGCTGCATGGCACCACTGTGGAAAAGGTGAAAGAGAGGATTAAGCAAAGTAAACAGTAGTCAAATCACGGCACCTCTGGTCTGGAGGTCGGCCACATCCTAAGTGCACTCATATTGGGCAAAATGCCTGAAACGGCTGAACCCAGAGGTTAAAATGCGGAAAAGCAATTAGGGTTGTTGTGTGGCGGTGATGTGAAAAGGTGATGGAAAGGATAAAGTGAAGCTTAATCGGTATGACCAGTAGTATTGCGGCGAGAGCTACTCATACCATGGCACCTCTGCTCTAGAGGCCGGCTACGTCCGAAATACACCCACACCCATACTGGTGAAATATGCCTAAACCAGCTTACACCAGGGGTGAAACTTGATGGCTACACATGTCACAGTAGCTCCGCTCTAGAGGTCGGTCATGTCTCAAACACGCCCATACTGGGATAATATGACTAAACCGGCTCATCCCAGGGGTGGAAGTCACTAGTGGCGAGGATTCATCCCCCTGGACAATTATTGCAGTCGCTAAGATTGCCTTTTTTTGGTATTTTAATAATTATTCCTTTTTTCCATTTAGAAGGGACCTTGTCTTCTTTCCAAATTTTATTAAACATTCTCTGTATTGGCTCATGTTGTCACTGTTGATAGCTTTTAACATTTCGGGTGTTATTTCATCTTCACCTGCAGCTTTGTTGTTAGCCATTAGATTCACTGCTGTTTCAGTTTCATGCAATGTAATTTCATCTAGGTTGACATTTAGTTGCGGGATTGGGAAGTCGGTTTCAAGGTTTATCAATTCTTTAGGGTGTGGTCGATTAAGTATTTCTTGGAAGTGTTCAGCCCATCTTTGCTTTTGGTCTTTACTTGACGTTAATAGGGTTTCAGTTTTGCTAAAGATTGGTCTTATGTAATAGTACCTGTTAGCCTCTTTTGTATGTTATATAAAGTTTTGCTGTCTCATATAAAGTTTTGCCCCCATGTGGTACCCGGGATCTGCAAAGAATAGGACCACTGTACCCTACCACGCATGATCGTAAAAGGCGACTAAGGAGGGTTCAGCATAGGGCCAGCAACCCTATCTGGTAAAAAACTATCAGACGGCTACAGAAACAGAAGCAAGGGAAAAAGCAAATGCAGGTGGAAGGAGAAATGCGTATCAGGAAACTGAGCCCATGAAGGTTGTGGATGAAAGCCAGCCACTGGAAGTCCCCAGCCCGACTGCAGACCTCCTGGAACCTAAACAAAAGATGCAAATAGGCAGCTGGAATGTAAGAACACTAAACCAGACTGGAAAACTAGCACAAACCATCAAGGAAATGCACAGATACAAACTAGACATACTAGGAATACAAGAAGCAAGATGGACAGGACAAGGCAGAAGGAAATTAACAACACAGCACACAGAAGATACAATAATATGGTCAGGTAAAGAAGATCTTCATGAAGGAGGAGTAGCATTGATTATAACAAAAGAAGCATCAAGAGCATTGCTGAAATGGACCCCAATAAATGAGAGATTATTATATGCACGGTTCAACTCAAGATTCACGAAGCTGTCTATTATAGTTTGTTATGCACCAACAGAAGCAGCTGAAGAGGAATTAAAAGAAGATTTTTACAACAGCCTCCAAGCCACAGTAGAAACAATACCCAAGCATGATATGCTACTCATCTTGGGCGACTTCAATGCAAAAGTAGGTGAAGGAAATGAAGATAGAAGAAGAATCATGGGAAGAGAAGGAATCGGAGAAATAAATGAAAATGGAGAAAGACTGTGCAGTTTCTGTGAAGAAAACATGATGACCATCGGAGGGACAATTTTCCAACACAAAAACATCCATAAGGTGACTTGGAGGTCACCAGATAAAACCACAGAAAACCAAATCGATCACATACTAATAAACAACAAGTGGAAACGGTCACTACAAGATGTGCGAGCAAGGAAAGGAGCAGATATAGGAAGTGATCACAACCTTCTGGTAGCAAAAATAAAACTAAAATTAAGGAAAGCCAGAATCGGAGAGCACAGAAAGATACATTTTGATACAAGAAAACTGATAGACCAGCAAACAAGAAATGAATTCTCAATAATACTTAAGAACCGCTTCAGTGTCCTACAAGACGAAGCAGAAATGTCCATATTAGAGTTCAATAAAACACTACAGGAAACAGCAAAAGAGGTGCTGGGATATCGGAAAAGGAGAAAAGAGGAATGGATAAGTGAGACCACATGGGAAAAGATAGAGCAAAGAAAAGAAATCAAGAAAAAATTACTGAACACCAAATCACAACGGCTTAAAGAACGAGTTTTAAGTAATTATGCACAAAAAGACAAAGAAGTGAAGGAATCATGCCGTCAAGATAAACGTCAATATTATGACAACTTAGCAGAAACAGCAGAGAAAGCAGCATATACAAATGACATGAAAACCATATATAAAATCACAAAGCAGATGACAGGTAACTTCAACACAAGATGTGAAAGTGCAGTAAGAACACAAAATGGACAACTGGTCAGTGGAGAAAGAGAAAAAATTGAAAGATGGAGGGAACACTTTAACACCCTACTAAACAGAACACAAGCAGCACAAGCAATAGATATACCTGAAGCAAAAGCGGAACTAAACATCAATACAGGACCAATAACAATAAATGAAGTAAAAGAGGCGATAAAGATGCTAAAATCAGACAGGGCACCAGGTGAAGATGAAGTGACTGCTGAGATGTTGAAAGCAGAAGAAACAGAAACACCAAAACAACTTTGCCGGATATTACAACAAATTTGGGATTTAGAAAAAGCCCCAGAGGAGTGGAAAACTGGTCTTATAGTAAAACTACCAAAGAAGGGTGACCTCAGAGATTGCGGGAACTGGAGAGGCATTACCCTACTGCCACTCACTAGTAAAGTATTTTGCAGAATAATCATCAACAGAATTGTACCAACACTTGAGGAAAAACTTCGGAAAGAGCAGGCAGGATTTAGGAAAGGAAGATCATGCATAGACCATATATTTGTACTTAGACAAATATTAGAACAGGCAAATGAGTGGCATAGCACAACATATGCATTATTCATAGATTTTGAGAAAGCCTTTGACAGTGTCAACAGAGATGCACTGTGGAAAATCCTAAGATGGCATGGCCTCCCCCATAAAATAGTTAATGTAATCAAAGCCCTATACGAGGGTTTTCAGTGCTTTAGGGTACAAACAGGAGTGAAACAGGGATGTGTACTATCACCAACATTATTTATCTTGGCAGTAGACTGGTTAATGAAGGAGGCAACATCAGACAAACGCAGAGGATTACAATGGACCCTTGACACAGTGCTGGAGGACCTTGACTTTGCGGACGACATTTGTCTATTATCAAGCAGTCACAAAGATATGCAAGATAAAATAAACAAGTTAACCCAGAATGCAAACAACATAGGACTAAAGATCAACGTAGGAAAGACAAAGTTAATGAAGCAAAATGTGAACAACAGAAATGTACTCAGAGTAGATAACAAGTTAGTGGAGGAGGTCAACGAATTTGTATACCTTGGCAGCAGAGTAGTAGAAAATGGAGACAGCACAGAGGACATCAACAGCAGACTTACTAGAGCAAACCAGGCTTTTGCAATGCTACAGAATATATGGAAATCAAATAAACTAAGCATAAATATGAAAATCAGGATATTTAAGAGTAATGTTTTAAGTGTACTACTCTATGGAAGTGAATGCTGGAAAATCACCAAAACCATAGAAAACAAGTTGAATTCTTTCCAGACTAAATGTTTACGTAGAATTAAAAAAATATTTTGGCCAAACACCATAAGAAATAACATCTTATTGGCAGAAATGCAGATGAAACCACTGACAACAATTATTGAAGAAAGACGCTGGCGATGGTTGGGACATGTGCTCCGAATGACTGACAACTCACTACCAAAAATAGCACTAAGATGGACACCACAGGGAAGCAGAAGTAAGGGTAGACCAAAAGAGACATGGAGAAGAACAACAGAAAGGATGTTGAGCAATAGAGGGCTCACCTGGGCAAGAGCAAAAAAAAAGGCGAAAGACAGGCATTTGTGGAAAACCCTTGCGGAAGCCCCATGTGCCCTGGGCACTTAAGGTTCAGAGAGAGAGAGAGAAATAAAGTTTTGCTGTCTCCTGTTTTTGCTGCTTTCTCTGCCTCTTTCGCCATATTGCCTATGTATTCTTTTTAATCCCTTCTGAAAAAAAAGCTGAGCTTTTTGCTTTATTGTCTATTGCTTTGTATGTTGGTTTTGCCAAATCTTTTCCAAGATCTGTCTTTACATTCAACATGACTAATTTGGCGCTCGTCTTTCATGTATGTACTTGCATGTGTTTTCTGATATCCATGCTTTTTTACTTGTTGATTGCAGTCCATCACTTGCTTTTGCTGCCATGATTATGGCTGTGCTGTAAGAATTCCATAATTCATCTATATCTATCTCCTCTACCTCACTGAGTATTGTGAAATTATTGGTGAGTTCCAGATTCAAATAACTGTTAGTATTTTCTTCCTGTAGGCTGTGGCTGTTTATCTTTCTGAGTATTGATTTCTTGTGTTGGCTTTTCAGTTTTAGTTTTATTTTCCCTATATACAGATTGTGATCACTGTTGACATCTGCACCCCTGTATGCTCTTACATCTATCAGAGATGTTCTGAATTACTTTCTGATACAAAAGTTATCTATCTGGTTTCTGGTTCTATCATCTGGAGATATCCGTGTTGTTTTATGTATATCTCTGTGTGGAAATATTGTTCCTCCAATGACCATGTTTCTGTTAGACATAATTCAGTTAATCGTTCTCCATTCTGATTTACAATTTCAATTCCTTTTTTCCCGCTACTTTTTCGACGTCAGTGTTATCTTGCCTTACCTTAGCGTTGAAGTCTCCCATGACAGTTAGGATGTCGTGTTTAGGGACTTTGGTAATGAGTTGTTGTATTTGGTGATATAAATCGTTGTTTATTTCATCATGTGCATCGTTTGTGGGTGCATAACATTGTATGATTGTCATTCTTCTTTGTCTTAGGTTGTATCATGCTCTTATGATACGACTGTTCACTGGTTCCCATTCTATAAGGTTCCTTGGTGCTACATTTGACATAATTATACCTACCCCCTCTTGATGTTTCCCATTGTCTCTGCCTGAATGTATGATTAACTTACAGTTTTCCGTCATTCTTTTCCCTGCATCTGTCCATCGCATTTCACTGATGCCCAGAACATCTAGCTGGTATCTCTCCATTTCTTGGATTACCTGAGCAGTTTTTGGCGGTCCAGCCGTTGTTCTTACATTCCAGAATCCAATCTTTGTCACATATTTGGGGCCAACAAATGAATTCTTTCAATCTTTGTCAGAGTTCTTTGGAGTTGGCATCCCTGATGCTTGGTTGGCATTGCAAGTTTCCAGAACAATTCCTTTTTTCCCCAGAGTCACCTCTAGATGGGTCCCAGGATAAGGTTGTTAGCCTCATGCCCAACTCTCGGTTCAGGATATGTGACAGATCAAGCAGAATTCCGCTGATTTGTTCATCCAGCAGGAGCGTTGAAAAATGCCTGCCATCTTGCACGTCGCTGCTGGAGGTTTTGTTAGTTGTAGCATAATTCTAAAGAAGACTGTTGGATGAAACTTTTGACTGTGTTACACTTTGAATTTTTTTTTATTTTTCTTTCAGTGGCTAATTTCTTACATTAAAAAAAAAATTCTGTAAGACTTTTTGTAACCAGCTGAAAGTATGAGTAGTGACCTGCCTTCCTACACAGTCATATATTGTATATCCACTACAAAATACTATTCAGTCTGCCATGGTGCCTGTGTTCCAACTTCTTCACAGCATCAGCTGACAAAAACATATTGCTTGCAGTTCTGGGGAGAAGAACAAGCATAAATGTAAATGTCAGCTGTTTTCTTAGTCATTGTGCCATTGGCTCTTGAAGAGAATAAGCAGACCAGAGCTTCCTAATACCAGTGTCAGTATCAAAGCTCTATGTGTATTTTGTTTTGGTTCATTCCTTCTCCAAGCTTTATTTTAATTACTTGTTTTTCTATTTAGGCATCAGTCATTGCAAAGAAGAATCATATTTGTTGACCCTTGTTTGACCCTTGGGCAAAGTGGAGTACCCGTATAGCCCCCCCCCCCCCCCCCCGATCAGGGTGATGTGAAGCCATGGGAGCAGGTGGTGGATGGAATGGGAGAGCAGCTGACAGATAATGTTGGTTATGGTCACCATTCTATGATGGTAGGCAGATGATCTCGATATAGGGACAATGGCTACGATCACTGACTAGTACAGTCACTGCCCAGAAGGAAAGCAATGGTAAACTATCTTCTGGAAATATACATAGAAACCCAAACAGCATGGATGCATCAGTAACAGGCCATCTTGCTCACAACCAAAAGGCCTACAGGAGTGCTGTTAGAGAGGCAAAGTTCTGCAAGGGACATGCAAATGAATGAATGAACGTTTGACATGTAACATTACTTACAGAATGACCATATTTCATCCTGTTAATCACTTCCATCTGTTTTTGTTCTGTCCAGAGACTATTCATTGCCAGGTGCATACCGGCACATTATAGCTCGTCCTTCCAGTGTCAGCTGGTCACACCATCGCTACGATGACTACTCACTTCCACTGACTCTGAGTGATATGGATGTGATTAAGGGGAACACACTTCTTGCCTCTCAGAATAAAGGTAGGTGGTCTCACCTTTAGCATCCACACCCACACCAGCCATTTTATGTCACTGTTTTTTTATAGCATTTTTAACTTGTGTGGTTTGCCATAATCATGTCAGCTTTCACTGTACAGAGTGATGTGATGTAGCAAATACTGGCATATAGAGACTTCACTGTTCCATAAATAAAAGAATATTGAATGTAGTAGAAATGACATTCAAGAGATAACAGTATGGTATGATATACTGTTGTATATTTTATTTAATGTTTGTTGTTTCCTCAGTCAAAAAGCTGTATCAACATCCACAGAGAGCTGCAGAAAATTATGATCACAGGAGATTTCAGTGTGTATTTATGATCTGTAGGATGCAGTGGTGAAACCTTACAGGAAATAATATAAATAAACTGTGGAGTACCAGCAACATGATAGTGCTGCAAGATCCACATTCCCTGCCAACACTCTTCCACAGACCCACCGGATCCACACACATGGATTCAGCCTTACCATTGTCAGCCTCACCATTGTCTCAGCCTCACCATTGTCTCAGGCTCACCATAGACTCACCCTCACCATTGTCTCAGGCTCACCATAGACTCACCCTCACCATTGTCTCAGGCTCACCATAGACTCAGGCTCACCATTGTCTTAGACTCACCCTCACCATTGTCTTAGCCTCACCATAGACTCAGCCTCACCATTGTCTCAGCCTCACCATAGACTCAGCCTCACCATTGTCTCAGCCTCACCATAGTCAGCCTCACCATACTCAGCCTCACCATAGAGTCAGCCTCACCATTGTCTCAGGCTCACCATAGACTCAGCCTCACCATTGTCTCAGCCTCACCATAGACTCAGCCTCACCATTGTCTCAGGCTCACCATAGACTCAGCCTCACCACTGTCTCAGCACTGACCTGACAGGGCAAAGTAGTCTCTGACCTTCACATGAGAAACTGATACACCGCTAGGGGTCAGCAACTCTCATTCTCTGTGAACACTTTTTTTAAATCTTAAGCTTATCTTTAAAATGGCTAAACATCTGTTACATTGTCACAGTTTTTCTGTCTTGACAGGGAAGTTCAAGGCTGTTATTTTAAAAATGACATTACCTTCATCGTGCTATGCCACCATGGCTCTGAGGGAGGTGATGCGTGTTGACACATCCGCAGCTCATCAGTCATCTATGAATGTCAGCTGACTGTCATGTCAATCATACCTCAGATTGTAACACCAGGGAGCAGTGAGGATACAGCAACCAGATATTCTTAATGAAAAGGATGCATCAGATACTGCATCAAGATTAGATTAAATGCATGATATTTTATTTTAAAATTGATCATTTATGGGTTCTGAATAAACAAGTACAATATGAAGGCTACCATCACAAACCTAGAGTGGCCATTCTGATTTCATCATAAGAATCCAGGTTAACAAGCCAGCACAGAAAGTGTTTTTGTGTTTTCTCATGTTTTGATGAATGTTTTCAGGAGATTCACAGAACAAGGACTACACAGTAACTAAGAAGAGATTCTTGAGTGATGTGGGATGGTTTGAGTATGCTTACAACTGTCATGATTCCTGTCTAGAAGCTTTGCTGTGTGCTAGTGGGTGACTGGTCCCAGAGCTCTCTGTACCTCCTCCATATCTTTGTTATATTTGAGTGAACTTGTCTCACTTCTAAGTGTAGAAGTTTTCTCTTGTCATAACTACAGAATATCTCTTTTATTGGAAACAACAGTGCAGGGTAAGACAGACTTATTTTCTTGCATGTGATGAGGCTGTGGTACTTCTTCAACTTTTTCTCAGACATCA
The DNA here is from genome assembly GCA_009760885.1 of Achatina immaculata. Taxonomy (NCBI): domain Eukaryota; kingdom Metazoa; phylum Mollusca; class Gastropoda; order Stylommatophora; family Achatinidae; genus Lissachatina; species Lissachatina immaculata. The sequence continues at coordinate 42,122,923 of CM019716.1, forward strand.
ATGCCAGTCTCTGTCAGGAATGTGGCAGTTTTGTTTCTGGTAGCTTTGTTTCTGGTTTTCTGCATTGCTGTAGAGCTTTACCTGTAGGGGGCTGGAGTCAGGCCAGGTCCTTTCCTTGGCTGGGTTGTGTAGGTGCCATCTCTCAGATCTCAAGCTTCTACTAGTATGAGCATCAGTTATGGTGTTTAGATGTTGCTGAGGTTTCACACCAAGGTCAGACTAGATCATTGGATAAGTTTCACAACAGTGACATTTTACATTATGAAAGGAATTATTTTAGATTATGAAAGGAATTATTTTAGATTATGAAATGAATTATTTTAGATTATGAAAGGAATTATTTTAGATTATGAAAGGAATTATTTTAGATTATGAAACTTCTTCTTTGTTTGCCCTCAGAAGAGTGTCGATTGAGTTATGCACCTTTTGGCCCAACAATCCAACTTCAGCTCGATGCATTTTTAGGACTGGGCTCATCTTTCTGCTGCAGTCTGTGTTCACTCAGCCAGACAACTGTCACAGGAACTGTGTGCCTGTTCAGCAGCATGGGAAGGATGTAAGATGTCTGTTTCCAGGAGCACTGCTGGGAGATAGGATAGGGTCTTGACCGGCTGTGGTTCACCAACCCTGACCCAAGTAATCAGTTATGGGTCGCTGACTGTTGGGTCACTCAGCTTGAGTAGTGCATCTTATCCCCCAGATTATGGAACAAATTCATAAACTTCAAAAGTAGATGATTATTAGCTAACTTTTTTGTTGGTTGTTGGCAGTTTTCTACTTCCTTGAGGTTAGAAATCAGTTAGAAATGATAGAAGTTTCTTTTTTAATACAACTGAAGAGAAGATACAAGAAGATAAAAAACTTGGAGCTAGACTGAACACACGACAAAACAAATCTCAGGACAGGGAGTGACTTATGAATGTTTGTCAGATCAAATTCTTAGCTTCTCTTTTCTACATATTGTTGTGAGCTTTGAACACCCAAACACCTTGAGTGTGGACAGATTCTAAATTATGTAGTTCTATGATGCTGAAGTTATTCATCATAAAGTGTTTGAATGTTGATTAGTGCATGCTTCTGCTACACCCAGATCAGGATACTGTCTTTGTACTGTTTCCATAAAGATGATGAAGCTCATTTCTTTAGTTTAAAAATTAAACATAAAAGTTGGTGAAGCTCTTAAAAATTAAACATAAAAGTTTGTGAAGCTCTTAAAAATTAAACATAAAAGTTTGTGAAGCTCTTAAAAATTAAACATAAAAGTTTGTGAAGCTCTTAAAAATTAAACATAAAAGTTTGTGAAGCTCTTAAAAATTAAACATAAAAGTTTGTGAAGCTCTTAAAAATTAAACATAAAAGTTGGTGAAGCTCTTAAAAATTAAACATAAAAGTTGGTGAAGCTCTTAAAAATTAAACATAAAAGTTTGTGAAGCTCTTAAAAATTAAACATAAAAGTTGGTGAAGCTCTTAAAAATTAAACATAAAAGTTGATGAAGCTCTTAAAAATTAAACATAAAAGTTGGTGAAGCTCTTAAAAATTAAACATAAAAGTTGGTGAAGCTCTTAAAAATTAAACATAAAAGTTTGTGAAGCTCTTAAAAATTAAACATAAAAGTTTGTGAAGCTCTTAAAAATTAAACATAAAAGTTGATGATGAAGCTCATTTCTTTAGTTTAAAAATTAAACATAAAAGTTGATGAAGCGCATGTCTATATTTAAAAAATTCAGTGTGAAAGTTGAAATTAATTAATTGGCAATTTATTTTACAATGTCCTATATTTTAATTGTTTTAACTATTACAGAGTGTATGTGTTCTAAAACTCCTGCAACAGGGTTAAAAACTCAAGATCTTGAAAATTAAATTACAATGGCTGAAAGTAGGAATATTTTCCAGGTTCATACATACTCGTGAAACAGACACCATTCGAGTTATAACAGCCAATGTAGGTAATACAAGTGAAACTTTACACAATAGTTCAGGAGATAGTGTACAACAAACAAGTCAACCAGAACATTCTGTGAAGTAGTTCAGGAGATATTGTACAACAAACAAGTCAACCAGAACATTCTGTGAAGTAGTTCAGGAGATATTGTACAACAAACAAGTCAACCAGAACATTCTGTGAAGTAGTTCAGGAGATAGTGTACAACAAACAAGTCAACCAGAACATTCTGCGAAGTAGTTCAGGAGATAGTGTACAACAAACAAGTCAGCCAGAACATTCTGTGAAGTAGTTCAGGAGATATTGTACAACAAACAAGTCAACCAGAACATTCTGTGAAGTAGTTCAGGAGATATTGTACAACAAACAAGTCAGCCAGAACATTCTGTGAAGTAGTTCAGGAGATATTGTACAACAAACAAGTCAACCAGAACATTCTGTGAAGTGAAAGCATAAACTTCATTTTGATGACCATACTCTGAGTGAGATGATCCAACCTAACAAAGGCCATGCAGTAGAGACGAAAGGAGAAACAAAAGTTGGATGAATAATAAACTTAGAAAGGAGTACAAAATCTGAGAGGAGAAACAAAAGTTGGATGAATAATAAACTTAGAAAGGATACACTTAGAAACAAACTCCCCAGATTAACAAGATGAAAAGAAAGTAGTAAACCATTAATAAAGAATTGTGCTTTTCTTCATGTTGGGTTATAGAAACTGCTGATAGTGATGATTTCATATGAATGTGTGGACTTGAATCACAAGGTTGCTAGGACTGATGTTTTTATTTGAAGTTTGTGTTTGTATTCAAAATAAAAACATAAATCATGACATTTGTTGTTGTTGTTGTTTGTGAGTGAGAAGCTGTCATGTTACTCTAACATCAGTCAAAATCTGAGAGAAGTTTCAAGTTGACATGTCTGATAAAACTGACACAAGTTTGGCTTGTTACTGTGCAGTCCTCATCTAGAGTGACAGTCAGGTCCAGAGTGATAAGAGTGATATTCAGGTCCAGAGTGATAAGAGTGACAGTCAGGTCCAGAGTGATAAGAGTGATATTCAGGTTCAGAGTGATAGTCAGGTCCAGGGTGATAAGAATGATAGTCAGGTCCAGAGTGATAAGAGTGATAGTCAGGTCCAGAGTGATAAGAGTGATAGTCAGGTCCAGAGTGATAAGAGTGATAGTCAGGTCCAGGGTGATAAGAATGATAGTCAGGTCCAGAGTGATAAGAGTGATAGTCAGGTCCAGAGTGATAAGAGTGATATTCAGGTCCAGAGTGATAAGAGTGATAGTCAGGTCCAGAGTGATAAGAGTGACAGTCAGGTCCAGAGTGATAAGAGTGACAGTCAGGTCCAGAGTGATAAGAGTGACAGAAAATCAGCAGCCGGTGCTGTTGTGAATGTGATGCTATCTCTACATAAAAGTAGTAGCCAGTGCTGTGGTGACTTGACACTATCTCTACATAAAAGTAGTAGCCAGTGCTGTGGTGACTTGACACTATCTCTACATAAAAGTAGTAGCCAGTGCTGTGGTGACTTGACACTATCTCTACATGAAAGTAGTAGCCAGTGCTGTGGTGACTTGACACTATCTCTACATAAAAGTAGTAGCCAGTGCTGTGGTGACTTGACACTATCTCTACATAAAAGTAGTAGCCAGTGCTGTGGTGACTTGACACTATCTCTACATAAAAGTAGTAGCCAGTGCTGTGGTGACTTGACACTATCTCTACATGAAAGTAGTAGCCAGTGCTGTGGTGACTTGACACTATCTCTACATGAAAGTAGTAGCCAGTGCTGTGGTGACTTGACACTATCTCTACATGAAAGTAGTAGCCAGTGCTGTGGTGACTTGACACTATCTCTACATGAAAGTAGTAGCCAGTGCTGTGGTGACTTGACACTATCTCTACATGAAAGTAGTAGCCAGTGCTGTGGTGACTTGACACTATCTCTACATGAAAGTAGTAGCCAGTGCTGTGGTGACTTGACACTATCTCTACATGAAAGTAGTAGCCAGTGCTGTGGTGACTCTGACACTATCTCTACATAAAAATAGTAGCCAGTGCTGTGGTGACTCTGACGTTATCTCTACATAAAATTAGTAGCCAGTGCTGTGGTGACTCTGACGTTATCTCTACAGAAAATAGTAACCAGTGCTGTGGTGACTCTGACGTTATCTCTACAGAAAATAGTAACCAGGGCTGTGGTGACTCTGACGTTATCTCTACAGAAAATAGTAGCCAGTGCTGTGGTGACTCTGACGTTATCTCTACAGAAAATAGTAGCCAGTGCTGTGGTGACTCTGACGTTATCTCTACAGAAAATAGTAGCCAGTGCTGTGGTGACTCTGACGTTATCTCTACAGAAAATAGTAGCCAGTGCTGTGGTGACTCTGACGTTATCTCTACAGAAAATAGTAGCCAGTGCTGTGGTGACTCTGACGTTATCTCTACAGAAAATAGTAGCCAGTGCTGTGGTGACTCTGACGTTATCTCTACAGAAAATAGTAGCCAGGGCTGTGGCAAGATGGCGGAGTGAACAGTGTGTTGCCTTCTTTTGGCAAGTTGCTCACCCTGACAGAGATTCTATTACTATTTGTCTGTGAGACAGCTGTTTACCCTTACAGACATTTCGTTACTAGTTGTCTTTCTCATGTTGTCTAAACTGCTTTGTATTTTTTTAGAGTAACTCTACCATGTGCTGCCTGTCTGGACAGTTTTGTGTGCAGTCACTGAAGCACAAGTATAAATGTTTGTTTAGAGATAGCTCCAACATTGATCTAACACAGAAAATAGTCTTTGTGCTGCCTTTTCTTTTAAAACAGTACTGTTGTAGAATTTCTAGCTTTGCTTTACTTTACTTTCAAGACAGCTAAAATGTTCAAAGTTTGAACACACACGTCAGGAGGATCTCGGCACAGCACATCAACTTCGTAGAACCAGAAAGTATCTTGACAAATGAAAGCAGAATACGTGGCAGTCGGTCATGAAGCCAAGTCAATATCAGTTTCTCTTTTGTCACTTACGGCCATTTTCATCTATGTTTCAGATTATTGTGATAATTATTTTGAACCAAATCCAAAAAAGTGTGAGGACCCTGTCTTACATATATCAAGAAAATCATAAATATATCAGTTTTATGAATGTTGAATCACCACTTTCTAAAACAAATACGGTGTGCTAGATATTCTAGTTCCCAGACTCCGGTATTTTATTTTCAGGCCAGATTTTTTTCTTCTGTAGTGCGAAGCTACTCGCAGAGAAAACAACAAAACTTGGTCTGTCCTAACTGCATTCTGAGTAAAATGCCAATAACCTTCATGTCCCCACAAATCTGCCAGCGATGATCGTTATTTGCTTGAAGAAACATTTTCATAGTTCTCCTTCAAGTGCACAACATGACCTGAGGATGGTAATGAATATCTGTTGTGTAACAAAAAAGCTTTCAAGTGTAACTTGGATGAGTTTATGATGAGTCTCCAGTCTTGTGGGTTATGTTCCGTCATCAAAAGACATCACAGCAACCAACACGACTGTTTTCCATTCTAAAAAAATGAAGCTACTTCTTTCTTTCTAAGTGTACTACTCTATGGGAGTGAATGCTGGAAAATCACAAAAACCATAGAAAACAAGTTGAATTCTTTCCAGACTAAATGTTTACGAAGAATTAGAAAAATATTTTGGCCAAACACCATGAGGAATAACATCTTATTGGCAGAAATGCAGATGAAGCCACTGACAACAATTATTGAGGAAAGACGCTGGCGATGGTTGGGACATGTGCTCCGAATGACTGACAACTCACTACCAAAAATAGCACTAAGATGGACACCACAGGGGAACAGAAGTAAGGGTAAACCAAAAGAGACATGGAGAAGAACAACAGAGAGGATGTTGAGCAATAGAGGGCTCACCTGGGCAAGGGCAGAAAAAAAGGCGAAGGACAGGCATTTGTGGAAAACCCTTGCGGAAGCCCCATGTGCCTTGGGTACTTAAGGTTCAGAGAGAGAGAGAGAGAGAGAGAGAGAGAGAGAGAGAGAGAGAGAGAGAGAGAGACTTCCTTCTTGTTGGTTTCTACCCACTGACACTTTTCTGCGACATGAACTAAGTCATCATCATATGCCGTGTCCCCACAGAAGGTTGGCTGCAATGAATCTCCACTCTTCTCTGTTTCTCATCTTAGTGCACTCGGCCTAGCTTGTCCCTGTCCCATCTCTTGATGTTATCCAACCATCTATGTCGCTGTCATCCTCTTACTCTCTTCCCTTCGATCTTGCCCTCAAGAAGGGTCTTCTTCAATATTCATAGTATTATGTTTCTTGACATGTCCAAAATATCTTAGCTGTCTTGTTTTTATGATTTTCAATATTTCTCTTTTCCTTTCTAGTTGGTTTAGCACTTCTTTGTTTGTTTTCTTTTCTGTCCACAGGATACGCCCTATTCTTCTGTATATCTACATATCTTTTCTATCCACAAGACACGCCTTATTCTTCTGTATATCCACATATCTTTTCTGTCCACAGGACACGCCTTATTCTTCTGTATATCTACATTTCTTTTCTATCCACAAGACACGCCTTATTCTTCTGTATATCTACATTTCTTTTCTATCCACAAGACACGCCCTATTCTTCTGTATATCTACATTTCTTTTCTATCCACAAGACACGCCCTATTCTTCTGTATATCTACATTTCTTTTCTATCCACAAGACACGCCCTATTCTTCTGTATATCTACATTTCTTTTCTATCCACAAGACACGCCTTATTCTTCTGTATATCTACATTTCTTTTCTATCCACAAGACACGCCCTATTCTTCTGTATATCTACATTTCTTTTCTATCCACAAGACACGCCCTATTCTTCTGTATATCTACATTTCTTTTCTATCCACAAGACACGCCCTATTCTTCTGTATATCCACCTTTTAATGACCTCAATTTGTTCTTCTGTTGTCTTATTCAAAGTCCAGGCTTCAAGAACATGAAGTAATATTTAATAAATGAAACAATTTATGATACGTAATCTCGACTGTATATACTCGGTATAAAGTGGATCGAAGTCACGAACAACACTGAGATAAGACAGATGAGCAAACAATAACCTATCTCATGGGTGATTAGAAAAAGAAGATGGATATATGTCGGTCACGTGATGAGAATAAACCATCAGAGGATCCCAAAACAAGCTATCAAGTGGAACACAAAAGGCCGAAGAAAAAGAGGTCGACCTCGTGAAACTCTAAAGAGGACATTGTTAAGAGAGGCAAGATCAGTGGGTATAACATCCCTTGATGAGATTGAAAAACTCGCCGAAGACAGGAAATCTTGGCGAACTACCATGCGGGCCCTGTGTGACGTTTAGCGGCACGGGAAGGATGTAAGATGTAAGAATCTCAACTGTTGTGATATTTGAATACTTCTCACAAAATCTAAAGGAATCTATATCATGACGGCGAGAGCTAACACTAGACGTTTTAGATGACATGATTTCTTATTTAAAAAATTAAGATTTTATTATTTTAAAGACAGAAACATTTTTTTCATCTTGACCGTCAAATGTGAACTTTTATCTTATGTCAGAGAACTCCTACATGCAGACAAGTTAACCCGCTTCCGCTCAGTCACGTGATGACACAGATAGTCCTGGGCCCAGATACTACTGTCAAACTGACCTTTTTTTAAACCTATTTTTGCTGCAACAACATAAAATTTGTTTAGTAAAAACGTGCATTCACCCAGAAAAACAAAAGAATTCGTGTTGATAGAAAAATACTGATTTGACAGTTGTGTGTGTTTCAAGGTATTTAAAAAAGGTACAATTCCTTTAGAATTTATATGTAAGTTTTTAATCTCTGGGTCAGCATTCCTTCCCCAACCTCCTTTTCTTCTTTTCTGTCTTTCTCCAGATCCACTGCTCTATGGCCATAACATATAGTACAGCGGTTCTCAAACGTTGTGGGCCGTGGAGACCTTTTTTGTGAAAGCTAGCACGGCGAACCCCAAGAAACATCATCACAGGCCAAGACATTACTAAAATAACGGAGTGGCATGAAAATATTCAATACACGGTGACGGCCCATCTCTGTGTAATTTGTAATATGTAATAAATAATAAATAAGAAAATGCATAATTACAGGGCATGCTGTAAACTCCAACTGAAATGTAAAATCAAACAAAAGGACACCATCTCCTTGTGACGTCACAGAAGTAGCTTCTCTGTCGACTCACAAATTCAAATAAGCAGACAAGATCGCGGTTCACTACTTTGATTTTGTGCAATCATAAACCAGTCATATACTACTGTACAATCAAACGTGCAGCTTCACCTCCACCTCCACCCCATCCCCCGGCAGGTGATAAGGAAAGGAACCCTGACCCAGCAGAGACGCCCCAGAACGAGAGATGCTCCTTATATCTGTGGTCACACGTGTTCTAAATAATCTGGCTGTATGGTCGACACACGTTTTGTAAATAATCTCACTGTATGGCCGCCACACGTGTTATAAATAACATCACTGTATGGTCGTCACATGTGTTCTAAATAACATCTCTGTATGGTCGTCACACGTGTTCTAAATAATCTTACTGTATGGTAGTCACACGTGTTCTAAATAATATCACTATATGGTCGTCACATGTGTTCTAAACAATCTCACTGTATAGTCGTCACACGTGTTCTAAATAATCTGACTATATGTTCGTCACACGTATTTTAAATAACATCACTGTATTGTTCGTCACACGTGTTTTAAATAACATCTCTGTATTGGTAGTCACACATGTTCTAAATAACATCTCTGTATTGGTAGTCACACATGTTCTAAATAACATCTCTGTATTGGTCGTCACATGTGTTATAAATAACATCTCTGTATGGTCGTCACAGTGTTATAAATAACATCTCTGTATGGTCGTCACATGTGTTATAAATAACATCTCTGTATGGTCGTCACACGTGTTATAAATAACATCACGTTATGGTCGTCACACGTGTTATAAATAACATCACGTTATGGTCGTCACACGTGTTATAAATAACATCACGTTATGGTCGTCACACGTGTTATAAATAACATCACGTTATGGTCGTCACACGTGTTATAAATAACATCACGTTATGGTCGTCCCACGTGTTATAAATAACATCACGTTATGGTCGTCACACGTGTTATAAATAACATCACGTTATGGTCGTCACACGTGTTATAAATAACATCTCTGTATGGTCGTCACACGTGTTATAAATAACATCACGTTATGGTCGTCACACGTGTTATAAATAACATCACGTTATGGTCGGCACACGTGTTATAAATAACATCACGTTATGGTCGTCACACGTGTTATAAATAACATCACGTTATGGTCGTCACACGTGTTATAAATAACATCACGTTATGGTCGTCACACGTGTTCTAAATAACTCACTGTAAGGAGGCAACATCAGATAAACGCAGAGGATTGTAATGGACCCTTGACACAGTGCTGGAGGCCCTTGACTTTGCAGACGACATTTGTCTACTATCAAGCAGCCACAAAAAAATGCAAGATAAAATAAACAAGCTAACTCAGAATGCAAACAACATAGGACTAAAGATCAACGTAGGAAAGACAAAGTTAATGAAGCAAAATGTGAACAATAGAAATGTACTCAGAGTAGATAGCAAGTTAGTGGAGGAAGTCAATGAATTTGTATACCTTGGCAGCAGAGTAGTAGAAAATGGAGACAGCACAGAGGACATCAACAGCAGACTTACTAGAGCAAACCAGGCTTTTGTAGTACTGCAGAATATATGGAAATAAAAAAAACCAAGCATAAATATGAAAATCAGGATATTTAAGAGTAATGTTCTAAGTGTTCTACTCTATGGAAGTGAATGCTGGAAAATCACCAAAACCATAGAAAACAAGTTGAATTCTTTCCAGACTAAATGTTTACGAAGAATTAGAAAAATATTTTGGCCAAACACCATAAGAAATAACATCTTGTTGGCAGAGATGCAAATGAAGCCACTGACAACAATTATTGAGGAAAGACGCTGGCGATGGTTGGGACATGTGCTCCGAATGACTGACAACTCACTACCAAAAATAGCACTAAGATGGACACCACAGGGAACAGAAGTAAGGGTAGACCAAAAGAGACATGGAGAAGAACAACAAAAAGGATGTTGAGCAATAGAGGACTCACTTGGGTAAGAGCAGAAAAAAAGGCAAAGAACAGGCAATTGTGGAAAACCCTTGCGGAAGCCCCATGTGCCCTGGGCACTTAAGGTTCAGAGAGAGATGGTTGTCACACGTGTTCTAAATAATCTCACTGTATAGTCGTCACACGTGTTCTAAATAATGTCACTGTATGGTCATCACATGTGTTCTTAATAATATCACTGTATAGTCGTCATATGTCTAACAGAGGGCATGATCATTGGAGGCACAATATTCCCACACAAAGAGATACATAAAACAACGTGGATATCTCCAGATGATAGAACTAGAAACCAGATAGACCATTTTTGTACTAGAAAGCAATACAGAACATCTCTCATGGATGTAAGGGCTTATAAGGGTGCAGATGTCAACAGTGATCACAACCTGTGCATAGGGAAAATAAAACTAAAATTGAAAAGTCAACACAAGAAATCAGTACACAGAAAGATAAACATCCACAGCCTACAAGAAGAAAATACTAACATTAATTTCAATCAGGAACTTGCCAATCATTCCAAAACACCCAGTGAAGTTGAGGAGATAGGTATAGATGAGTTATGGAATTATTACAGCACAGCCATAATCACAGCAGCAAAAGTAAGCGCTGGATTGGAAAAACCAAATAGAAAAGCATGGATATCAGATAAAACATGGAAGTATATACATGAAAGACGAGCAGTCAAATTAAACATGTTGAATGCAAAAGCAGATCATGAAAGAGATTCGGCAAAAGCAAAATACAAAGACATAGACAAGAAAGTAAAAAGTTCAGCTAGAAGGGATAAAAGAGAATACATAGACAATATGGCGAAAGAGGCAGAAAAAGCAGCAAAAACAGGAGACAGCAAAACTTTATATAACATACAAAAGAGGCTAACAGGTACTATTACATCTAAAGAAAGACCAATCCTTAGCAAAACTGGAACACTATTAACATCAAATAAAGACCAAAAGCAAAGATGGGCTGAACACTTCCAAGAAATACTCAATCGACCACACCCAAAAGAATTGTTAAACCTTGAAACTGACTTACCAGCCCCACAACTAAATGTCAATCTAGATGAAATTAAATTGCATGAAATTGAAACAGCAGTGAATTTAATGGCTAACAACAAAGCTGCAGGTGAAGATGAAATAACAACCGAGATGCTAAAAGCTATCAATAGTGACAACATGAGACAACTACAGAGAATGTTTAACAAGATTTGGAAAGAAGAAAAGGTCCCTTCTAATTGGAAGAAGGGAATCATTGTTAAAATACCAAAAAAGGGCAACCTTAGTGACTGTAACAACTGGAGAGGAGTAACCTTAATATAAGTTGTGTCAAAAGTATTTTGCAAGGTCATTTTGAATAGACTCAAAGATATAGTGGATACTGCAATGAGAGAAGAACAAGCAGGATTTCGAAAAGGGAGAAGCTGTCTCGACCAGATCTTTACTCTCAGAATAATACTTGAAGAACATATTGAAAACCAGAAACCATTAATACTGAATTTCATAGATTTTAAGAAGGCATTTGATAGCATACACAGAGATTCATTATGGAGAATTTTATGTCTATATGGAATACCATCTAAAATTGTCAACATCATTAAGGACTTATACAATGGATATGGTTGTGCAGTCAAGACAGAAGAAGGGATGAGTGAATGGTTCCAGATTGAAACAGGCGTGAAACAAGGATGTATACTGTCTCTTTTACTTTTTGGGATTACAATAGACTTCATAATGACAAAATGCTGCACAGGTAACACAGGTATTGACTGGGTACATGGGACCCAACTAGAAGATCTTGATTTTGCTGATGACATAACTCTTATCAGTAATAATGTGAATTCCATGCAAGAAAAAACAGATAGCCTATCTTCACTGGCTAGCAAAATAGGACTTGAAATTAACAAGGACAAAACAAAAATAATGAAAATTCCCATCAATCAAAATGGAAAAATACACATAGAAGGGACAGATATTGAAGAAGTCAATCAATTTGCATACCTTGGCAGCTACATAGACCAGGATGGTGACACTAGAAAGGAAGTTAGGATCAGAACTGCAAAAGCAGCATCAATCTTCAAGAATCTTGAGAACATATGGAATTCAAAAGTTATAAGCACAAAAACCAAGTTAAGACTATTCAATTCAAATGTAATATCCACCCTCATTTATGCATGCGAAAGCAGGAAAACAACTAAAGAAATAGAAAAGAAATTAGACTCTTTTGAAAACAAATGCCTAAGGAAAATACTCGGCATCAAGTGGAATGAATTCAAGAACAATGCAGAGATAAGACAGATGACTGAACAACAACCAGTCTCACGGGTGATGAGGAAAAGGAGATGGACATATGTTGGTCACTTGATGAGAAGAAATGATCAGAGAATTCCAAAACAAGCTATCAAGTGGAACACAACAGGCCGAAGAAAAAGGGGCAGACCGCGTGAAACTCTGAAGAGGACATTATTAAGAGAGGCCAAGTTAACAGGCATAAAATCCTTTGTTGAGGTTGAAAGACTCGCCGAAGACAGGAAAAATTTGCGAACTACTTTGCGAGCCCTATGTGACGTCTAACGGCACGGGAAGGATATAAGATATAAGATATACGATAGTCGTCATACGTGTTCTAACTAATCTCACTGTATGGTCGTCACATGTGTTCTAAATAATCTCACTGTATGGTCGTCACATGTGTTCTAAATAATCTCATTGTATCGTGGTTCAAAGAACTGGTGTTGCCGGAGGTGGTGTGGAGGATACATCGCTCTCCATTCCAACGGCGTGCGTCTCAGTCTCTGAAGTCAAGTCTAGCTCATGGCCGTCTCATGGCAGAACTGTTTAAACTGACAGAAGAAGAAGCGAAGGCGAATATCTGGCGCCTGAAAACCAGACGTTCGGTAGCTCATCTACCGCTGCTGGCAAGATTCTTCAGCTGCCGTGCGTGGAGTGGGGCTACCCTCTGCCACTGAAGAAAGGTGGGTTATGGGTTTCCGTGCGGCATGGTGGGAAAAGGTGTAAAAAATGAGTAAGTGAAGTAATCAGTAGTCTCGAGGTCAGGACTGCTCAAATCACGGCACCTCTGCTATGGAGGTCGGCCACGTCCCTTATACACTCATATCGGGCGAATTGCCTGAACCGGCTTAACCCAGGGGTTAAGACGCTGCTGGCGAGACTCTTCTAATGCTGCGCGTGGAGTGAAACTCCTCCCGGCCAGTGAAGAAAATGAGGAAAAGCAGTCACGGTTGCCGTGCGGAGCCGATGTGAAAAGGTGACGGAAAGGATAAAGTGAAGCTTAGTCGGTATGTCCAGTGGTCTCGTGGCGAGAGCTACTCATACCACGGCACCTCTACGCTAGAGGCCGGCCACGTCCGAAAGACACCCATACTGGTGAAATATGCCCAAACTGGCTTAAACCAGGGATGAAATTTGATGGTTATGCATGTCACAGCACCTCCGCTCTAAAGATCGGCCACGTACTAAACACGCCCATACTGGGATAATATGCCTAAACCGGTTCAACCCAGGGGTGAAACTCACTAGTGGCGAGGATTCGTCCTCCTGGACAAAAGCTCCGTCCTGGTCACAACTAGGAAAGGTAGCGGCCACGACCACAAAATGTTGAAGTCGGAGACATTGGATCAGTACAGTCTAGATAGGCAACCACCTCTCACCCGGCGGGGATGTAAGCATATCCTAAACACGCTGAAGTTTTCCGGTGAGAAAGTCCAACGCTGGACTGGATGGGCAACCACGCCTCACCCGGCGAGGATATACTGATATCCAAAACACGTCCAGGTTTTCCGGTGAGAAAGTCCAACTCTAGATTAAACTGGTGCAACGAAAGCCACGGTGTCACGCAATCCCGCTTCTGAGACCCACCAAGAATACAGGGTTCAAGCCGTGTGATACTCTGAACCTCTTGTGGCCCTCTCAGGGATCTCGTGTGGTCCTTTCGGTTACCACATGAGTAATTCAGTAGGGTCACGGGACGGTCTTGGTGGTAGAAGCGAACGAAGAAGAAGATCACCGTATGGTCGTCACACGTTTTCTAAATATTCTCACTGTATGGCTGTGTTAGCTAAGAATCGTGTTCTAAATAATCTCACTGTATGGCTGTGTTAGCAAATAATCGTGTTCTAAATAATCTCACTGTATGGCTGTGTTAGCTAATAATCGTGTTCTAAATAATCTCACTGTATGGCTGTGTTAACTAATAATCGTGCTCTAAATAATCTCACTGTATGGCTGTCTTAATCATCGAGCTTTACAAGCCTCGGGATACGAATCATGGAAGCCCGGGGACGGGAAAGTGTCCATCGGCCATCCAGTTTAATATTAAAAAAAAAACAACTTTCAGCAATCCCTCGAACCCCCAGGGATATCCCTCGGACCTCAGGGAATCCTCGGACCACACTTTGAGAAACCCTGATAAAGTACTCATATTTTCTGTAGCGTGTTGTGACTGGACCGTTATTATTCCAAAGTTGCTGGTGCTGCGTGCCGTAAAAGTGACAAATTTGAAATCTTGAAAGATTTCCTCTACTTTCAGACATGAAAATGAATATAACAAAACATCAATGAAAGACTGACCTTACTGCAAGGGACGACTGTTGTGTTTCACTCTTATCAGTTTATTATTTCCCATTATTTCACCCAGTCTTTCTCTTCTAAGATGTCCATGGCTGATATTTTATGATGTTCAAAGCTCTTTTGTATTACAATCTTAGATTGGTTCCTCCAGGAATGCATTTTTTCTACAACTAAAATCAGCTTGTGCATGCTTTAATGGCGTGATCTTCTACCCCAGACGACTTGAGAAGGATGCATCACTGATCAGAGAAACTTTTTTCCCCATCTGTTGAAAGATTTTGAAGTAAACACGCATAGCTTATGTCTTCTGTAGTTGCCTGGAGGAAGATTATGCATGAGCAAACAATCCACAGAACTTGGATTACGTATGATTGCATAATCCACAGAACTTCCTGCAGTACTTGTAGCCATAGATTTCGTCAAAACAGATTGGGCGAGTGGTATCATTCATCAGAGCACAGTCAGTCATCGCCATCATATCATCACACACGCTGGGGTGTAACGTAGCTGCAGAAATAAGTTAAATTTTCTTATCTTCCTAATCAATAGCTTCACCATGTCTCCGTATTCAGAGAAAAATGGCACCTTCTTCATTGACGAAGAAATCACGACACGAATTAAAAAAGCAGTTACCAGTTCAGCAAACTAAGGAAAAGGGCATGTAAAAACAAAATGTTAACATTGAAGACAACGGTTCTGATTTATCTGATCTGTGCACTTAGCACTCTCTTATGTGGGTCTAAAACATGGACAGAATGAGGAAAAAAATTAACAGTTTCTATCTTTGTTGTCATTGTAAAATAATGAACAACAACTGACCAAACAAAGCAAACAACTCTGAGGTCTGAATTGCATTACATATATTATTATCATCATCATCATCATCATCATCTGTAAGAAGCTGAATCAGTAATAATGACAAAAAGGTAGCACAAATGACAGACGAAAGGAGACATCTGTCACGATATCTTATCTTATATCTTATATCCTTCCCGTGCCGCTAGACGTCACATAGGGCTCGCAAAGTAGTTCGCCAATTTTTCCTGTCTTCGGCGAGTCTTTCAACCTCATCAAATGATTTTATGCCTGTTAATTTGGCCTCTCTTAATAATGTCCTCTTCAGAGTTTCACGCGGTCTGCCTCTTTTTCTTCGGCCTGTTGTGTTGCACTTGATAGGTTGTTTTGGGATTCTCTGATCATTTCTTCTCATCAAATGACCAACATATGTTCATCTCCTTTTCCTGATCACACATGAGACTGGTTGTTATTCAATCATCTGTCTTATATCTGCATTGTTCTTGAATTCGTTCCACTTGATGCCGAGTATTTTCCTCAGGCATTTGTTTTCAAAAGAGTCTAATTATCTAGAGATATCTAGAGATGCCTTAATTGTAATTTAAGACAGCCATGTCCATCACTTTCTTTTAGCCTAAAGGGAGTTCGTCTTTAGCATTGTATACTCAACAAACCAGGTTTACAAACCGCTTAAAGCAGACAGTTTCTCTATAAAATTATTCTGAATGAAAGTATAGGTCTGTTTAAACTGAAGACCATAATGCACACTTGACATCAGATTGTTAGTACAACACAGTTTGAATACATACTCCTGCAAGTGCACTTAAATGCAAGTGTATTTACATACTCATATACTTATATTCCATCTGTGCTACCGTTCTGTCATTTAGAATTTGTTTAAATCTCTAAACTCATGTGGTATTATTAGAAGACACAACTTCACTATATCTAAAATCATGACCGTGCAAACCCACTAGATAAATATTTATCACTTTAAAAAGTCATATTTTTAATGAGCAGTCATCATAAAAGTGCAGCTCATCGAATACAATAGCTTCTTGAGTGGGTTTTGCTACTGGATGTTGCGAGCATCTAAGAAGATGTCGGCTATCATCCTAGAAGTCTTATATCATCAGCTTGACCTGGGAACCCATGTAAGTTATGGCTGTGAGAGAACTACAGATATACTCACGACATCCAATCTCATCAGAACCGTCTCCACAGTCGTTGTCTCTGTCACACCTCCAGTCCCCGTGTATACATCGACCATTGTTGCACTGGAACTGAGAGGATGAGCAGGCTAAGGAGAGAAAACATCTCCTCAACATCTAAATATCAAAATTACTGTTCTGTTAAAAATCTCCTGAACATATAAATATTAAAATTACTGTCATGTTAAAAATGCAATGGCCCCAACCACAGAGGCAAATATGATTTTCTAATAACAGCCATTAAACATTGTCACGCAGATGACACAAGCTGCCTGGCACTTTAGAACCGCTGAATTCAAAATTAGAGGACGCTGGAGCCACATGGGTTAAACTCGCTGTTTAGTTACACGTAACATCATCTTCTTCAATCATTATAGTACCTCTCCACTAAGTCCATCCCTTTTTACTTTTCAAACTTCCTCACATCATCACTCTGCAACTCCTCTTCCCCAATCATCTGTTTCAACTTCTCCTAGCTAGGTCAATATTGCATCACTCTCACTCCCCTCCCCGGTTCCCCATCCACCACCCCCAGTTACAACCCACCGACCACATGTCACAGGTCTCTATTTAAACAGTCTCCACGTCCTACTAAATCCATTACTGACACACACCGCCGGACAAGCCACACCTTACAGTTTACAGCTAAGTACTTTTTTCCTATTTTATACATTCTGTACTCTGTGCCACTCTTTTAGTCCGTCATGTATCTTGTTTCTTTGTCTTCCTCTGTCTCTCGAGTTTTCCTGTTGTGACTAAATGCTCCAAGTTTATCTCTTCTTAAAATATGCCCTACAAATCTGGAATGTTGTGGTATGACTTTTACTATAATTTCTCTTTTCCCCAGCTTTCGTTAGAATCTCTTCTTTTGTTTCCTTGACTGTCCTTGGTATTCTTATCAATTCTTCTTAGGAACATTTCCGCTGCTTCCAGTAGATTTTGAGTGTTTTTTTTTATCGTCCATGCTTCATATCCATATAATAATATGGGTTCAGCGTATCTTCGAATAACTCTCTTTCTGGCGTTCATCGACAAAGTTGCACAGGATGTTTTTCATTTTCATAAATGCTGACCTGGCCTGGGCTATTCTGCTCCTTATTCCTATTTCTTATCTTCCGTCCTGTGTTGTTATTGTTCTTAATTTACAATATTTATTTATATTTAGTACGCATTTAGTGTGAATTACCTCGATATATATTCTTTATTTTGCATAAAAATGATGTGAAACATGTGGAGGAGTTCCTCTACAATTAGCCTTAGATTTAACGGAAGATCTGACAAGAGAAAAGACCTTAAACATGAGTGCGTGCTTAGATTCAAGCCTATCAATAAAAGACTTAAAATAGTGTCAAGAGACGGTTAAAAAAAGTGTCAATAAAAAAAATTGAAACCAACATGAAGCTCTCTTGCAGTTTAACTGAGCTGACCTATAAAAGCCGTGGCGTCTTGCTTGTAGGCCGGCATCTGGCAGCTGAGTTCTGCAGACGTGACGCTGAAAACTGTCCACCACCAGCCATAGCAAACAACAACTATGTCGCTGAAGTTGTGCTTCCTGGTTCTGGTTGTGGTTGTGGTTGTGGTGTCTGTTGCAGAAGCCAAGAAGAACACGAAGAGATTAAAGAAAGCTAGAAGCTTCAAACGCCAGCGTAAGTAGTTTTTAGTTTTACCATTGTCTTACCTTCTCATATCTGTAACCGGTGCTGCTTGTGTCATTACTGAAAGCATAGTTTCTATCTCTTCATTCTTTCATGATGCAGTTACAGCTGCTTGTGTTATTACTGAAAGCATAGTTTCTATCTCTTCATTCTTTCATGATGTAGTTACAGCTGCTTGTGTCATTACTGAAAGCATAGTTTCTATCTCTTCATTCTTTCATGATGTAGTTACAGCTGCTTGTGTTATTACTGAAAGCATAGTTTCTATCTCTTCATTCTTTCATGATGCAGTTACAGCTCATTGTGTTATTACTGAAAGTATAGTTTCTTTGTCTTCCTCTGTCTCTCAAGTTTTCCTGTTGTGACTAAATGCTCCAAGTTTGTCTCTTCTTAAAATATGCCCTACAAATCTGGAATGTTGTGGTATGACTTTTACTGTAATTTCTCTTTTCCCCAGCTTTCGTTAGAATCTCTTCTTTTGTTTCCTTGACTGTCCTTGGTATTCTTATCAATTCTTCTTAGGAACATTTCCGCTGCTTCCAGTAGATTTTGAGTGCTTTTTTTTATCGTCCATGCTTCACATTCATATAATAATATGGGTTCAGCGTAGCTTCGAATAACTTTCTTTCTGGCGTTCATCGACAAAGTTGCACAGGATGTTTTTCATTTTCATAAATGCTGACCTGGCCTGGGCTATTCTGCTCCTTATTCCTATTTCTTATCTTCCGTCCTGTGTTGTTATTGTTCTTAATTTACAATATTTATTTATAATTAGTACGCATTTAGTGTGAATTACCTCGATATATATTCTTTATTTTGCAGAAAAATGATGTGAAACATCTGGAGGAGTTCCTCTACAATTAGCCTTAGATTTAACGGAAGATCTGACAAGAGAAAAGATTAGAACATGAGTGCGTGCTTAGATTCAAGCCTATCAATAAAAGACTTAAAATAGTGTCAAGAGAAGGTTAAAAAAAGTGTCAATAAAAAAAATTGAAACCAACATGAAGCTCTCTTGCAGTTTAACTGAGCTGACCTATAAAAGCGGTGGCGTCTTGCTTGTAGGCCGGCATCTGGCAGCTGAGTTCTGCAGACGTGACGCTGAAAACTGTCCACCACCAGCCATAGCAAACAACAACTATGTCGCTGAAGTTGTGCTTCCTGGTTCTGGTTGTGGTTGTGGTTGTGGTGTTTGTTGCAGAAGCCAAGAAGAACACGAAGAGATTAAAGAAAGCTAGAAGCTTCAAACGCCAGCGTAAGTAGTTTTTAGTTTTACCATTGTCTTACCTTTTCATATCTGTAACCGGTGCTGCTTGTGTCATTACTGAAAGCATAGTTTCTATCTCTTCATTCTTTCATGACGCAGTTACAGCTGCTTGTGTTATTACTAAAAGCATAGTTTCTATCTCTTTATTCTTTCATGATGTAGTTACAGCTGCTTGTGTCATTACTGAAAGCATAGTTTCTATCTCTTCATTCTTTCATGACGCAGTTACAGCTGCTTGTGTTATTACTGAAAGTATAGTTTCTATCTCTTCATTCTTTCATGATGCAGTTACAGCTGCTTGTGTTATTACTGAAAGTATAGTTTCTATCTCTTCATTCTTTCATGATGCAGTTACAGCTGCTTGTGTTATTACTGAAAGTATAGTTTCTATCTCTTCATTATTTCATGATGCAGTAACAGCTTTTTGTGGTATTAATTATTTCTGTGTAATATGAATCCATCTTTAACAGCACTTGCTATTTGTTAGTGTGAGTGTGTGCGCGCGTGTGTGTGGTGAGTGCACTGGCAGCCATGATATTGAGTAATTTTATCTCAGGTAACAGTTGACAATTACATTGTGATGTGATTTATTTATGTATAATGTTGTGATATGATTTATTTATGTATAATGTTGTGATATGATTTATTTATGTATAATGTTGTGATATGATTTATTTATGTATAATGTTGTGATATGATTTATTTATGTATAATGTTGTGATATGATTTATTTATGTATAATGTTGTGATGTGATTTATTTCCGTATAATGTTGTGATATGATTTATTTATGTATAATGTTGTGATGTGATTTATTTATGTATAATGTTGTGATGTGATTTATTTATGTATAAAGTTGTGATATGATTTATTTATGTATAATGTTGTGATGTGATTTATTTACGTATAATGTTGTGATGTGATTTATTTCTGTATAATGATGCCACAATTAGGCACAACATTACAGACACATAGATCTGTTGTACTAAAGAAAAGAGAATGAAGGAGTCAGCTTCTTACGCTTGACAGTAACATACCTAGATTTCCTTCTTGAAATAAAGATCAATCAATCAATCAATCAATCTCCAGAACGTCTCAAGACCCTGGCTCGACTATCTGTCCTGGAAGGAGTAAACATCACACCCCGAATTCGGTCAAGACCCTGGCTCGACTATCTGTCCTGGAAGGAGTAAACATCACACCCCGAATTCGGTCAAGACCCTGGCTCGACTGTCTGTCCTGGAAGGAGTAAACATCACACCCCGAATTCGGTCAAGACCCTGGCTCGACTGTCTGTCCTGGAAGGAGTAAACATCACACCCCGAATTCGGTCAAGACCCTGGCTCGACTATCTGTCCTGGAAGGAGTAAACATCACACCCCGAATTCGGTCAAGACCCTGGCTCGACTATCTGTCCTGGAAGGAGTAAACATCACACCCCGAATTCGGTCAAGACCCTGGCTCGACTGTCTGTCCTGGAAGGAGTAAACATCACACCCCGAATTCGGTCAAGACCCTGGCTCGACTGTCTGTCCTGGAAGGAGTAAACATCACACCCCGAATTCGGTCAAGACCCTGGCTCGACTATCTGTCCTGGAAGGAGTAAACATCACACCCCGAATTCGGTCAAGACCCTGGCTCGACTATCTGTCCTGGAAGGAGTAAACATCACACCCCGAATTCGGTCAAGACCCTGGCTCGACTATCTGTCCTGGAAGGAGTAAACATCACACCCCGAATTCGGTCAAGACCCTGGCTCGACTATCTGTCCTGGAAGGAGTAAACATCACACCCCGAATTCGGTCAAGACCCTGGCTCGACTATCTGTCCTGGAAGGAGTAAACATCACACCCCGAATTCGGTCAAGACCCTGGCTCGACTATCTGTCCTGGAAGGAGTAAACATCACACCCCGAATTCGGTCAAGACCCTGGCTCGACTATCTGTCCTGGAAGGAGTAAACATCACACCCCGAATTCGGTCAAGACCCTGGCTCGACTATCTGTCCTGGAAGGAGTAAACATCACACCCCGAATTCGGTCAAGACCCTGGCTCGACTGTCTGTCCTGGAAGGAGTAAACATCACACCCCGAATTCGGTCAAGACCCTGGCTCGACTGTCTGTCCTGGAAGGAGTAAACATCACACCCCGAATTCGGTCAAGACCCTGGCTCGACTGTCTGTCCTGGAAGGAGTAAACATCACACCCCGAATTCGGTCAAGACCCTGGCTCGACTATCTGTCCTGGAAGGAGTAAACATCACACCCCGAATTCGGTCAAGACCCTGGCTCGACTATCTGTCCTGGAAGGAGTAAACATCACACCCCGAATTCGGTCAAGACCCTGGCTCGACTATCTGTCCTGGAAGGAGTAAACATCACACCCCGAATTCGGTCAAGACCCTGGCTCGACTATCTGTCCTGGAAGGAGTAAACATCACACCCCGAATTCGGTCAAGACCCTGGCTCGACTATCTGTCCTGGAAGGAGTAAACATCACACCCCGAATTCGGTCAAGACCCTGGCTCGACTATCTGTCCTGGAAGGAGTAAACATCACACCCCGAATTCGGTCAAGACCCTGGCTCGACTGTCTGTCCTGGAAGGAGTAAACATCACACCCCGAATTCGGTCAAGACCCTGGCTCGACTGTCTGTCCTGGAAGGAGTAAACATCACACCCCGAATTCGGTCAAGACCCTGGCTCGACTGTCTGTCCTGGAAGGAGTAAACATCACACCCCGAATTCGGTCAAGACCCTGGCTCGACTGTCTGTCCTGGAAGGAGTAAACATCACACCCCGAATTCGGTCAAGACCCTGGCTCGACTGTCTGTCCTGGAAGGAGTAAACATCACACCCCGAATTCGGTCAAGACCCTGGCTCGACTATCTGTCCTGGAAGGAGTAAACATCACACCCCGAATTCGGTCAAGACCCTGGCTCGACTGTCTGTCCTGGAAGGAGTAAACATCACACCCCGAATTCGGTCAAGACCCTGGCTCGACTGTCTGTCCTGGAAGGAGTAAACATCACACCCCGAATTCGGTCAAGACCCTGGCTCGACTATCTGTCCTGGAAGGAGTAAACATCACACCCCGAATTCGGTCAAGACCCTGGCTCGACTGTCTGTCCTGGAAGGAGTAAACATCACACCCCGAATTCGGTCAAGACCCTGGCTCGACTGTCTGTCCTGGAAGGAGTAAACATCACACCCCGAATTCGGTCAAGACCCTGGCTCGACTGTCTGTCCTGGAAGGAGTAAACATCACACCCCGAATTCGGTCAAGACCCTGGCTCGACTATCTGTCCTGGAAGGAGTAAACATCACACCCCGAATTCGGTCAAGACCCTGGCTCGACTGTCTGTCCTGGAAGGAGTAAACATCACACCCCGAATTCGGTCAAGACCCTGGCTCGACTGTCTGTCCTGGAAGGAGTAAACATCACACCCCGAATTCGGTCAAGACCCTGGCTCGACTATCTGTCCTGGAAGGAGTAAACATCACACCCCGAATTCGGTCAAGACCCTGGCTCGACTATCTGTCCTGGAAGGAGTAAACATCACACCCCGAATTCGGTCAAGACCCTGGCTCGACTATCTGTCCTGGAAGGAGTAAACATCACACCCCGAATTCGGTCAAGACCCTGGCTCGACTATCTGTCCTGGAAGGAGTAAACATCACACCCCGAATTCGGTCAAGACCCTGGCTCGACTATCTGTCCTGGAAGGAGTAAACATCACACCCCGAATTCGGTCAAGACCCTGGCTCGACTATCTGTCCTGGAAGGAGTAAACATCACACCCCGAATTCGGTCAAGACCCTGGCTCGACTATCTGTCCTGGAAGGAGTAAACATCACACCCCGAATTCGGTCAAGACCCTGGCTCGACTATCTGTCCTGGAAGGAGTAAACATCACACCCCGAATTCGGTCAAGACCCTGGCTCGACTATCTGTCCTGGAAGGAGTAAACATCACACCCCGAATTCGGTCAAGACCCTGGCTCGACTATCTGTCCTGGAAGGAGTAAACATCACACCCCGAATTCGGTCAAGACCCTGGCTCGACTATCTGTCCTGGAAGGAGTAAACATCACACCCCGAATTCGGTCAAGACCCTGGCTCGACTATCTGTCCTGGAAGGAGTAAACATCACACCCCGAATTCGGTCAAGACCCTGGCTCGACTATCTGTCCTGGAAGGAGTAAACATCACACCCCGAATTCGGTCAAGACCCTGGCTCGACTATCTGTCCTGGAAGGAGTAAACATCACACCCCGAATTCGGTCAAGACCCTGGCTCGACTATCTGTCCTGGAAGGAGTAAACATCACACCCCGAATTCGGTCAAGACCCTGGCTCGACTATCTGTCCTGGAAGGAGTAAACATCACACCCCGAATTCGGTCAAGACCCTGGCTCGACTATCTGTCCTGGAAGGAGTAAACATCACACCCCGAATTCGGTCAAGACCCTGGCTCGACTGTCTGTCCTGGAAGGAGTAAACATCACACCCCGAATTCGGTCAAGACCCTGGCTCGACTGTCTGTCCTGGAAGGAGTAAACATCACACCCCGAATTCGGTCAAGACCCTGGCTCGACTATCTGTCCTGGAAGGAGTAAACATCACACCCCGAATTCGGTCAAGACCCTGGCTCGACTATCTGTCCTGGAAGGAGTAAACATCACACCCCGAATTCGGTCAAGACCCTGGCTCGACTGTCTGTCCTGGAAGGAGTAAACATCACACCCCGAATTCGGTCAAGACCCTGGCTCGACTATCTGTCCTGGAAGGAGTAAACATCACACCCCGAATTCGGTCAAGACCCTGGCTCGACTATCTGTCCTGGAAGGAGTAAACATCACACCCCGAATTCGGTCAAGACCCTGGCTCGACTATCTGTCCTGGAAGGAGTAAACATCACACCCCGAATTCGGTCAAGACCCTGGCTCGACTATCTGTCCTGGAAGGAGTAAACATCACACCCCGAATTCGGTCAAGACCCTGGCTCGACTATCTGTCCTGGAAGGAGTAAACATCACACCCCGAATTCGGTCAAGACCCTGGCTCGACTATCTGTCCTGGAAGGAGTAAACATCACACCCCGAATTCGGTCAAGACCCTGGCTCAACTCTCTCCAGTCAACAAACGTGTCCACATTCAACAACTATCTCAGTCAACTCTGTCCTGTCACAAACATGTCCACATTCAACAACTATCTCAGTCAACTCTATCCAGTCACAAACATGTCCACATTCAACAACTATCTCAGTCAACTCTGTCCTGTCACAAACATGTCCACATTCAACAACTATCTCAGTCAACTCTGTCCAGTCACAAACATGTACACATTCAACAACTATCTCAGTCAACTCTGTCCAGTCAGAAACATGTACACATTCAACAACTATCTCAGTCAACTCTGTCCAGTCACAAACATGTACACATTCAACAACTATCTCAGTCAACTCTGTCCAGTCAGAAACATGTACACATTCAACAACTAACTCAGTCAACTCTGTACAGTCAAAAACATGTCCACATTCAACAACTATTTCAGTAAACTCTGTCCAGTCAGAAACATGTACACATTCAACAACTATCTCAGTCAACTCTGTACAGTCAAAAACATGTCCACATTCAACAACTATTTCAGTAAACTCTGTCCAGTCACAAACAAGTCAACATTCAACAACTATTTCAGTCAACTCTGTCCAGTCAGAAACATGTACACATTCAACAACTATCTCAGTTAACTCTGTCCAGTCACAAAAATGTCCACATTCAACAACTATTTCAGTAAACTCTGTCCAGTCACAAAAATGTCCACATTCAATAACTATCTCAGTCAACTCTGTCCAGTCAACAAACATGTCAACATTCAACAACTGTTTCAGTCACCACTGTCCAGTCACAAAAATGTCCACATTCAACAACTATCTCAGTTAACTCTGTCCAGTCACAAAAATGTCCACATTCAACAACTACCTCAGTCAACTCTGTCCAGTCACAAACATGTCCACATTCAACAACTATCTCAGTTAACTCTGTCCAGTCAACAAACGTGTCCACATTCAACAACTACCTCAGTCAACTCTCTCCAGTCAACAAACATGTCCACATTCAATAACTATCTCAGTCAACTCTGTCCAGTCAACAAACATGTCCATATTCAACAACTATTTCAGTCAACTCTGTCCAGTCAACAAACGTGTCCACATTCAACAACTATTTCAGTCAAATCTGTCCAGTCAACAAACATGTCCACATTCAACAACTATTTCAGTCACTTCTGTCCAGTCACAAACATGTCCACATTCAACAACTATTTCAGTCAACTCTGTCCAGTCAACAAACGTGTCCACATTCAACAACTACCTCAGTCAACTCTGTACAGTCACAGACATGTCCACATTCAATAACTATCTCAGTCAACTCTATTCAGTCAACAAACATGTCCATATTCAACAACTATTTCAGTAAACTCTGTCCAGTCAGAAACATGTACACATTCAACAACTAACTCAGTCAACTCTGTCCTGTCAACAAACATGTCAACATTCAACAACTACCTCAGTCAACTCTATTCAGTCAACAAACATGTCCACATTCAACAACTAACTCAGTCAACTCTGTCCAGTCACAAACATGTACACATTCAACAACTATCTCAGTCAACTCTGTCCAGTCAACAAACATGTCCACATTCAATAACTATCTCAGTCAACTCTGTCCAGTCAGAAACATGTACACATTCAACAACTACCTCAGTCAACTCTGTCCAGTCACAAACATGTCCACATTCAACAACTATCTCAGTCAACTCTGTCCAGTCACAAACATGTCCACATTCAACAACTATCTCAGTCAACTCTATCCAGTCACAAACATGTCCACATTCAACAACTATCTCAGTCAACTCTATCCAGTCACAAACATGTCCACATTCAACAACTATCTCAGTCAACTCTATCCAGTCACAAACATGTCCACATTCAACAACTATCTCAGTCAACTCTGTCCAGTCACAAACATGTCCACATTCAACAACTATCTCAGTCAACTCTGTCCAGTCAACAAACATGTCCACATTCAACAACTATTTCAGTCACCTCTGTCCAGTCACAAACATGTCCACATTCAACAACTATTTCAGTCAACTCTGTCCAGTCAACAAACATGTCCACATTCAACAACTACCTCAGTCAACTCTGTCCAGTCAACAAACATGTCCACATTCAACAACTATCTCAGTCAACTCTGTCCAGTCACAAACAAGTCAACATTCAACAACTACCTCAGTCAACTCTGTCCAGTCAACAAACATGTCCACATTCAACAACTATCTCAGTTAACTCTGTCCAGTCACAAACAAGTCAACATTCAACAACTACCTCAGTCAACTCTGTCCAGTCACAAACATGTCCACATTCAACAACTGTTTCAGTCACCACTGTCCAGTCACAAACATGTCCATATTCAACAACTATCTCAGTCAACTCTGTACAGTCACAGACATGTCCACATTCAACAACTATCTCAGAAAACTCTGTCCAGTCACAAACATGTCCATATTCAACAACTATTTCAGTCACCTCTGTCCAGTCAACAAACGTGTCCACATTCAATAACTATCTCAGTCAACTCTCTCCAGTCAACAAACGTGTCCACATTCAACAACTGTTTCAGTCACCACTGTCCAGTCACAAACATGTCCACATTCAACAACTATTTCAGTCACCTCTGTCCAGTCAACAAACATGTCCACATTCAACAACTATTTCAGTCAACTCTGTCCAGTCAACAAACATGTCCACATTCAACAACTATTTCAGTCAACTCTGTCCAGTCAACAAACATGTCCACATTCAACAACTATTTCAGTCACCTCTGTCCAGTCACAAACATGTCCACATTCAACAACTATCTCAGTCAACTCTGTCCTGTCACAAACATGTACACATTCAACAACTATCTCAGTCAACTCTGTCCAGTCACAAACATGTCCACATTCAATAACTACCTCAGTCAACTCTGTCCAGTCAACAAACGTGTCCACATTCAACAACTATTTCAGTCACCTCTGTCCAGTCACAAACATGTCCACATTCAACAACTATTTCAGTCAACTCTGTCCAGTCAACAAACATGTCAACATTCAACAACTACCTCAGTCAACTCTGTCCAGTCAACACACATGTCCACATTCAACAACTACCTCAGTCAACTCTGTCCAGTCAACACACATGTCCACATTCAACAACTACCTCAGTCAACTCTGTACAGTCACAAACATGTCCACATTCAACAACTACCTCAGTCAACTCTGTCCAGTCACAAACATGTCCACATTCAACAACTACCTCAGTCAACTCTGTCCAGTCAACAAACATGTCCACATTCAACAACTACCTCAGTCAACTCTGTACAGTCACAGACATGTCCACATTCAACAACTACCTCAGTCAACTCTGTCCAGTCACAAACATGTCCACATTCAACAACTACCTCAGTCAACTCTGTCCAGTCAACACACATGTCCACATTCAACAACTACCTCAGTCAACTCTGTACAGTCACAGACATGTCCACATTCAACAACTACCTCAGTCAACTCTGTCCAGTCAACACACATGTCCACATTCAACAACTACCTCAGTCAACTCTGTACAGTCACAGACATGTCCACATTCAACAACTACCTCAGTCAACTCTGTCCAGTCACAAACATGTCCACATTCAACAACTACCTCAGTCAAGTCTCCCCGATGCCAGGCACGCCGAATCTATCTCGCCTTCCCCACTGACCAACTGACAAGGTTAACTTAAATCTGGTTTGTTTTTAAATCGAGTCAGCCATCAAGGTTCGATGATTCCAGACAATCCTGCCCTGCCCCATACGTGCCTGTGCTTAGAGCACATCCTAATATATGAGGTGGTTCTCCTCTAGTTGTCATCTCTGCTAGTACTATACCACACAGACCAAACACAAACTGGTACGTCACTGTCTTGTGGCCAACATAACGTCCTAGTATAGCAATCATAGTTATAAATGATTGTCACACGAAGTTATAAATGATTGTCACACGAAGTTATAAATGATTGTCACACGAAGTTATAAATGATTGTCACACGAAGTTATAAATGATTGTCACACGAAGTTATAAATGATTGTCACACGAAGTTATAAATGATTGTCACACGAAGTTATAAATGATTGTCACACGAAGTTATAAATGATTGTCACACGAAACAATATTTTATATTTGTAGACTTTTTTCCTTGCCCCCACCCCCCGGGACCCCTGCACTTCTGGGCTGCTCTCTCTTATGGCTACTCATCCACTTTTATGCACCGCTTTATGTTCTAGCATTTCAGCGATAGAACTAGTTCTAGTGAGGCTACATTTTTAAGGGCATGCATCTTTCTCATCACAACATATGTCTGCGAGACCTGAACACTTAACATATGCCTGTGAGATCTGGACACTTAACACATGCCTGTGAGACCTGGACACTTAACATATGCCTGTGAGACCTGGACACTTAACATATGCCTGCGAGACCTGGACACTTAACATATGCCTGTGAGACCTGAACACTTAACATATGCCTGTGAGACCTGGACACTTAACATATGCCTGTGAGACCTGGACACTTAACATATGCCTGTGAGACCTGGACACTTAACATACGCCTGTTAGACCTGGACACTTAACATATGCCTGTGAGACCTGGACACTTAACATATGCCTGTGAGACCTGGACACTTAACATATGCCTGTGAGACCTGGACACTTAACAAAACAGCTGAGAAACACATAAAACCTTTGAATGTAAATGCTACAGAAGAGTTCTTCAAATTTCATTCACACAAAAAAGAACAAATGTATCCAGACTACAAGAACTTAATATTGAAGAAGGCTGGCTAGTAAAGAGGATTAAACAGAGAAATCTTACATATTTTCGAAACATTAAACATCATGATAATCTAGAGAAGACCATCTTGAAGGGTACATAATGGGAAAAAGAAAGGAAAACCAAGGCGAAGATGGCTGCAAGACGTCGTTGATGATTTGCAAATAGATACATCAGCAGCAGGCCATCTTGCTCACAAACGAGAGACCTACAGGAGAGCTGTTAGGGAGTCAAAGTTCCGCAAGGGACATGCAAAAGACTGACTGATGCTAAATTTTCTGTGTTGAGAATAAAGCACGGGAAATCTTTATCCATTCATACGTTTCCTGGGCCAGTTTTTTCAGTCCAGTCCAACTTGGGAGTGTCTATCCTAAACCTTCTGTCCGTGACCTACATTGACTGCGCATCGAAGTCTGCTTATATGCTACAAAGTGAGAAGTACGTCAGCCGTAAGACACTAATTATTTGTCTTTTTATTAAGAAAAACTTTACTTTTCATTTTTAGACAACAACTACCTCAGTCAACTCTGTCCAGTCAACAAACATGTCCACATTCAACAACTACCTCAGTCAAGTCTCCCCGATGCCAGGCACGCCGAATCTATCTCGCCTTCCCCACTGACCAACTGACAAGGTTAACTTAAATCTGGTTTGTTTTTAAATCGAGTCAGCCATCAAGGTTCGATGATTCCAGACAATCCTGCCCTGCCCCATACGTGCCTGTGCTTAGAGCACATCCTAATATATGAGGTGGTTCTCATCTAGTTGTCATCTCTGCTAGTACTATACCACACAGACCAAACACAAACTGGTGCGTCACTGTCTTGTGGCCAACATAACGTCCTAGTATAGCAATCATAGTTATAAATGATTGTCACACGAAGTTATAAATGATTGTCACACGAAGTTATAAATGATTGTCACACGAAGTTATAAATGATTGTCACACGAAGTTATAAATGATTGTCACACGAAGTTATAAATGATTGTCACACGAAGTTATAAATGATTGTCACACGAAGTTATAAATGATTGTCACACGAAGTTATAAATGATTGTCACACGAAACAATATTTTATATTTGTAGACTTTTTTCCTTGCCCCCACCCCCCGGGACCCCTGCACTTCTGGGCTGCTCTCTCTTATGGCTACTCATCCACTTTTATGCACCGCTTTATGTTCTAGCATTTCAGCGATAGAACTAGTTCTAGTGAGGCTACATTTTTAAGGGCATGCATCTTTCTCATCACAACATATGTCTGCGAGACCTGAACACTTAACATATGCCTGTGAGATCTGGACACTTAACACATGCCTGTGAGACCTGGACACTTAACATATGCCTGTGAGACCTGGACACTTAACATATGCCTGCGAGACCTGGACACTTAACATATGCCTGTGAGACCTGAACACTTAACATATGCCTGTGAGACCTGGACACTTAACATATGCCTGTGAGACCTGGACACTTAACATATGCCTGTGAGACCTGGACACTTAACATACGCCTGTTAGACCTGGACACTTAACATATGCCTGTGAGACCTGGACACTTAACATATGCCTGTGAGACCTGGACACTTAACATATGCCTGTGAGACCTGGACACTTAACAAAACAGCTGAGAAACACATAAAACCTTTGAATGTAAATGCTACAGAAGAGTTCTTCAAATTTCATTCACACAAAAAAGAACAAATGTATCCAGACTACAAGAACTTAATATTGAAGAAGGCTGGCTAGTAAAGAGGATTAAACAGAGAAATCTTACATATTTTCGAAACATTAAACATCATGATAATCTAGAGAAGACCATCTTGTAAGGGTTCATAATGGGAAAAAAAGAAAGGAAAACCAAGGCGAAGATGGCTGCAAGACGTCGTTGATGATTTGCAAATGGATACATCAGGAGCAGGGCATCTTGCTCACAAACGAGAGACCTACAGGAGAGCTGTTAGGGAGTCAAAGTTCCGCAAGGGACATGCAAAAGACTGACTGATGCTAAATTTTCTGTGTTGAGAATAAAGCACGGGAAATCTTTATCCATTCATACGTTTCCTGGGCCAGTTTTTTTCAGTCTAGTCCAACTTGGGAGTGTCTATCCGCCACCTTCTGTCCGTGACCTACATTGACTGCGCATCGAAGTCTGCTTATATGCTACAAAGTGAGAAGTACGTCAGCCGTAAGACACTAATTATTTGTCTTTTTATTAAGAAAAACTTTACTTTTCACTTTTAGAAAAACTAGCAATTTCGCATGCCCACTGACCGTTTGTCCTGAACGGAGTAAAAGTTCCACCCCGAATTCGGTCAAGACCCTGACTCGACTGTCTGTCCTGGAAGGAGTAAACATCACACCCCTAATTCGGTCAAGACCCTGACTCGACTGTCTGTCCTGGAAGGAGTAAACATCACACCCCTAATTCGGTCAAGACCCTGGCTCGACTGTCTGTCCTGGAAGGAGTAAACATCACACCCCGAATTCGGTCAAGACCCTGCCCCCACTGTCCGTCCTTTCTCGACTCAGGGTCAAAGACAAGAGAAAAGTGATAAAGAAATTCTCTTGAAATACTTTCCCCACAAATCCAATGTTAGTGGCGTGGGGTCAAGGGTCGCGGGACATGCAGTGTCAATGTAGGTCACACTCTGGTGTGAGGATACTTTCTTCACTGTGTACCCGTGCAGTTTATACTGTTTATATTTGTACCCGTGCAGTTTATACTGTTTATATTTGTACCCGTGCAGTTTATACTGTTTATATTTGTACCCGTGCAGTTTATACTGTTTATATTTGTACCCGTGCAGTTTATACTGTTTATATTTGTACCCGTGCAGTTTATACTGTTTATATTTGTACCCGTGCAGTTTATACTGTTTATATTTGTACCCGTGCAGTTTATACTGTTATATTTGTACCTCCTCAAAGCTGGATGCGGCACGGAGGAGTTCATGTGTGCAGACGGGGAGTGTATAGAGGAAACGTGGCAATGTGATACCGAGAGAGACTGCACTGATGGTTCTGATGAAGAAAATTGTCGTAAGTACACGCATACGTTACTACGTACATTACGTATAAAAGCAAGTATACATTCAAGTATGTTTGGTCTGATGGATGTATTTATGAATGTATCAACACTTCCTCCCATACACATGAATGTATCAACACTTCCTCCCATACACATGAATGTATTAACACTTCCTCCCATACACATGAATGTATCAACACTTCCTCCCATACACATGAATGTATCAACACTTCCTCCCATACACATGAATGTATCAACACTTCCTCCCATAC
Source organism: Achatina immaculata (assembly GCA_009760885.1). Taxonomy (NCBI): domain Eukaryota; kingdom Metazoa; phylum Mollusca; class Gastropoda; order Stylommatophora; family Achatinidae; genus Lissachatina; species Lissachatina immaculata. The sequence goes on from CM019716.1 coordinate 42,155,803, forward strand.
ACATGAATGTATTAACACTTCCTCCCATACACATGAATGTATCAACACTTGCTCCCATACACATGAATGTATCAACACTTCCTCCCATACACATGAATGTATCAACACTTCCTCCCATACACATGAATGTATCAACACTTCCTCCCATACACATGAATGTATCAACACTTCCTCCCATACACATGAATGTATTATGTACGTATGAGTCTGTGTCTCAGGATCCCCCCCCTCCCCTTTTTTTTCTTCTGTTTCTTCCTCCAACACCCCCCCCCCCCCCCGCGGTCTCTCTTGCTTTCTCTCCCCTCCTTACAAAGGCACGTCTCTAACCATATATGAACAATATACTCGGTTATTCTCAAGCCAAGGATATCATCTACTTTCTCTACGAACCTACACGTCTGTACCAGAGAACAAACCAGAGCAAAGTTTTGAAACAAATGAAGCTGTTGAAACAAACAAAAATGAATGAAAAAACTCCACTTTTCCGCCTTCAGCCATAGAAATGGCGCCCTTCCAAATCTGACGGACCAGATCTAATTTCGACCGGTCTTATTCTAGTTACATTTCTGGGATACAAGCAAAATCAGAAGCCATACCTGACAATCTCAATGGTTACACGGGGTCTGTCACTTCAACACAGTGGGGAATGTCTGCCTGAAAGGCGAGCCACACCGCAGTAAGCACTACACACGTGTGTCAGTGTATTAACAGGAAGATATGTACGTAACAATGTATCCCTCAGTTTGTGAGATATCACTTTAGCATTTAGCGAGCGAACTAAAATAAGACATGTAATTTCACATACTTAATGGTTTAGAGCACACAGTTCCGGGATGCAAGTGGCTGACTGCTGTATGTGTGGCTGTCACTTCATGAAGACACAAAAATAGACTCCAGGAGTTATCAAACCATAACCAGTAAAGAGCAACCAGGACTATTAATAGAAGTGCTCCCATCTGCATTATACATATAGTTCTGTCTACTTTAGTTTCAAATCACACAATTCAGTTTCCATTGACGTAGCTGATGTCTTTCATATCTATCATAGCCACGGACTGTAGCGGCCAAAATGAATTCAAGTGTGACAATGGCAACTGTATCCCAGAATCTTTCGAGTGTGATGGAGACAACGACTGTGGAGATCGGACAGACGAGACCAAATGTGGTAAGAATGATTGGGTCAGCCATGCTGGTTTCTCTCAGTGTTCTTAGTTAATGTTAGTTACTTCCTTACTTTATAGTATTTTTATTACGTTGTTTTAAAATCTTACATCATTATATGTCTTTATATTCTCTGTGTGAGAATTGCTAGTTTTTTTTCCACTCGTAACCGCATCGCTGCTATTTTTCTCTCACTGCAAGCACCATGTGCTTTCTTAGTTTATGAAATTTCTGTTCTCTTATTATTATAAAGTTTAGTTGATGAGTATATTTGTTTCTGTCTTCTTATTATTATAAAGTTTAGTTGATGAGTATATTTGTTTCTGTCTTCTTATTATTATAAAGTTTAGTTGATGAGTATATTTGTTTCTGTCTTCTTATTATTATAAAGTTTAGTTTATGAGTATATTTGTTTCTGTCTTCTTATTATTATAAAGTTTAGTTTATGAGTATATTTGTTTCTGTCTTCTTATTATTATAAGTAACACTTTTTTCCCCTCTCCTTGGTAACATCACATCTCTTATTTTGTGAGTGTAACTGTTTTCTTTCCACGCATTCTTTCCCTTTGCCGCCCTAAATTATTACTCGTTATCTTCCCTTTGTTGAATTAGCGTTTTGAATTTCCGCCCCACAAAGTGTAAATTTCCATTTAAGATGCACAAATCTTTCTTTTAAAGTGCTAATATCCAAAGTGCTAATATCCAAAAAGTGTTAATCTCACATGAATGTATCAACACTTCCTCCCATACACATGAATGTATTATGTACGTATGAGTCTCTGTCTCAGGATACCCCCCCCTTTTTTTTCTTCTGTTCTTCCTCCAACACCCCCACCCCCGCGGTCTCTCTTGCTTTCTCTCCCCTCCTTACAAAGGCACGTCTCTAACCATATATGAACAATATATTCGGTTATTCTCAAGCCAAGGATATCATCTACTTTCTCTACGAACCTACACGTCTGTACCAGAGAACAAACCAGAGCAAAGTTTTGAAACAAATGAAGCTGTTGAAACAAACAAAAATGAATGAAAAAACTCCACTTTTCCGTCTTCAGCCATAGAAATGGCGCCCTTCCAAATCTGATGGACCGGATTTAAGTTTCGACCGGTCTTATTCTAGTTACATTTCTGGGATACAAGCAAAATCAGAAGCCATACCTGACAATCTCAATGGTTACACGGGGTCTGTCACTTCAACACAGTGGGGAATGTCTGCCTGAAAGGCGAGCCACACCGCAGTAAGCACTACACACGTGTGTCAGTGTATTAACAGGAAGGTATGTACGTAACAATGTATCCCTCAGTTTGTGAGATATCACTTTAGCATTTAGCGAGCGAACTAAAATAAGACATGTAATTTCACATACTTAATGGTTTAGAGCACACAGTTCCGGGATGCAAGTGGCTGACTGCTGTATGTGTGACTGTCACTTCATGAAGACACAAAAATAGACTCAAGGAGTTATCAAACCATAACCAGTAAAGAGCAACCAGGACTATTAATAGAAGTGCTCCCATCTGCATTATACATATAGTTCTGTCTACTTTAGTTTCAAATCACACAATTCAGTTTCCATTGACGTAGCTGATATCTTTCATATCTATCATAGCCACGGATTGTAGCGGCCAAAATCAATTCAAGTGTGAAAATGGCAACTGTATCCCAAAATTTTACGAGTGTGATGGAGACAACGACTGTGGAGATCGGACAGACGAGACCAACTGTGGTAAGAATGATTGGGTCAGCCATGCTGGTTTCTCTCAGTGTTCTTAGTTAATGTTAGTTACTTCCTTACTTTATAGTATTTTTATTACGTTGTTTAAAAATCTTACATCATTATATGTCTTTATATTCTCTGTGTGAGAATTGCTAGTTTTTTTCACTCGTAACCGCAAATTTCTGTTCTCTTATTATTATAAAATTTAGTTTATGAGTACATTTGTTTCTGTCCTCTTATTATTATAAAGTTTAGTTAATAAGTATATATTACTTTCTGTCCTCCTATTATTATAAAGTTTAGTTAATGAGTATATTTGTTTCTGTCCTCTTATTATTATAAAGTTTAGTTTATGAGTACATTTGTTTCTGTCCTCCTATTATTATAAAGTTTAGTTAATGAGTATATTTGTTTCTGTCCTCCTATTATTATAAAGTTTAGTTTATGAGCACATCTGTTTCTATCCTCTTATTATTATAAAGTTTAGTTTATGAGTATATTTGTTTCTATAATGGTTCTAAGGACTGTTATTGACGGAGGTGGGGTGGAGAATTCGATCTCCACTCCAACGGTGTGCGTCTCAAACAGCCTCTGGCAGTCAAGTCCAGCTCCTGGCATTCCCGTGGCAGAACTGTTTAAACTGACAGGCGAAGGGGCGAGGGCGAATATCTGGTGCCTGAAAACCAGATACTTAGGGTAGATGAGTGGCTCATTTGGTAGCTCATCTACCGCTGTTGGCGAGATTCTTCAGCTGCCGTGCGCGGAGCGGTGCTCTTCCTGGCCAATGAAAAAAGGAGCAAATGGGGTTGCCGCGCAGCACCACTGCGGAAAAGGTGGTAGAAAGGATAAAGCGAAGCAAACAGTCAAATCACGGCACCTCTGGTCTGGAGGTCGACCACGTCCTGAGTGCAGTCATATCGGGTGAAATGCATGAAACGGCTTATCCCAGAGGTTAAGACACTGCTGGCGAGACTCTTCAAATGCCGCGCGTGGAGTGAAGCTCCTCCCGGTCAAGGAAGAAAATGAGGAAAAGAAGTAAGGGTTGCTGTGCGGTGCCGATGTGAAAAGGATAAAGTGAAGTTTAACTGGTATGTCCAGTAGTATCGCTGCGAGAGCTACACATACCACGGCACCTCTGCTCTAGAGGCCGGCCACGTCCGACATACACCTACTCTGGTGAAATATGCTTAAACCGGCACACACCAGGGGTGGAACTTGATGGCTAGACATGTCATGCCACCTCCGCTCTAGAGGTCGGTCACGCCTGATATACACCCATACTGGTGAATTTTACCTAAACCGGCTCACACCAGGGGTGGAACTTGAAGGCTATGCATGTCACAGTACCTCTGCTCTAGAGGTCGGTCACGTCCCAAACACGCCCATACTGGGATAATGCCTAAACCGGCTCAACCCAGGGGTAGAAGTCACTAGTGGCGAGGATTCGTCCTCCTGGACAGAAGCTCCATCCTGGTCACAACTAGGAAGGGTAGCGGCCACGACTACAAAATGCTGAAGTCAGAGACACTGGACCAGGGCAGTCTAGATAGGCAACCACCTCTCACCCGGCGGGGATGTTTGCGTATCCTAATCACGCTGAGATTTTCCGGTGAGAAGGTCCAACTCTGGACTGGATGGGCAACCATCTCTCACCCGGCAGTGATACATGGGTATCTCAAAACACGTCGACGTTTTTCGGCGAGAAGGTCCAACTCTGGCCTGGGTGGGCTACCGCCTCTCACCCAGCGGGGATGCACTGATATCCTAAACACGTCGAGGTCTTCCGATGAGACAGTCCAACTCTAGACTAAACTGGTGCAATGAAAACCACGGTGTCACGCAATCCGCTTCAGAGACTCATCAAGAATACAGGCTAAAGCCCTGCGATATTCTGAAACCTTTGTGATCCTTTCAGGGACCACACAGGAGACCACGGGACCTAACGAGGACCACAGGCGTAAATTCAGTAGGATCACAGTGCGGTTCTGGTGGTAGAAGCGAACGAAGAAGAAAAAGTTTCTGTAATCTTATTATTATAAAGTTTACTTTATGAGTATAATTGTTTCTGTTCTCTTATTATTATAAAGTTTATTTTATGAGCACATTTGATTCTCTCCTCTTATTATTATAAGTAACACTTTCCCCCCCCCCTCCTTGGTAACATCACATCTCTTATTTTGTGAGTGTAACTGTTTTCTTTCCACGCATTCTTTCCCTTTGCCTACCTATATTATTACTCGTTATCTTCCCTTTGTTGAATTAGCGTTTTGAATTTCCGCCCCACAAAGTGTAAATTTCCATTTAAGAGGCATAAATCTTTCTTTTAAAGTGCTAATATTCAAAGTGCTAATATCCATCTAAAAGTGTTAATCTCACATTTTAACGGATTAATAGATAGACAAACTGACAACAGTTATTGAGGAAAGACGCTGGCGATGGTTGGGACATGTGCTCCGAATGACTGACAACTCACTACCAAAAATAGCACTAAGATGGACACCACAGGGGAGCAGAAGTAAGGGTAGACCAAAAGAGACATGGAGAAGAACAACAGAAAGGATGTTGAGCAATAGAGGGCTCACCTGGACAAGAGCAGAAAAAAAGGCGAAATACAGGCATTTGTGGAAAACCCTTGCGGAAGCCCCATGTGCCCTGGGCACTTAAGGTTCAGAGAGAGAGAGAGAGATAGACAAAAAATGGTAATCTCCATCTAAAATTATTATTTTCTGGGAAAAAAGTGAGCTTTCTCCTCCATATTTCTATGACAGATAAGAAAGAGTGTCAGGCTAACGAGGTTAGGTGTGACAATGGTAGGTGCATCCTTGAAACCTGGCTGTGTGATGGTGACAACGACTGCGGCGACGGATGGGACGAGAGAAACTGCAGTAAGCGATCATCCATGTTTTGTGTGTGATCTTCAACAAGTGTTGGTCGTTTTAGAGAATATTTCAGTTATCGTAATCTTAACTATTTTAGAGATGATAATAACGCAGAAGACAGTGAACGAAGATGATGAGGATGATGATGATGATGATGATGATGATGGTGATGGTGATGATGATGATGGTGGTGGTGGTGGTGATGGTGGTGGTGGTGGTGGTGGTGGTGGTGGTGGTGGTGGTGGTGGTGATGATGATGATGATGATGAAGGAAGAAGAAGCCAGCATGAAAACTGTAACCGAGAGCTGCCCATTTTTTGACATATTATTGAGATAATTATTATGAGAGTGCTATTATCATTTTCAATCTCTTTTCCTTAAAAAATTCTTACATTTTGCATCTTACATTCTTCCCGTGCCGTTAAATGTCACATAGGGCTCGCATGGTAGTTCGCCAAGTTTTATTGTTTTCGGCGAGTCTTTCAACCTCATCAAGGGATTTTATGCCTACTAATTTGGTAAATGGAAATTAAATAAAAAACATTTAGAAACCTTCCACTTTGTTTAAGCTGAAATAATACAGTTTATGGCACACAGGGTGTTTGGTGGAAGAACTCGGGGAAGGGAAGAATAAAATCATGACAGCCATGATGAGCTCATTCTATCGACATTTTGTTCTGCCTTCTAGTGTCTAGTTATAAAAAAATCTCGATACCAGGAGTGATTCTGTGATTTAAAAAGTGATGAAATATTACCAGCCCTACACTTTTTTCTCAAATATGCCTTCATTTTATCTCAGTATTTTCAGTAGCATTTTACTGTGTAACTTTAGCAAAATAATGTTTTGTTCAAACAAAGTCCTTTGATTTCTTGTTCTCAGCTGGTGAATGTCGGGCCTACCAGTTCAAGTGTGCTGACGGGTCAGGATGTATCGATACCAGGTGGGCGTGTGATGGAATGGGTGATTGTAATGACGGAAGTGATGAACTTGGGTGTAGTAAGTGTTCTGATCTTGTGATACCTTTACTATAGTAAGTGTTCTGACTTTGTGAAAGATAAAGGGCATGGCGACTGCAGTAAAACTGGTTTAAATAATAAAGTTAGATAAAGGTGTATGGTGTAGTTTTAGAAAGTGGCAGAGGGAGTGAGTAAAGTGAGAAAAAAACGAAATGAAAGTATGAGAATGTATAAATGAAAAACATACAACATCCGATATTTCGGCAAAAGCCTTTTTCAAGGATTACATATACAAACGAGACAAAAACATATAACTAAACGAAAAACGTATCTTAATATGACCTCCTCCAGAAGTAGGAAACAGAGAAATGTGTGTCCACTAGAAGAGGCATAGAGACCACGCGGGGACACACAAAAGATACGCCAATAAAGAAGAGGTGGAGAGAGAGGAGGAAAACAGGTGGTTGAAAAGGGGGAAGGCAATAGAAACATGATAGCCGCTAGAGGAGAAGGTGTAGGGGGGAGGGGGAGGCGGGGGCGGGGAAGCGGAGAGATAATGAATGAAGAACATAAACACCTGCAGGGAGAAAATGTGAAACGTGTGAATAGGACAAGGCCTTATAAACACCAATATGTTGCCAGAGAAGAAAAGAGGGTGGCGGTAGGGAGGGGTAGCTAGGAGAAAGAATGTAGAGTAAAAAAAAAGAGGGGGGTGGAAAACTAAAGAAGTTATAGAAACCTGAAGACATAGTTAATTCTAGCTGGGTGGAGACAGCCAGTCTGGAAAATAAGGCGCTGTTCTAGGACTCTCCGAGATCGTACATCAGCAGAACAAGAGCGGATCGCACTAACAGAAATGTCCTGTTTTCCCCTGTGGTTGCTAAAGCAAAAATGTTTAGCCTTCTTAGAAATATCATTAAGACGTTAGCGAAAACGATCTCCTAAGTGTAAACCGGTCTCCCCTATGTACTTCATACCACGTTTGCAAATAATAGCATAAATAACATTGCATGAAGTGCAGGTGAAACCTTCCTGAACTGATAATGTGGACTTAGGGAAGGAGATCTGGCTGGCCTCGACAACAAACGGGTAAGTGTTACATCTACGGCGTCCGCAACGTCTGGTACCATAAAAAGTGTCATCTGTCTTAAGGCGACTTCGAACTAAAAGGTCCCTGAAGTTCTTGTCCCATCTGTAGGCCACCAATGGGGGTTCCTCAAAAAGTTAACATGTATCAGGCTCGGTCTGGAGGAGATGGAGATGGCGAAACAATATGTTTACTGGCTCACGCCGAAATATCGGATGTTGTATGTTTTTCATTTATACATGCTCATTATTTCTATTCTTTTTTTCTCACTTTACTCACTCCCTCTGACACTTTGTAAAACTACACCGTACACCTCTATCTACCTTTATTCTGATTTTGTGACACCTTCACTATAGTAAGTGTTCTGATTTTGTAGTCGACACTGATTTTCTTACTGATACTGACATTCGATACTGTCCATTCTTCTTTTCAGTTCATAGCTACGATCATTTTCAGAGCACAGAAAAAACGTATATTTCGTAGTCTGCTCTTTCTTCTTAAAAGTGATATCTGACATCCAGCAACAGTCAGTTATCTACCTTATTTCATGCATTAAGTTTCTTTAGTTTCAAGTTCCCTTACCCCGCCCCCCACCCCTTCACCTCTTCCCCGCTGCTCTCCCCCCTTCCCAAAGCGGGGGTGGCTACCATAAAGAAGTTTTTTCAAAGAAAGTGGAAATCTCCAGATAATTTTCCACACAATTGTTTGTTTTTCTATGTTTCACATACCACGTGACCTGAACAAGTGTTTTCTATCATACCACAACCTCAGAGTGAAAGATGGAATAAAACTGATACTCAGATGATAAAACTGTTTCCTTCCATTACCCATCATGCCCTGCGTCTCTCAAAAAGACGAGAGAAAGAAATACATGTACCCCAAGAACCAGTTTTAAAATGCCACGTTATTTCAAAGAAAATTGTCAGGAGAACATCTACAGGTCCGCGCTGTCAGTAAAAGTGCTACCGGAACTGCTAAATAGCATTTAGATATGGAGATGTTCAGGAGATTTTTAACAGGACATCAATTTTGATATTTAGATGTTCAGGATATTTTTAACAGCACAGTAATTTTGATATTTAGATTTTCAGGAGATTTTTAACAGAACAGTACTTTTCATATTTAGATGTTCAGGAGATTTTTAACAGAACAGTACTTTTCATATTTAGATGTTCAGGAGATTTTTAACAGGACAGTAATTTTGATATTTAAATGTTGTTTAGGAGATTTTAATATTTAGATGTTCAGGAGATTTTTAACAGGACAGTACTTTTCATATTTAGATGTTCAGGAGATTTTTAACAGGACAGTACTTTTCATATTTAGATGTTCAGGAGATTTTTAACAGGACAGTAATTTTGATATTTAGATGTTCAGGAGATTTTTAACAGGACAGTAATTTTGATATTTAGATGTTGAGGAGATGTTTTCTGTCCTTAGCCTGCTCATCCTCTGAGTTCCAGTGCAACAACGGTCGGTGTATACACGGGGACTGGAGGTGTGACAGAGACAACGACTGTGGAGACGGTTCTGATGAGATTGGATGTCGTGAGTATATCTGTAGTTCTCTCACAGCCATAACTTACACGGGTTCCTAGGTCAAGATGATGATATAAGACTTCTAGGATGATAGCCGACATCTTCTTAGATGCTCGCAACATCCAGTAGCAAAACCCACCCAAGAAGCTATTGTATTCGATGAGCTGCACTTTTATGATGACTACCCATTAAAAATATGAGTTTTTAAAGTGATAAATATTTATCTAGTGGGTTTGCACAGTCATGATTTTAGATGTAGTCAAGTTGTGTCTTCTAATAATACCACATGAGTTTAGAGATTTAAACAAATTCTAAATGACAAAACGGTGGCACAGATGGAATATAAGTATCTTATCTTATCTTATCTTATATCTTTCCCGTGCCGTTAAACGTCACATAGGGCTCGCAAAGTAGTTCGCCAATTTTTCCTGTCTTCGGCGAGTCTTTCAACCTCATCAAAGGATTTTATGCCTGTTAATTTGGCCTCTCTTAATAATGTCCTCTTCAGAGTTTCACGCGGTCTGCCTCTTTTTCTTCGGCCTGTTGTGTTCCACTTGATAGCTTGTTATATAAGTATATAAGTATGTAAATACACTTGCTTTTAAGTTCACTTGCAGGAATATGTATTCAAATTCTGTTGTACTAACAATCTGATGTCAAGTGTGCGTTATGGTCTTCAGTTTAAAGAGACCTATACTTTCATTCAGAATAATTTTCTAGAGAATCTATCTGCTATAAGCGGTTTGTAAACGTGGTTTGTTGAGTATTTGTGTACTGCTAAAGACGAACTCTCTTTAGGTTAAAAGAAAGTGATGGACATGACTGTCTTAAATTACAATTAAGGCATTTCTAGATATCGTGACAGATGTCTACTTTTTTGTATCATTTGTGCTACCTTTTTGTCATTATTACTGATTCAGCTTCTTACAGATGATGATGATGATGATGATGATGATGATGATGATATATGTAATGTAATTCAGACTTCAGAGTTGTTTGCTTTGTTTGGTCAGTTGTTGTTCATTATTTTACAAAGACAACAAAGATAGAAACTGTTAATTTTTTTCCTCATTCTGTCCATGTTTTAGACCCACATAAGAGAGTGCTAAGTGCACAGATCAGATAAATCAGAACCGTTGTCTTCAATGTTAACATTTTGTTTTTCCGTGCCCTTTTCCTTAGTTTGCTGAACTGGTAACTGCTTTTTTAATTCGTGTCGTGATTTCTTCGTCAATGAAGAAGGTGCCATGACTGTGGATCTAAGACTGTCTAGTTTTTTTTTCACTGAATACGCAGACATGGTGAAGCTATTGATTAGGAAGATAAGAAAATTTAACTTATTTCTGCAGCTACGTTACACCCCAGCGTGTGTGATGATATGATGGCGATGACTGACTGTGCTCTGATGAATGATACCACTCGCCCAATCTGTTTTGATGAAATCTATGGCTACAAGTACTGCAGGAAATTCTGTGGATTGTGCAATCATACGTAATCCAAGTACTGTGGATTGTTTGCTCATGCATATTCTTCCACTTCAGAGGAACTCATAAAGCATATCTTTGACCTTTAAAGACTTATGGACTAAATGAATGGAGTCCTATGTTTGTAAAAAATGTTAAGTGTTCCTGCGTTGATGGGACAATTTTTATTATGCTTGATTTAGTCATTTTAATATATTGTATATGGACAACACAAACAATAAAAATTCTATTTAATCTTCAATGTGTCAAAAAATTCAGTTTCATTTTTATAAATTCAGTGAAGCCTTTCTTCAATGCAAATTTTTTTTAGCTTTTTTAAAAAATCATCCTTTGAATGATTCCGTTTAGTTTTGATTATCATCCATTGATTGACTGTCTTTAGCTTCTGTTTATAATTCAGTGAATAACTCTAGTTTTGTATCGTCCATTGAGTGATTCTCTGTAGCTTTTCTTCACTTTTAACTTCACTAATAAAACCGTGTTGCTCTAGACCTTTTATCAATCGACCACACAACTGACCTAATCTGTCTATAGAGATTCTTTCTGCAACACTTTCCTCCTTATTGTCATCACTGCTTTCTCCTTCACTGCCTCAGTGCTCGGGACTTAAAATCATCTGCAGAATTTCAGAGTCAGCATAATGATGAACAGTAGGAGCGTCGCCATCATCATCCATCCATTCATCAGCATTATCTTCATCCATCCCTCAACATTATCTTCATCCATCCCTCAACATTATCTTCATCCATCCCGGATATAAGATCCTTAGCAGAAGGACTAGATAGATCATGACCAAAAGTAAGCAGATCATGCACAGTCTGTTTGCTTTTGAGGCCCTAAAACCTAAAGATTCACATCTGTCTTCACCAGACTTCACCCTGGCCATAATGTACGTCATCCATTTTTCAGCGTGGATTCCTCTACAGACTTCCAAGCGATGACAACACAATAAACCATATCTCTCACATTAAACTCTTTAAGAAATTCACACACTTTTCTACCATAGCTAACTTTAGTCAGTAGAAGCCTCATAAAATGAGTGCGATAACTGAACTTCAAAGAACATGATATGCCTTTGTCCTGGGGTTGAGACACTGACCTCAAGTTAGGTGGAAGGTAGATACAAAAAACATTGTCTTTATCAGATGAGCAGGGCAGTTGTATAAACATAATCATTATTACAGTTATATAAACATAATCATTATTATAGTTCTACAAATATAATCATTATAGTTGTATAAAGATAATCATTATTACAGTTGTATAAACATAATCATTATTACAGTTGTATAAACATAATCATTATTACAGTTGTATAAACATAATCATTATTACAGTTGTATAAACATAATCATTATTAAAGTTATATAAACATAATCAATATTAAATTTGTATAAAGATAATCATTATTACAGTTGTATAAACATAATCATTATTACAGTTGTATAAACATAATCATTAATACAGTTGTGATCCAGGTGAAGAGGCTCACAGCGAGCTCTGACTTTGGACAGAAAATAATTCTCAAACCAGTCAAGTGTAACGTGGGTTGTTACCCGTCCGTCCTGATTGGTAGAGAAATAACAAGAAACTGTGTCATACCCTGGACATAAACTTTTATCAACTAATTTGAATGTGTAATCATGAAAGTGTTATTATTTAAGGAATATTAACATTAAGATAACATGATGTCTCTGCAGGTATACATCATGTCGCCACAGACCATTGTTTTTAATATTACTGAAACGCAAATCTATCTGTTAAGTAACTGCGAGCTTGTTAGTTCATGTTTAGGTCATAGTTTGATATATAGATCTAAACATTTTATTAATAGGTATGTGAAAAGAGAATGTATGAAACCTCTTTGCCACTGTCTCCAAACTCGGAAGTTTAAAAAATAACAGGAACCTCGAGTCCAAAATAAAGCTGTGACTAGTTTACAGTATGCTTACGACAGCCTATTTCGTCAGAGGCGTCTCCACAAAGATTGTCATAGTCGCACCTCCATGTGGCATCAGTACAAAGTCCGTGATTACACTGACATTTGTTGGATGCACAAAACTTTGGAAGGAGAGAAAATATGTCAGAAAAAAAGGTGTTTGTTAGTCTCTCATATTTTACTTTTTCTGATCTCTCCCCAACTTTTGCCCTCATTTTGTCCTCATATTCTGAGAAGAATCTTTTTCTGTAAAGTCAACATTTAAGATCCACTTTAAACAAAACTAGAGAAATCAACTCATAATATATATTTATTTATTTATACTCGGCAACTTTATTTCTCCACTAAAACCTGTTGACACAGAAAGTATTTAGCTATGCAAGTGTTAGTACCAATCTGGAACTCCAAATCGTTAAAATGATTTGAAAAATGTGGATGTCTTTGTCTTTTTTGTAATGGTAAGATATATTATTTGTAGACTGAAAGTATGTGGAAATTTATGAATATATGGAAAGCTGTGTGGAAACAGCATTGGAAGAATGGTAATATAATTTTTTTTTTCTTTTTTGTAGCTGCAAGCAAATTATTGTTGTCTGCTCTGAGGTGAAGGTCAACATCTTGAGATATAAAGATTACAGCACGTTCTAAAGATCAACATCTTGAGGGTATAAAGATAACATCACGTTTTAAAGGTCAACATCTTGAGAGTATAAAGATTACAACACATTCTAAAGGGCAACATCTTGAAAGTATTTGAAGCAATCTACTTTATTTGAGTCTTGAGGCATTATATTTGAGATCTGATGTAATCTACTTTATCTGAGTCTTGAGGCATTATATTTGAGATCTGATGTAATCTACTTTATCTGAGTCTTGAGGCATTATATTTGAGATCTGATGTAATCTACTTTATCTGAGACGTGGGACTTTGCTAGTGGATGTTGTTATCGGGGTCCAGGAGAGTTATTTAGAAGTGAGCGCTGTCTGTGAGAAATTAATGCAGTAGAAACAATCTCCAGCTTTGGAGGTAAAGTTTGTACATAAAGCATTTTGAGGCCTAGTTTGTATATAGACATATTTTTTTATAAAATAGGAAACAAAGAGACTTTCGTACGGTAAAGTAAGAGAACACAGTTTTGTAGGATTAGACCTCGAAAAAGTCGTAGACAAAGCACTTAGTGAGACGTGAAAGAAAGAAAAATCACAAGAGAATTACCTGGGATTCGAACACGGACTCCGGTAGGACGAGCAGCCGTCTAGCCGCGAGAGAAAGGCGTATTAACGAACTGCGCCAAGTAGCACCTCCAAAAAAAAGGTATTTGTAAGCATAGTCATTAGTAACTGTTCAGTAGACACGATGGATGGTGACACTCGGAAAGAAACGAGGTCGTGACACAGAAATTCCGTAGCTGAGATTCAGTCTCTCTAGCAGGTACCAACCTTTTAGACAAACATACACACGGTCTCCTGTCATGTCTGGTGCATGCTTGAACAACAACAACAACAACAACAACAACAACAACAACGAACGAATACTTATAACATGAAGTAGTTTCAGGTATAGTTTCAGAAACAATTTTTTATAAATAGGAAACAACGAGGCTTTCGTACGGTAAAGTAAGAGAACGCAGTTTTGTAGAATTAGACCTGGAAAAAATCGTAGACAAAGCACTTTAGTGATACGTTTCCTATTTATAAAAAAAATTATAAAAAAACAAATTGGTTTTTAAAAAATGTCTTTCTTTCACGTCTCACCAAAGTGATTTGTCTACGATTTTTTCGAGGTCTAATCCTACAAAAATGTGTTCCATTACTTTAGTTTGTACATAAAACATTTGGAGGTCTAGTTAGTACATAAAACATTTGGAGGCCTGCTTTGTACATAAAACATTTGGAGGTGTAGTTTGTACATACAACATTTGGAAGCGTACTTTGTACATAAAACATTTGGATGCATTGTTTGTACATAAAACTTTTGGAGGCATAGTTTGTGCATAAAACATTTAAAATAGCTGTAACCTGGTGTTATGTCATATATTTCACACTAGGAACAAGCAGTAATCTGATGTCATGTCAGACATTTCACACTAGGAATCAGCAGTAACCTGATGTAATGTCATAATTTCACACTAGGAACTAGTAGTAACCTGATGTAATGTCATAATTTCACACTAGGAACTAACAGTAACCTGAAGTCATGTCATACATTTCACATTAGGAATCAGCAGTAACCTGATGTCATGTCATACATTTCACATTAGGAATCAGCAGTAACCTGATGTCATGTCATACAGTTCACATTAGGAATCAGCAGTAACCTGATGTCATGTCATACATTTCACATTAGGAATCAGCAGTAACCTGATGTCATGTCATACAGTTCACACTAGGATAGCAGTAACAGAGGTTTGTTACTGGAGTTGGGACAACAAGATGGAGATGGCTATGTTTCCCACAGTAGATCTTGCCGAGAATCCAAGGGAGTTTGGTACGCTAGAAAAATATTTAGATTAACCACAGTAACACAGTTCCTTTCCTTTGAAAGATTTTTTTCTTGGTCGAAGCTGCTTTCTGCATCATGTCTTTCACCTGCGAAAGCTCTACGTCATGTAACAGGCTGCCATTTTGTAGAACCAACATTCAAAACATTCACACAGCTTGATAATCAAACACCCAAATTCAGTTTCACGGTTTTTAGATCACACACCCAGCATGTCCACAGGTTGTAGATCAAACAGTCAACATGCACACCACATCTTGCACACCAAATATTTAACACGCTCACTGCTTGCAGATCCAGAGTCTGTACCATATATTCTTAACATGCAGACCCACCACGTGTATGCTTATAAACTCAGCACTTGTTGCATTCTCATAGTTTATAAACTCACCACTTGTTACATTATCATAGTTTATAAACTCACCACTTGTTACATTATCATAGTTTATAAACTCACCACTTGTTACATTATCATAGTTTATAAACTCAGCCCTTGTTACATTCTCATAGCTTATAAACTCAGCATTTGTTACATTCTCATAGTTTATAAACTCAGCACTTGTTACATTCTCATAGCTTATAATCTCAGCACTTGTTACATTCTCATAGCTTATAATCTCAGCACTTGTTACATTCTCATCGTTTATAAACTCATCACTTGTTACATTCTCATAGCTTATAAACTCAGCATTTGTTACATTCTCATAGTTTATAAACTCAGCACTTGTTACATTCTCATAGCTTATAATCTCAGCACTTGTTACATTCTCATAGCTTATAATCTCAGCCCTTGTTACATTCTCATAGTTTATAAACTCAGCACTTGTTACATTCTCATAGCTTATAATCTCAGCACTTGTTACATTCTCATAGCTTATAATCTCAGCACTTGTTACATTCTCATAGCTTATAATCTCAGCACTTGTTACATTCTCATCGTTTATAAACTCATCACTTGTTACATAGTTACAGTCTGCAGATCCATCACCTGCAGAATGCTATAACTGGCATGTTGTGGTGTAGTAAATGTACATGAGTAGAAAAAGTGTACAGTGTGTACATGAAGTCATGGTGCAGTTTGAAACTTGTACTAGTCTGAGTCAAAAGTTCCTCACGTTTTTGTAATGTTTCACTGCAGGAGGAAACCAAGCAAACTTAATACTTACTTAGCAGTGTTCCCAGCGGTTAGTAATGTTAATAACGATTAACTTCACTCTTCAAAATGCAGTCCATAACATTCGATGGTCTTCTGCCAGTCCATTCCTGAGACGAGTAGTACTTGGAAGGTTTTGAGGCCAAATATCTCACATCAGCTTCAGCTTCTAATAAACTGAATTCCCGCTCTTGAAGGAAGTGTGCCATCGCGCGGAACAGATGGTAGTGAGAAGCAGTGATCGGGTTAACTGGAAACTTAACGGTAAATTACCGATTAAAATGAGGAGGGGGGAGGGGCTGGGGAACACATGCAGCCGCTTTTGTTGCTCAGCATACAGATTCTCCTCCACGGAGCGACTAAATGAAACCAGCTTCCAGTGCAGCAGGCCCTTAAAGTTTCAACAGATGCAAAGCAAACCCTTTTTCTCGAACCGGCCGCCTCGGACAACCGCCTCTGCTACCGGCCTGGCTGGAGCCAGTGGGTAGCTCTGTTGGGGTACAGCAGGAGAATCGACTTTTCATCCCCAGTGACGATACAGTGTAGAAGCCTTTAGACGTGGGAGTTTGCCAACAGCTGGCGACAGACGTCAAACTTCAAGCCCTTTTTTAAACAATTTAAGATAAGGAGCTATATTTATAGTAGGATTAATCTATCGGTTATTTATTTTTATAAATATTGCGCAATTACTCTCATTTCGTGCATGTGTGTGTGTGTTTTTCTCCTAACTTCACGAAGTGTATATGCTTTCCCCAATTTGTATGCTTTCCCCAACCAAACCCTCCCTGTTTTTAAAGCGCGAGTCTCTGGGGCACAGCCGTTGTGTTTTAAGAGAACAGGTTTTATACACTTTTCTCGCCAGATTTTTGCAGATCTCTTACATGACATTGCCAAATTATTGTAAATCTTTAGGTGACATACACAAAAATATTATGCTCGCTTACACCTCAAAACCATGTCATGTTTTTTTTCTCTTTTTATCGTTTATCTCTTTTAATGACTGTAGTTTAGTGGATGTTTTTTGCTCAGAGACTTTCAAAGTTTTTAAATGTGTGACGTCCAAACTATAAAACTCTGCAATTTTCCCAATAAACTATTGCGCATGTCTTTGTTTTTAGGGGAGAGGGTGGGGGGGGGGAGGGTAGGTGAAAAAAATTATGTAATCTGCAGCAAGCAACAGACGTGGAATGTTTGAAAGTCTTATCTAGACCAGGTCGAAGGCTAACCAAACAGGCACTGCTCTGTCATTAACCCTCGTTATTTCTTATCTGAAAAATTGGTACAGTAGTGTCAGTTAAAAAAAATATGATTCAAAGAAGAAGAAGAAGAAGCAGACAGCTAGAGGCATGGTTAGCTATGAGGAATCTGGAACCACATCTGATGTAGAGCTGGGCTTACCTCTTCGTGCTGTTGCAGATGCTGTTATGATCCTCAGCAAGATAAGTATTTTTTTTTTAGGTTTTCCAGTCTGCTGAGACTTCTGATCTTAGTGCTGTCTGAAAATCACACCCTACTTTGTGTCCGGCTCCAGATGTTTACGTGTAGTGCTGTGTGGAAATTACAACTTTATTAGTGTCCGCTTGACCCTGGCTTTACAGAACTTAACTGGGTTTGCTACAGATAAATCTGTACTCGCATTGTTTGTCACCAGATGTTCATAGCGAAATCTAGACAAATTTGTCTGCAAGTCTCTTCAAGTTTTATTTTTTTATTTATTTATTTATTTATTTTTTTTATTTATTTTTATTTATTTATTTATATTTTTTGACCTGCATTATCTCTGTGTCTGGAGCCCAAAACATTATCTGTATAAAATGACTCAAGTTTCCCGCGGCCTTGCAGGTCAGAGAACTTCCTGACTTGACTGACATAGAAACACTGACCTGGTCATAGAAACACTGACCTGGTCATAGAAACACTGACATGGTGTAGATAAGACTTTCAGACTTTCCACGTCTACAGCTTGCTGCAAGGTATATAACCTTTTTTTCGCATTCAGATCATCCCCATACCCTCCCCTAAAAACACCGGTATATGCAGCAATTCACTACCGCAGAGTTTTATAGTTTGAACGTCACACTAAACTTAAACACTTTGAAAGTCTCTGAGCAAAAGGAGCCCACTAAACCTCAGTCATTAAAATAAATTTAAAAAATAAAGAGACAACAAAAAAAATGACATCGCTCTGATTGTGAACGATCATATATGTCAGCTCTGTCAGGCAGAATTATTCTTGTACACTTATGTCACATATGATACATTTACAATAATCTGATTTGTAATATTCTAGCAATGTCAAACATGAAAGATTTGCAATAACTGTAAATGCCACATATGAAACATCTGTAATAATCAGGCAATGTCAAATATGAAAGGTTTACAAGAATCATGCAATGTCAAATATGAAAGATTTGCAAAAAAGGAGAGCTATCAGGGAGGCAAAGTTCCGCAAGGGACATGCAAATGAATGAGTGAATGAATGAATGAATGAAGGAATGATTGTTAGAAGTTTGTAGATGGTGAATTACCCATAAGTAGAGGGAACGGCTTGCTGTCTTCTGTTCTTGGCTCTGAGTCAAATGACGTGACATCAGTTGTAGATGATTGTACCTCCTTGTCTTTTTTATGTGCTTTCTCTAGTGGTTAGAAGAATACATCTAGTTTCTGTTGCTTTGTGAGTGTTCTCTTTCACACACACACACACACACACACACACACACATATATATATATATATATATATATATATATATATAAACAAATAGGAAACAACGAGGCTTTCGTAAAGTAATAGAACACTATATTATGTGGTTAGATCTGGGGAAAAAATCATAGAAAAGCATGTTAGACGCGACAGACAGAAAAATTACAAGAGAACTACCATTTCATGTCCTGTATTCTTGCGCCGGTTGCTCGGCTGTGAGACTTTTTACATTCTTGTGCACTTTTCTTGCACGGAATCGTGTTAGAGCAAACATGAAAATCGTGCTAGATTTATTTCGTTCCACAATTTATCATTTTTTAAAAACACATTCGTGTTGAAGAAACATGTGTTATAGAAGAACATATTGTACCTTAAATTTGACTAGTGATGTTTCTCAAAGTAAAAGATGGTGTACTGTGTGCACTTACATGTGTATTTTTTACATTCACTGTACAGTGATGGTTTAAACGTCACACTCGCACACCATCAGAGAAACGTATTCACTTTTCAGCTGTATCAGTTACATGCACGACTGATGTATGTTTTGGAACATGTTAACAATCTTGCATACATCTATTATATGTTAGCCTCTCAAACAAAAAGTTTCATCCGAGATCTCAGATAATTTAGCATCAACGTCATCTGGCAGACACACATACACAAAATATACACACACACACGTGTGTAAATTAGTGCGTTTCTCCCACGGGTTAGTCCCCAGCACATGTTACAGCCCAGGCTTATCAAAAAACAAAAAAAAAGGGTTAAACATAGAAAAATGGTAAACTTTAAAACGTCAAATTTCCTGTGAATTTACTGCCCTATAAAAGACGTCTGTTAATAACAGCGATCACTTGCCTGAGGTTCAAACTTTGCTGCCCTGGAAAGGTCTTGTCGCTCATCTACAAGAACAATGTCCCTGAAACTGTGCCTTCTACTTCTGCTGGTGACAGTGGCCTTAGCAGACGCAAAGAAAAGGTCAAGGAAACAGACCGGCGGGAAAGCAAGAAGTTACAGACGTCAAGGTGTGTGCCTTCATCATCTTCTACTTGTTATTTATCTTTAATAATATCAGCACAGACTGTACTTTCATCATCTTTTCTTTGTTATTTATTTGTAATAATATCAGCACAGACCTCTAACTGCAACATCAGCACAGACCTCTAACTGCAACATCAGCACAGACCTCTAACTGCAACATTAGCACAGACCTCTAACTGCAACATCAGCACAGACCTCTAACTGCAACATTAGCACAGACCTCTAACTGCAACATCAGCACAGACCTCTAACTGCAACATCAGCACAGACCTCTAACTGCAACATCAGCACAGACCTCTAACTGCAACATCAGCACAGACCTCTAACTGCAACATCAGCACAGACCTCTAACTGCAACATTAGCACAGACCTCTAACTGCAACATTAGCACAGACCTCTAACTGCAACATTAGCACAGACCTCTAACTGCAACATTAGCACAGACCTCTAACTGCAACATCAGCACAGACCTCTAACTGCAACATTAGCACAGACATTTAAATGTAACACCAGCATAGACACTATGGTTACAAACATCACTTTTGAAATAACGGGATTTTTTTTTACTTCTACTTCTCTAGTTTTCTCCACAAATTTTCTTAACTTGAATGTTTATGTATACATTTACAGTCTATTGTGTAATTAACTGAAACTGCATTTTATATTTAATTCGTTATAATATGTTGTTTACTTTATACATCTGCTTAAATTCAGTTATTTGACATTTTATGCTCTTTTTGGTTGTTGTTTGTATAGTTCTTGTGTTTATAGATACGATTTCATTCATTCATGTGCATGTCCCTTGCGGAACTTTGCCTCCCTAACAGCTCTCCTGTAGGCCTCTCATTTGTGAGCAAGATGGCCTCCTGCTGATGCATCCATTTGCAGATCATCAACGATGTCTTGCAGCCATCTTTGCATTGGTCTTCCTCTCTTTCTTTTTCCCATTATGTGCCCTTCCAAGATGGTCTTCTCTAGATTATCATGACGTTTTATGTGTCCAAAATATTTTCTCTGTTTAATCCTCTTTACTAGCCAACCCTCTTGAATATATATATATATATATACGCTTTATAAACAGATAATTCAATTTAGAATCAATTCTCTATTCAGTCTATGGTATCTCTATGAAAGTTCGGCCGGTAAGCGGATTGTTGCTAGCGGTGCATATCTGTCTATGTCCCCTTAAGATTTGTATCGTCCTCACAACTTTAGACCTTTCTGACAATCAGTTTGGACGAAATGATGGCGGCTTTTGTGTGTGAATGTGATAATAATTACATCTCGTGTTTTTAATATGTATGTATGCTTTGGAATATGTGGTTTGGAGGATGCATATTCAAGTTTGATCTTATTAAAATTGTACTCGTGCTTGTTATTCACTAATCTTGTTACAAACCGAGTGTTCGCGATCAGTGACAGTTGAGTGATGAGGCCAGAATGTGACAAGAACATGAGTTTCTTTCACTTTACATAAAAAATTAAAAAGTTCCTTCACTTGTAGTTCCTGGACAAAGTTTTAGAACACAGATCATGAAGATTACAGTGTGCTGATGGCCGTATTTAAAACGTTTTCTTTTCGTGTTAGCTAGTTCTGTAAGTATTTTGGTTCTGTGTCGACTTTGAATCTTGCTAATATTTTGTTTGACTTGTGGTCTGTCATTGTCTGCTGTAGATGCATGTGGCCAGCAAGAGTTCATGTGTGCTGACGGGCAGTGTATACAAGATTTATGGGCGTGTGATACAGTTGGAGACTGTCCTGACCATTCTGATGAAGTAAACTGCCGTAAGTAGACCCGACCTGTGTGTTCTGTGTATACGTCCTGTAGCCAGAAGCACGCATTCATGGTTGAATGAACTTTCCCTCAGCACCTTATTTATACATTTTTTATATTCTGAATGAAATAACTCTGTATTTACGAATCAAGGAAAAAAACTGAAACAAATCTGATATACTGGTTATATTTATTCAGCCTCAAAACTTGTGATCTAGTGAATGCTGAGATCCTGGTTATATTTATTCAGTCTCTGAACCTGTGATCGAAGAAATGCTGAGATCCTGGTTATATTTATTCAGCTTCTGAACCTGTGATCTAAGAAATGCTGAGATCCTGGTTATATTTATTCTGCTTCTGAACCTGTGATCTAAGAAATGCTAAGATCCTGGTTATATTTATTCAGTCTCTGAACATGTGATCTAAAAATTCGGAGATCCTGGTTATATTTATTCAGTCTCTGAACCTGTATAAACAAATATCTTACAGAAAATGGGAGTATAAATAAATATCTTACAGAACATGGGAGTATAAATAAATATCTTACAGAACATGGGAGTATAAACAAATATGTTACAGAAAATGGGAGTATAAATAAATATCTTACAAAACATGGGAGTATAAATAAATATCTTACAGAACATGGGAGTATAAACAAATATCTTACAGAACGTGGGGAAAATTATCGGAGAAAGTTTTAGTACTTAGGCTTCAGGAAGGTACCAGCCACTTTGTGTATACGTTCACACTTAGAATTCACCACCCACTCTTTACATGCGCTCACACAAATTTACTACTGACTCTGTACATGTGTTCACACTTAGAATTCACCACCCACTCTGTACATGTGTTCACACTTAGAATTCACCACCCACTCTTTACATACATTCCTTTTTTACCCCACCCCCCCCCCCATTGTTTTTATATTATTGTTTGCACGAGGACCCCGGGGAAGGAAGGGGGGGGGGGTAATCTGTCGTTTTAATGTTGGCGGTCGTGTGGGGTTATACGTGGTCAAGTGTGAGGTAATGTGTGGTCGTGTGGGGTTATGCATGGTCAAGTGTGAGGTTATGCGTGGTCAAGTGTGAGGTCATGCGTGGTCAAGTGTGAGGTCATGTGTGGTCAAGTGTGAGGTTATGTGTGGTCAAGTGTGAGGTTATGTGTGGTCAAGTGTGAGGTTATGTGTGGTCAAGTGTGAGGTTATGCATGGTCAAGTGTGAGGTTATACGTGGTCAAGTGTGAGGTCATGCGTGGTCAAGTGTGAGGTCATGTGTGGTCAAGTGTGAGGTTATGCGTGGTCAAGTGTGGTTACAACCTGTAAGGACTTGTAGATTCATCTGTCACGTGACTATGGCAAGGAATATAGAGAATCATATTTTTCTTAATACATTTCATCTAAACTTTCCTCTGTTTAAAATGTAATCAGTGCCATGCCCTCTAAATAATAGTTCAATAAATATTGCTCTTTTCACTTATTTAAACACATGGTTTAATTTACTTTTTGATTTAAAAAAGCAGTCCAATCTACTTCATGATACATTGTGTGTGTGTGTGTGTGTACGTACATGTTATCTAAAAATGTGCACCATTTGTTTGTCAGCGACCGACTGTACGGGAGACCATCAGCTGAAATGTGACAATGGCAAGTGTATCCCACGAGATTTCCAGTGTGACGGAGATAACGACTGCGGAGATGGGACAGATGAGACTAACTGCCGTAAGAGAAAACTAAGTTTGTCATTGTCTTGGTTGTTGTTATAATCAGGGTTATTATTGTTGTTGTTATATTCAGGGTTATTATTATTGAAGCAACTGTATATCAGAGTGAAGAGAAATACAGTTTTTAAAGAGATAAACGAACATTCATACAAAGAATTAATGTTGGGGTTTGGCTGTCATGTTCGCTCTTGTGTGTAAGACTGACTTCATCTATGACGGTGTGGCAGGGAACGATGGTACTGTCTGCTCTTGTCAAAGCCCACGGTATCATGATGGCTTCCTACAGTCAAAGATTTGAGGAGAAAATTCTGATCAACTGGCACTCCCAGTGTCTTGGCTACATCTTTGTATGCACGAGCCTCGTTCATTTCTCTGATGTCAACAGACAAGAAGAGTGTGGTGTACCATATTATTTCTTTTTTCTTTTATCATGATGCAGCTGTACCAATGTTTTCAAATAATCAACCAATTTCCATTTATTTATCATTTTACATTTCACTTTTGTTATTCTCCGTGATGTTCTCTGTGAGTCTCCATGTTCTCTGTGACCCTCCATGCTCTCTGTGACCCTCCATGTTCTCTGTGACTCTCCATGTTCTCTGTGACTCTCCATGTTCTCTTTGATCCTCCATATTCTCTGTGACTCTCCATGTTCTCTGTGACTCTCCATATTCTCTTTGATCCTCCATATTCTCTGTGACTCTCCATGTTCTCTGTGACTCTCCATGTTCTCTGTGACCCTCCATGTTCTCTTTGATCCTCCATATTCTCTGTGACTCTCCATGTTCTCTGTGACTCTCCATATTCTCTGTGACCCTCCATGTTCTCTTTGATCCTCCATATTCTCTGTGACTCTCCATGTTCTCTGTAACTCTCCATGTTCTAGGTAAACTCTCTAGGCCTAAACTCAAAAGTAAACTCTATTTTTTAACGTTTTATGACAGAGGAGAAAGAGTGTGATCCCGAGGAGGTTAAGTGTGACAATTTCGTGTGCATTGACTCCACGTGGTTGTGTGACGGGGACAACGACTGCGGAGATGGATGGGACGAGAAAAACTGCAGTAAGTATCTGTTATCTGCGTTATCTTCGCAGCGCCGAGATGGTCTCAGAGAACATTCCCGGTCCAGATGGTGTTACAAAATGATGTAGAGCTTGACCAGTGGTCATACTTTGATCACAACGACACGCTAGTTTATACTCTCAGTGCAGAATCTACTAATGGCCAGTCTGTGAACAGATTATATGTATATAATGTATATATATATATATATATATATATATATATATATATATATACTCATACAATAATTATTGTGTATTACAGCCTGCGAACAGATACTGGAAGACAAGTCATCATCCTCTTAGATGTTCTTCCTGTTTGTCATGCATATTAACATGTCATAACAGACAAGAGGGCCTCGTGCTCCAAGTCAAGTGACCACAGACAAATTTTAATTATTTCACTTCACATTAACGTACGCAATAACTCGAAAGAATACTTATGTTTACTTTTATATACATTTGTTATGATTTGTTATGTATTTGTTATGACTGGGTGAGAGTTCAATTGTAATTGGAGCGATCAAGGACCTATCTCGCCACTTTGACAAATTCCTTTAAGATACGGCAAGTCTTTATAAGTTTGTCGTTCGTTATCATATTACTTTAATGTTGGTTATAATATTACTTTAATGTTGGTTATAATATTACTTTAATGTTGGTTATAATATTACTTTAATGTTGGTTATAATATTACTTTAATGTTGGTTATTATATTACTTTAATGTTGGTTATTATATTACTTTAATGTTGGTTATTATATTACTTTAATGTTGGTTATCATATTACTTTAATGTTGGCACGTAAACACGTATGTGAAGCAGAGATTCGTTGTTGGTGTGGAGTTTTCAGAAACTTTCAAAGTTTTCAGAAGATGGTACAAATAAATTAGCCAGATACTTCACACTTTGGGGCCCTGCTCTCACGAGTGGAGAGGACCAAGTTCTCACAGTAAACATCAACAGAAAATAATGAGCCCGAAGATCGCTTCAAGTAAAAAAAGAATATTGGGTATTTAATAATATTTGTATTGGTAATTACTACAAGTTTGTGTTGGTAATGATTACAAGTTTGTGTTGGTAATGATTACAAATGTGTGTTGGTAATGTTTACAAGTTTGTATTGGTAATGATTACAAGTTTGTGTTGGTAATGATTAGAAGTTTGTGTTTGTAATGATTACAAGTTTGTATTGGTAAAGATTACAAGTTTGTGTTGGTAATGATTATAGGTTTGTATTGGTGATTACAAATTAGTCTGAATCAAATGGCCATAACATTCTTTAGTGCATCCAGCTTTTATACTTGTGTTGTTTGTAATATTGTTAGATTTGTGTTTGTAATATTGTTAGATTTGTGTTTGTAATATTGTTAGATTTGTGTTTGTAATATTGTTAGATTTGTGTTCGTAATATTGTTAGATTTGTGTTTGTAATATTGTTAGATTTGTGTTTGTAATAATTTTACAACCTGTCACATTATAGTTTTATACTTCCACTTGAAATGAAGTTTTTCTGTTTTGGAGGGAAGTGTGGAAGGGGGGGGGGGAGGGATATCACACTGTCTACAACCCTGAAGTGGCCAGGCTGCCAATATGGCAGTTTTACTTTATCCTTCAATGTGTAACTTTTGTAAATAGCTGCTTAGAATCATCATCATCATCATCATCATCAGGTGCCGTGCCGACTGGCGTTGACTATTATGCTTCTCCAGAGTACACGACCCTTCATGCAGGCCATCAGTTCAGTTGGTGATCTCCTCTCACACCATCCCTTCAGACTGTCCAGTATCATTTCTCTTGGTCTTCCTCTTGATCTTCTTCCTTCTATTTTTCCTGTTGTTATAATATTTTCAATGCCCCCTCTTCTCACTGCATGTCCTATGAAAGTACATTGTCTCTCTCTCTTATCTTTTTGACAAGATCTTTTTGTCTCTCCAGCTCATCTCATACATTCTTCATTAGTTATTTTTGCTGTCCAGGGGATTCGCAACATTCTTCTAATAAACCACATTTCTGCTGCTTCCAATG
This sequence comes from Achatina immaculata, assembly GCA_009760885.1. NCBI lineage: Eukaryota > Metazoa > Mollusca > Gastropoda > Stylommatophora > Achatinidae > Lissachatina > Lissachatina immaculata. Next base: position 42,182,545 of record CM019716.1, read on the forward strand.
ATTTTTTTAAAAGTTTAGTTTGTTTAATTCCTTGCTCCTAGCTGCCGGATGCACTGCTAACCAGTTCAAGTGCACAGACGGCTCACGATGTATCGATGCCAGGTGGTCGTGTGACGGAATTAAAGATTGCACTGACGGAAGTGACGAGCATGGATGTAGTAAGTCACGATTTTTATTGCGAGTTTCGTCAATTTCAGTTTACAGCAAAAACTATTTTTTGGTGATCTGAAATCTTAGTGAATTTGTGTAAATATCGCTTTCATAATAAGAGAAAAAAAGAATATATTATTGATATTTAGTTTAGAATCCCATTCCTGAACATGACAGATCTGTCTTCTGAACAAACTATGACTATAAAGTTCTTTCTGTGCAAACAATTTAAGTCAATGAACACTCGCTTTCCTATAATTATCAGTTTTGTAAAACAAGAAAATATTCATATTCTCAATTCAGTTTAAGTCTGGAAGAAGATTGATCATTTGAAGTATGGAATGAAGCTGATCACTTATTCTCTAGTTATAAGGTTTATCTATAGTTATAAGGTCTATCTCTAGTTATATAAAAGGTCTATTTCTAGTTATATAAGGTTTATATATAGTTAAAAGGTTTATCTCTAGTTATAATGTTAATATATAGTTTAAAAGTTTGATCTCTAGTTATAAGGTTTATATAAAGTTAACGATTTATCTCTAGTTGTAATGTTTATCTCTAAGGTTTATATATAGTTAAAAGGTTTATCTCTGGTTATAAGGTTTATCTCTAGTTATAAGGTTTATATATAGTTAAAAGGTTCACCTCTAATTATAAGGTTTATCTACAATTATAAGGTTTATCTCTGGTTATAAGGTTTATACTTAGTTATAAGGTTTATCTCTAGTTATTAGATTTATATATAGTTAAACGGTTTATATACAGTTAAAAGGTTTATCTCTAGTTATAAGGTTTATCTCTAGTTATAAGGCTTATATATATATATATATATAGTTAAAATGTTTTTCTCTAGTTATAAGGTTTATCTCTAGTTATAAGGCGTATATATAGTTAAAAGGTTGCTCTCTAATTATAAGGTTTATATATAGTTATAAGGTTTATCTCTATTTATAAGGTTTATCTCTAATTATAAGGTTTATCTCTAATTATAAGGTTTGTGTATAGTTAAGAGGTTTATCTCTAATTATAAGGCTTATATATAGTTAAAAAGTTTATCTCTAGTTGTAAGATTTACATATAGTTAAAAGGTTTATCTCTAGTTATAAGATTTATATATAGTTATAAGGTTTATCTCTAGTTATAAGATTTATATATAGTTAAAAGTTTTATCTCTAGTTATAAGATTTATATATATTTATAAGGTTTATCTCTAGTTATAAGATTTATATATAGTTAAAAGTTTTATCTCTAGTTATAAGATTTATATATAGTTAAAAGGTTTATCTCTAGTTATAAGATCTATATATAGTTATAAGGTTTATCTCTAGTTATAAGATTTACATATAGTTATAAGGTTTATCTCTAGTTATAAGATTTATATATAGTTAAAAGTTTTATCTCTAGTTATAAGATTTATATATAGTTAAAAGGTTTATCTCTAAGGTTTATCTCCACCCCACCGGCGAAACTGAGACAACTCTCGTGTGTTTCTGAAATGTGTTAAAACTGGGATTGAAAAAAAAAACGTTAAATTCTCCACACAGAACAATAATTCTGCAGGGCATTTCCTGGCGGCTTGTTCTGTCAGTAACAATGCCCATCCAGGTCCCTTTTCTTTTCCTGCAAAACGCGCAAGAATTAATCCACGCAGCGCACCAAAAGTCGACTTCTGAAAAATGTAAACATTTAGAAAGGAATGTTAATATGTATGTTCTCAACGACAACCAAAAATCACTTCTTCTATGCAGAAAAGAGAAACAAAAAATTCTTAAACGGGTTAGAAAACTTTATCAAAAGTCTTTCATAGGAAAATCTTATTACAAATATTCCTAAAAAATCTTTCTAGATGTTGCCACTGACACTGATATGACGCAAAGCTGTCATGTGAACTTCACGGGTGATTTTAAACAAAGCTGTCATGTGAACTTCACGGGTGATTTTAAACAAAGCTGTTATGTGAATTTATTGGATGATTTAAGCGAAGCTGTCATGTGAATTTCACGTATGATTTTTTCTAAAGCTGTCATATGAACTTCGCAGATGATTTAAACCACTATATAATACAAATGTAACCACTACACTAAATATTTAAACCACTACATTAAACATTTAAACCACTTTATTAAATATTTACACTACAATATTAAATATTTACACCGCCATATTAAATATTTACACCGCCATATTAAATATTTACACCACCATATTAAATATTTACACCACCATATTAAATATTTACACCACCATATTAAATATTTACACCACCATATTAAATATTTACACCACTACGTTAAATATTTAAATCACCATATTAAATATTAATCCACCAGCATGCAGTATTAAATTAAACGGAACTATTCTAAAGCAGGTGCAGAAATTCAAATACCTTGGAGCAGTAATAACTTCAGATGGGAAATGCAGAACAGAAATTAGGAACAGAATAGGCCAAGCAAAGACTGCATTTCAGAGAATGAGAAACATATTAGCTAACACATCTTTATCAATTAATGTTAGAAAACGAGTCCTAAAATGCTATATTGAACCTATCTTGTTATATGGAAGTGAATCATGGACAATAGGCAAGTCTGCACAAAAATCATTGGAAGCAGCAGAAATGTGGTTTATTAGAAGAATGTTGCGAATCCCCTGGACAGCAAAAATAACTAATGAAGAATGTATGAGAAGAGCTGGAGAGACAAAAAAACCTTGTCAAAAAGATAAGAGAGAGACAATGTACATTCATAGGACATGCAATGAGAAGAGAGGGCATTGAAAATATTATAACAACAGGAAAAATAGAAGGAAGAAGATCAAGAGGAAGACTAAGAGAAATAATACTGGACAGTCTGACGGGATGGTGTGAGAGGAGATCACTAACGGAGCTGATGGCCTGCATGAAGGATCGTGTACTCTGGAGAAGCATAATAGCCAGCGCCAGTCGGCACGGCATCTGATGATGATGATGATGAAATATTAAACTTTCAAGTACAAAGTTGGAATCTTGATTTACTGAAGATAGGAACTGATACTAAACTTATAGCCCTGGACACTTGGCCATCTTTCGGAGCGGACAAAGAAAGATATTCTGGTACGAGCAGTTTAAAGAATATCGATTCCAATGAACATCATCAGTTTTGTTCAAAATGGAACTTTAAATGTTCAGCCACCCATAGAATGAACCTTTAGAACATAACAGTCAGGAGAAGAAGACAGACTCGCTAGTAGCTTTTTCTTCCCTGTGTAGCGTGTGCTTCTGATGAGTTCCAGTGTAACAACGACCGGTGTATCAAGGCCGACTGGAGATGTGACAGAGACAACGACTGTGGAGATGGTTCTGATGAGACGGGATGTCGTGAGTATATTTATAGTTCTCTCACAGCGATAACTTGTGGCCTAAGTTCCCAGGTCATGCTGATGATATAAGACTTCAGTGTATGTTCCCACGTCGAGTATTCAGTGGAGTACTCCTCGAAGTGGCTGATAATCGACCTCCAAGGATCGATGGGGCTATCCAAGGAGTCGATAAATGGTTGGGGATCAAAATGGGGTCGATAAATGGTTGGGGATCAAAGTGGGGTCGATAAATGGTTGGGGATCAAAGTGGGGTCGATAAATGGTTGGGGATCAAAGTGGGGTCGATAAATGGTTGGGGATCAAAGTGGGGTCGATAAATGGTTGAGGGTTGGAAATGAGATCATCAGAAGGCTTGGGGTCAAAAGAGAGAGAGAGGGGGATAAATAGAGTTCTCTGCCTTGTGTGTCTGTCCTTCCACCTTATGTCTTGTTTATGTGTCTGTCCTTCCACCTTATGTCTTGTTTGTGTGTCCGTCCTTCTACCTTATGTCTTGTTTGTCATCTCCCTTCCCCTGGGAGGATAAATGTGGGAGATATATTTTTCCACTGGAAGAAGGGGTGCTGCTGGGAGCAGGGGTGAAGGAGAACTGGTCAAAGGTCACAGGTCATATTTCCTGCCTCGTCATTTTGAGAATAGATTTGTTTGTTTATTTATTAAACAGCCATAGAGTGAAAAAACAACTCTTCAGTCTCCATCAACAAACATCACTGCCATCGTTAACGCTCATCAAATGTAATTTTCTCATGTTTGATATCAACAGTTTGGGGGGGGAAAGGCCATGTTAAATCTTATGTTCTTCATATTTTAAATGTGTTATCATTATTATTATTATTATTAAATGGTGTTAACTGTGTCTGAGTGGTTAGTGCACTGGTCTCTCATGACGAAGGTCGGGGGTTCGAATCCAGCAGGAGGCACCCCAGTAACCCAGCTGTAGAAATGGGTACCCGACTTCTTCTGGAGTTTGGGAAGGAAAGACGGCCAGGCGTGATACTGACCATATCACCCTCTAGTGTGCTGACAGGTCAAGGAAAATATGGGCACTAACACCATATCACTGTGTGCCTCTAAGACATGAGTGGATTACCTTTACCTTTATTATTATTATTATTATTATTATTATTATTATTATTATTATTATCAGTGCTGTTAGAGTACTATTTATTAAATTACTTTGATATAATAAATGCCTGGAGGTCGCTAAACAAGCTAAAACTTCATTTCGGGGTCGATGAGCTGAATAGTATGAAGACCCCTGCATGGACCATCTTGTGACTAAAATTATAATTACCTGATAATGGTGTACAGACAACAAAGAGAATGTTTACGCTGACTAGTACACAAAGAGAATGTTTACGCTGACTAGTACAACAAAGAGAATGTTTACACTGACTAGTACAACAAAGAGAATGTTTACGCTGACTAGTACACAAAGAGAATGTTTACGCTGACTAGTACAACAAAGAGAATGTTTACGCTGACTAGTACAACAAAGAGAATGTTTACGCTGACTAGTACAACAAAGAGAATGTTTACGCTGACTAGTACAACAAAGAGAATGTTTACGCTGACTAGTACAACAAAGAGAATGTTTACGCTGACTAGTACAACAAAGAGAATGTTTACGCTGACTAGTACAACAAAGAGAATGTTTACGCTGACTAGTACAACAAAGAGAATGTTTACGCTGACTAGTACAACAAAGAGAATGTTTACGCTGACTAGTACAACAAAGAGAATGTTTACGCTGACTAGTACAACAAAGAGAATGTTTACGCTGACTAGTACAATAAAGAGAATGTTTACGCTGACTAGTACAACAAAGAGAATGTTTACGCTGACTAGTACAACAAAGAGAATGTTTACGCTGACTAGTATGGCTGAAACAAACGAGCGGAACAGACAGGGCTAGCGAGCCCTTGTTAAAATGTTAGAGATGAGGAAAATAACAAGAGAACAACTAAAAACACAGCCCGGACTCCTGCACTAAGGAACAAATATGTCTGAGTGCGTAGTGCATCTGTCTGCTCGTAGTTAGGCAGTCGTTTGTCCTGCTTTAGTCCAGGATTCTGTCTCAAGTTTTACTATGTGTCTTCCTTTCGTGTCTCAAGTTTTACTATTTATTTTCCTCTCATATCTCAAGTTTTACTATTTATCTTCCTTTCATGTCTCAAGTTTTACTATTTATTTTCCTCTCATATCTCAAGTTTTACTATTTATCTTCCTCTCATATCTCAAGTTTTACTATTTATCTTCCTCTCATATCTCAAGTTTTACTGTTTATCTTCCTCTCATATCTCAAGTTTTACTATTTATCTTCCTCTCATGTCTCAAGTTTTACTATTTATCTTCCTCTCATATCTCAAGTTTTACTATTTATCATCCTCTCATATCTCAAGTTTTACTATTTATCTTCCTCTCATGTCTCAAGTTTTACTAATTATCTTCCTCTCATATCTCAAGTTTTACTATTTATCTTCCTTTCATATCTCAAGTTTTACTATTTATCTTCCTGTCTCAAGTTTTACTATTTATCTTCCTCTCTCAAGTTTTACTATTTATCTTCCTCTCATGTCTCAAGTTTTACTATTTATCTTTCTCTCATGTCTCAAGTTTTACTATTTATCTTCCTGTCATGTCTCAAGTTTTACTATGTATCTTCCTCTCATATCTCAAGTTTTACTATTTATCTTCATGTCTCAAGTTTTACTATTTATTTTCCTCTCATATCTCAAGTTTTACTATTTATCTTCCTCTCATGTCTCAAGTTTTACTATTTATCTTCCTCTCATGTCTCAAGTTTTACTATTTATCTTCCTGTCATGTCTCAAGTTTTACTATTTATTTTCCTCTCATATCTCAAGTTTTACTATTTATCTTCCTGTCTCAAGTTTTACTATTTATCTTCCTTTGATGTCTCAAGTTTTACTATTTATCTTCCTCTCATGTCTCATGTTTTACTATTTATCTTCCTCTAACTATTTATCTTCCTCTCATGTCTCAAGTTTTACTATTTATCTTCCTCTCATATCTCAAGTTTTACTATTTATCTTCCTGTCATGTCTCAAGTTTTACTATGTATCTTCCTCTCATATCTCAAGTTTTACTATTTATCTTCCTCTCATGTCTCAAGTTTTACTATTTATCTTCCTGTCTCGGGTTTTACTATTTATCTTCCTCTCATGTCTCAAGTACTTAAAGATTTTCCAGGTTTGTTTTTCTACTCTGCTCCATTACTCTGCTGGTATGTGCTGGTATGTGATGTGTTGTGATGTGCTTGTATGTGCTGGTATGTGATATGCTGTGATGTGCTGGTATGAGTTGGTATGTGATGTAATGGTATGTGCTGGTATGTGATGTGCTGGTATGAGGTGATATGTGATATGCTGGTATGTGCTGGTATGTGATATGCTGTGATGTGCTGGTATGAGTTGGTACGTGATGTGATGGTATGTGCTGTGCTGTGATGTGCTGTGATGTGCTGGTATGAGGTGATATGTGATGTGCTGTGATTTACTGGTATGAGGTGATATGTGATGTGCTGGTATGAGGTGATATGTGATGTGCTGGTATGAGCTGGTAAGGTATGAGCCTGTTTTCCACTGGACTGATTGAGCCTTGCTATGACTTGCAGCCACCCTACACCCCAGCTTGTGTGGCGATATGATGACTGTGACGGACTGTGCCTTGATGAATGATTCCGTCCGCCCAATCTGCTTTGACGAGGTGGACGGTTACAAGTACTGCAGAAAGTTCTGTGGACTGTGTATTCATTCATGAACTTCATCTCCAGAGGTTATCACCTTGTGTAACACTGACGCTGGATGTTAACAAAAACTCGCCTGCCTTACAACTCCCCCCCCCCACGTATTTAAAAGTTCCTGTTGTTTTGTATCTTAGTTTTTGTCGCTTGTGATTGCTGATAAACATAAAATTGAACTAAAATTGTTTTCTCGTGTTTCAATATATACCTGTATGTCTGTATGTATCAAATGTGTTGGAAATCCCATTTTTTCCATTATTTCCCAAAGTTTCTGGTGTTGTACACAATCAAATGCCTTTGAGTAGTCTATAAAGGATAGATATAGATTCACATTAAACTCCCTGCATTTCTCTATTATTAATCTTAGATTGAATATATGATCTCTTGATCCTCTTCCTTGCCTGAAGCCAGCTTGGACCATATTGACTTCTTCTTCTATTTTCTTTCGAAGTCTACCCATTATGATTTTTAACAGAATTTTACTGGCATGACTAATCAGGGCAACAGTTCTGTAGTTGGTGCATAATTTCAGGTTACCCTTTTTTGGCAGTGGAATGAATACAGTTCTTTTCCATTCTTTTGGCCAAATACCTGAATGCCATATCTTTTTACATAGTGCATGATAGATTGTTGCACACTCCTTTCCTCCTGCTTTAATAAATTCAGCGGTTATCTCATCACATCCTGGTGATTTACCATTTTTCAGACTCTTTATTGCCCATAAAACTTCTTCCATTGTCGGCTCGGGTTCTTTCTCCTGCAATAATAATTCACACTGTTGATTTCTGCTTCCACAGTCGGTTGTTTCATACATTCTTTTGCAATATTCCTTCCATCTTTCCAGAATTTCCTCTGTCTCTGTCAGGGTATTCCCCATCTCATCACAAATTACATTTAGCTTAGGTGTGACATTTCTCGTCAATGTCTTCATTGCTTTAAACATTTCACTATCTCTTCCACACCTCTGATGTTCTTCTATTCTTTCACAACAATCTTGTATGTATTGTTTTTTGTCTTTTCTTATGTTTCTTCGTACTTCTTTTGTTAAAGTTTGATATTTATCTTTGTTGTTGTTTGTCACTCTCCACTGCGTCTTCATTTCTCTACATTGTTTTAGCAGTTCTAGTGTACCTGCTGTGATCCATCTATTCTTTTGTGTTTTCTTTACTGGAACCATGTCTTTAGCTGTTGTTACTAAGATATCTTTGGCCTGCGTAGCCAATTCATCTGGTGTCATCTCTTCCTGTACAGCCATCAGGATTTCGAAACGGTTCTTCACTTCTATACCGTATTGTTCTGGTATATTTGTAAGGTCAAAGTGGAGTGGTCTTGATCCCATAACTATCTTTTTTATCTTTATCTTCATGTCTGCTATTAATAACTCATGGTCCGTGTCACAATAAGCACCTGGTAAAGTTTTTGCTGATGTTATGCAGGACCTCCACCTCCAGTAAGAATAAATGGTGAAACAACAAGTTGGTTTGACATAAAACAAGGGGTCCGTCAGGGGTGCATATTGTCACCCTACTTATTTAACTTGTATACTGAAAATATAATGAGGAATGTTAGAGAAGATGTAGACAAAAAATATTACGATGCCATAACAGTTGGAGGTTATGAAATACCAGAGATTAGATATGCTGATGACACAGTATTGCTGTCCACAACACAAGAAGGAATGGAAAAACTAATTATGTCAGTCCGCAAGAACAGCGAAGAGCAGAACCTCTATCTTAATGCAAAGAAAACTAAATTGATGACAACTGACAAAACAAACAAGGCAACTGAAATATGTATCAATGAGGAAAAACTGGAAGAAGTGGAGAGTTTTGAATATCTTGGATCACTACTAACTAATAATGGAGATACAATGAGAGAAATTAAAAGGAGGACATCTATTGCTCTTCAGAAAGTAAAACAAATAAAGAATCTGTGGAGAGGAGCAGACAGAACCACAAAAATAAGATTTTTAAGGGCATGCATCTTTCCCATCGCAACATATGCCTGTGAGACCTGGACACTTAACAAAACAGCTGAGAAGCACATAAATGCCTTTGAATGTAAATGCTATAGAAGAGTTCTCCAAATATCGTGGACACAAAAAAGAACAAATATATCTATACTGCAAGAGCTTAATATTGAAGAAGGCTGGCTAGTAAAGAGGATTAAAGAGAGAAAACTTAAATATTTTGGCCACATTAAACGTCATGATAATTTAGAGAAGACCATATTGGAAGGATACATAATGGGAAAAAGAAAGAGAGGAAGACCGAAACGAAGATGGCTGCAAGACATCGTTGATGATCTGGAAATGGATGCAGCAGCAGCAGGCCATCTTGCTCACAACCGAGAGGCCTACAGGAGTGCTGTTTGGGAGGCGAAGTTCCGCAAGGGACATGCAAAGGAATGAATGAATGAATGTCTGTATGTATGTATATATATATATATATATATATATATATATATATATATACCTGTATGTCTGGTGCTTGTTATACTGTCCATCCATTTTTACTGAGATATCAACTATAAAGTGAAGATATCAGAATCATTATTCACATTTTTTCAGTGAAACATTATATAAATGTGAACCCTATTTTAAAAAAAAAGTTAAAACAAGCAACCCAATATGTCATGTTCAGAGAATATAACCTATGGCAGAGATTTTGGGGGCAGGGAAACCTGCCGCATACACACACACATATACAGACATAATTTTTTTTATAAAATAGAAAACAACGAGGTTTTCGTACGGTAAAGTAAGAGAACAAATTTTGTAGGATTAGACCTGGAAAAAATGGTAGACAAAGCACTTTAGTGAGACGTGAGAGAAAGAAAAATCACAAGAGAATTACCTGGGATTCGAACCACGGACTCCGGTAGGACGAGCAGCCGTCTAGCCACGAGAGAGCAGCGTACTAACGATCTGAGCCATCTCAGACATACAGATATCTGTATATACATACAGACATACAGATACAACAGACATACACACAGGCAGATACACACACAGACACACATTACGCACTGATAAGTAAAGATCCTGTTATAAGGTAGACCATTATTTCTCACGTTCTGGGCCGCAGAGAAGTAAAAGGTATGTCGCCATATTTTGATGGTGATATGTCAAGTTACATCGCATCATGTCTACTTATACAATAATATTTGCATACAACTTACCTCTTTTTTTCCAATTTTTATTTCTGATCCACACTAAAAAGGTCCTGGGGTCCACCCAGCCTCTAAAAACGGGTACCAGAGAAATCTGGGAAGGTAAATGCGGTCATGTGTGATACTGAGCATATCACACTGTGATCTGCTGATGTCATGTGTGATACTGAGCATATCACACTTTGATCTGCTGATGGTCATGTGTGATACTGAGCATATCACACTTTGATCTGCTGATGGTCATGTGTGATACTGAGCATATCACACTTTGATCTGCTGATGGTCATGTGTGATACTGAGCATATCACACTTTGATCTGCTGATGGTCATGTGTGATACTGAGCATATCACACTTTGATCTGCTGATGGTCATGTGTGATACTGAGCATATCACACTTTGATCTGCTGATGGTCGTGGAAACTCGGGACGAACACCACGTCCGTTAATGGCATGGAAAAAGGAATTTTACATTTTAATTTACCTCGGCTTAATAATTATGTAATACTAATTTATAAGTTAAACAGAACCTTTGTAGTATAAATATTATATGTAGTATAAGTAGTATTTGTAGTATAACTAGTCTTTGTAGCATAAATAGTAGAAATTTTAAAAATAAATTTACAGCTAACGTACACGACAGTCCCACATCAGAAACGCAGGTATAGAGTGACAGAAATTTGCATAGCCAGTGTGCCATAGTCTGAAAAAGTTTGAAGACCGCTGGTCTAGTCTGATATCATGGGGATGTTCCTATCGTTTATTTGCAAGACGGAGTGCTGATGAACCTGTGACTCCAAAGACAGAAAGATATTCGCTGGATCTTCTAACCTGATGGTGAAGGAAAGATACGGTGATAAGCCATGGGTAAACCACAACAACAGATCTGGTCTCTAGGTTTAGGTTCCATGTGTAAACCACAACAACAGATCTGGTCTCTAGGTTTAGGTTCCATGTGTAAACCACAACAACAGATCTGGTCTCTAGATTTAGGTTCCATGTGTAAACCACAACAACAGATCTGGTCTCTAGGTTTAGGTTCCATGTGTAAACCACAACAACAGATCTGGTCTCTAGGTTTAGGTTCCATGTGTAAACCACAACAACAGATCTGGTCTCTAGGTTTAGGTTCCATATGTAAACCACAACAACAGATCTGGTCTCTAGGTTTAGGTTCCATGTGTAAACCACAACAACAGATCTGGTCTCTAGGTTTAGGTTCCATGTGTAAACCACAACAACAGATCTGGTCTCTAGGTTTAGGTTCCATGTGTAAACCACAACAACAGATCTGATCTCTAGGTTTAGAGAAACAAACATCAAACACTGATGGAACCTAATTTAAAATATGTAAAGTCCCCATACAATAAAATACAAGCAGTAAAAAACGTTGGCCACGGTCTCTAGAACATAATCTTGAATGTGTACAGTCCCCATAAATAACTTGAGCATCAGCCGAAGTTCACACCTCTATCAGAGTAATTAAATCGCACGTGGGAGTGGCAACATCTGTCCAAAGTCACATTAAAATCAAAATGGCTGCTACAAGTATGATGAGGTTGAACTGATTTTCAGACCTTTATCATGAGATAAGCAATGTATACATATTTTTAAGTTTGCACAATTTGTCAAAGAGCCAAGTATTTGTGCCTTTCGATCACGATATATCCAAAACTGAAAAGTAGTGTGTATTATTAGAAGGACAAAGAACGCCATAGTTGGTAGCCTTCTTTGGCAACGTCAAAGCGAAGCTGAAGCTGCAACAGTTAAATAATATTCACATCGCTCTTTTCATCTCAGTCGAAACAAACTGATATAAATTGTTTGTGATAAGTACAGAGAAAGATTTAGTGGAGCAATTTCTGGGTTGACTGATTGTACCAGTACCTGACTGCCATGGCAGGCCACAGTACAGAAAACCACAGTTCAAGCAGGTTGCTCAGTTATTGCATGATGTTCACACACGACGGGGCTCCACTGAGGCAAGTTGCAACTTATTGCACGATGTTCACACACGACGAGGCTCCACTGGGGCAGGTTGCAACTTATTGCATGATGTTCACACACGACGGGGCTCCACTGAGGCAGGTTGCAACTTATTGCACGATGTTCACACACGACGAGGCTCCACTGGGGCAGGTTGCAACTTATCAAGTTATACAGACCTTAATGATTGTATTGGTACTTCTGTTGGGGTCTGCATACTAAACGCCTACAGACGAACTTTCACCCAGGCTCAGTCATTCTCTCAGTGACAAAATACCAGCACAGAACAGCATTATAAAGTTATACTGATTTTAATAGTGCACTGGATGACGAAGAGACGATGTGACGAATGTAACAGTGGCACGAACAATTCCAAGAACACATGTCAGGACGTAACTTCAAGGCATCGACATAGAATAGGTTCCCTGCATCTACTAATGTCCTAAGACTTCAACGTCATGGGATTCTGCTGCTACATTCTATCCTAATGATCTGTTACATACACGCTACACATTTCACAGACTTACTAAACTACAACTTCCTAACCAAAATAGAACTTCAACTCTTTCTAGATCCTAAGTCCTGTCATTTTCCTTTTTTCCCCCTATCTTGTCGTCTGCTCTTTTTTCCGTCTGCTAGTTCAAGTGCCCTGTGTCTGAGCGGCGAAGTGGTTAGTGCACTGGTCTCTCATGGCGAAGGTCAGGGGTTCGAATCTGGCCGGAGGCACTCCAGTCACCCAGCTGTAGAAATGGGTACCCGACTTCTTCTGGAGTTTGGGAAGGAAAGGCGGCCAGGCGTGATACTGACCATATCACCCTATAGTGCGCTGACAGGTCAAGGATATTTTGGGCACTAACACCATATCCCTATGTGCCTCTAAGGCATGATAGGATTACTTCCTAGTTCGAATGCCGCACCGTGCTTTTTCCTAGCCGAGTAACAATCAAAAGATCGGGTTTTCCCGATCACTCTGTACTTATTCTAATATACTGGTACACAGTACAACAGACCACTGTACAACAAATCATGTTCTCGCTGTAAGGTCGGGTCTCCTGTGCTGGCTCTAGTGTGCCGCTCATTACCTCTCCACATAATACAGCATTACTCTTAGTTTATTGCGGGCCACATAATACAGCATTACTCTTAGTTTATTGCGGGCCACATAATACAGCATTACTCTTAGCTTATTGCGGGCCACATAATACAGCATTACTCTTAGTTTATTGCGGGCCACATAATACAGCATTACTCTTAGTTTATTGCGGGCCACATAATACAGCATTACTCTTAGTTTACTGCGGGCCACATAATACAGCATTACTCTTAGTTTACTGCGGGCCACATAATACAGCATTACTCTTAGTTTACTGCGGGCCACATAATACAGCATTACTCTTAGTTTACTGTGCCCCCCTCCACCCCACCCCTGGCTTAACTCTTCCAAATTCTTCTGACTTCCTATAATAATTTATATAGATACAACTGTATGGCTTGGTACATTAACTGTGCGTGGAAATTAGCATTGCTTAACTTTCTTTACAGGAAAAAAAAGATTATTTTTGTTCCCAAAGTCAAGCACAAATCTTCTGTAATCATGACTGTGAGGAAGCGAGAGCGATAATTAAGTAATAATAATAAATAATAAAAAATAATAATAAAGACTAATCTTGTAACTTCTAACACCTGTTACTGTCGGATCTCAGGTACAAGTTTGGTCTATGATTACAGGAAAATGATTAAAAGTTTCAAAACTCTGTTCCTTACATCTGTTTCCTGTCACTTCCTTCCCGGCCACTCAGCTCACACAAACGGAGCTAAAAACAGCGCATGAAGACAAATGTAGTAATACAATTTTTACTGAATTGATGTGAATTATTATTCAATCTTTTGTTCTGTCTGGCCGCCGTCGTACTGAGTGGTGGAAGGGTGACTATACCAACGTTCACACCTTACATGTAAATAACAGGAACACGAAACAACAATCCTTTTTTTTATAAAATCACGATCCTTCTATTTACAAAAATTCTAATCCATAAGGCAACACAAATCAACGAATCCTATGCACATGATGTCCATATATTTCCAACATGCATTACCAAAAATCATAAAAAAAACATTTCCTTGAATAAATAAGTTCAATCCTGATTACAAAAGCACACAACTAAAATACACACGCGAGCCTCCAACTCTCGAAATGATCACCTTCGTCCACGACTGGTCGCTGGACTTCCACGTGCTCAACTTATCTCCCTTTTTCTTCTCTTCTCGTCTTATATACCTGGTCAGCGCCGGACCGAAAGCCTGGGGATTTCCATTCAAAGTGGGGCCGTCTCTGGCCAGTGGGATTTCCAATCAAAACCGGGTCACTGCTTGCTTATTTTTCCACTCCTTACATACTTCCCCTGGTTTTGTTTACAAAATTTTTGTATGGAATACAATAAATTTTACATATACATTGTAGCATAGCTAGATATCCTGAACTCAAAGTCTTTATGTCCTTCTTTTGGGACCAGCACACATGTTGTTGTAGTTGCGTGTCGCCTTCCTCCGGTTAGCCTGTTGGTGTGTTGGTCTGGCCTATTTTTTTGTAATTTTGTGTGCCTTGCAGTATTTCTCATATACTGTATTTGGTCGTGTAATGTGGGCAAGGGTGCTACTCGTTGTTCGACGCTCTACTCTGTAGCTCTGTCTTCTGATTCGGCGGATGGTTGGTTTTCATGTACTAGTAAGGATGTACTTGTTCGAGCGGTACTGTCTTCGCTGTCTACTGCTACCTGTGGGGTGGATGCGACTTCTTCCTCCGTTATTTCTACCTGCGTACTGTCAGGTTCGGTCTCTGATTCCGACGAGTCTACTACTATCTCATCGTCGGTGTCGTCATCGTTGTTGGGTGCTATACTGAGTGTAGCCTGTCTGCGCTGATTGTTTCTGTCGTCTGTAGGGATATTCCAATCTTGTTTGGCCTTTCTCAAATGGTTTGCGTGGACTCGTTGTATTTTTCCTGTCAGTTGGTTCTTTATTATAAATGATAATGGAGATAACTTTTTTAGAACAAAGAATCCCGTTTTCCATTTGCTGTCGTGTTTTGATGTCATATGGTGGTTTAGTAAGTATACTGGATCGCCTATAGAAATGTCCTCAGTTGTGCTTTGTTCGTCGTACTTTTGCTTTCGTGCGTCTTTGGTTCTGTTTATGTGGTTTATCACTTGTATAAAAGCCTTATGTTGTCTCATTGTAACATAATGTACTATTTCTCTGTTCAAAGGGGACCACTGAAATGGTATGACTACTGGTTTGATTAAATCTTCTTGTGGAGTACAGTTTCAACTTATAAATTTCTTCTTGTTGTTGGTGTTCTAACAATCACCTAATTTTCTATATTATACACTGAGAAAATACAACAAGACACCCAGGCTTCCAACTCCACAAAATAATACAAATGCAACAGCTTAACATAACTTGGCAGTCTTCCAACCAAAACAACTGGTCAACAATGAGAATTCCAACAAAGCCAACTGGTGTAGTATTTCATCAGACCACGCACATTTATTAATGGACACAATGAGGGTGAAATCATGAATGATGGAAACATAGCCATCAGGCTGAACAAGAATTACGTTAACAGTGCCCGGCGTGAGAGAACTCTACACCATATGGGCGAAAACCTTACAATGTCCTTATACACACAAAATCATACTTACAATGTTCCACCAAAAACCTCAGCCATCAAGAAACCTAATTCGTCCAACTAACTACCAACAAATTGCCACTGCTAGAAACTCTTCATAAACGAGATTCCATCTACATTAAAACTAGTAAGGTTCATCCTACAACACAAACAAGTAAGGCTCCTGCTACAACAATCAAGTAAGGCTCCTGCTACAACAATCAAGTAAGGCTCTCTCTACAACAAACAAGTAAGGCTCTCTCCCTTTTACTAAATCGTGAGTGGTTTTTATACTATCCCTATCCACTCAGTTTTCTCCATGCTGCACGCTTTTCCTAAGACCCCCGCTCAATGGTCTCAACCAACCTACCTCTCAAACAAGGGTACTCACTCTATTAATTATTTCCTAAATACCAATCCTGGTTATAACCCCTAGCCAAGAGCATACTACTATAATACATACTATTATATCATTAGCGTGTGTTCTATAGAATCATTTTCACTGTAGCAGTGTGTTCGTAGTCTCAGGATGGCGTCCAGGGCTAGAATGGGGTTTCTCCCGTACATGAGGAAAAATGGGGAATATCCTGTTCGTTTAGAAATGTTCATATTCATCACTGCCACCGCCTGTGCCAAGTACTCGTCCCATTTACTGACCTCCGTGTTTACCAGCTTGGCAACAATATTATTTAGTGTGCGATGCTGTCTCTCGTTTGTCTCGTTGGCTTGAGGATGGTATGGTGTTGTGAAGATATGGTGAATGTTATAGCGTTTCACCATAGTTTGAAATTGTTCTCCACGAAACTCGGGACCGTTGTCTGTGACTATAGTAATTGGTACTCCATGTCTTGGGACGATATTGTCGATTACCAAGTCAGCTACTGTTTTACTTTGGATGTTTGGCGTTGGAAAACACTCCGTCCATGCGGAATATTCGTCTGTTACATGCACGATGTATTTGTTGCCTGATGTGGTGACAGGATAAGGTCCTGAACAGTCGATACTTAATTTCAGCATGCATGCCGGTGGGGTATCGGATATTTGTAGCGGATTTTTTAGAGGTAACAAGTTTCTTGTTTTGCACGTTTGGCACTGCTCTATATGCTGGTTTACGTCCTGTCCCATGTTTTTCCAATAGTATCCTATTTGTATGGCTTTCAACGTTTTTTCAGTCCCCATATGCCCGTTATTATCGTGGTATTGTGATAACACCTGTTGTTGTAGATGTTGGGGCGTGACGGTTCTCAACCTGTATTCGTCGTCGTCTTCTTCTACTTTGTATAGTACGTTATTCACTATTCTGAACTTTTCTCTGGTTTTTCTTGGTAATCGATTGTGCTTCATATCTGCTTTTAATTGCCTTATCTCCTCGTCCAGGTCTTGCTCATCTGCCATGATGGGAGGGGTGGGTAACTGTTCGGTGGGGGCTGGTAAGACTTCAGATATTGGTTGTGATTGTGGGAAGGGATCGTACATGGGGAAATCAGTTGGCAGAAAGGATGAAGAGTTGATGGTGTTTATTTCAAGCCTGTTATCCTGTTTGTTGACAGTTTCTGCTGTCTGGTGATTGTTGTCCTTACACTGTTCTGTTCCTGGCCGAGAAAACTGGTCGGCGAGGTTCCGTGTTCCTGCGATATGACGAATGTCTGCAGTGTAGGCTTGGATGAAATGACTCCATCGTTGTATTTTGAAGTTCTTGTGCTTGGCGTTCATTAGGTTTATAAGTCCGATACTGTCTGTTCGAGTGCTTAACTGGCTGTGTAACATATATTTGTGGAGTTTCTGTAACGCGTACACTATGGCGTATGCCTCTTTTTCGTTGATGTGCCACTTGCTTTGTGACTCACTTAGTCTATAGGATAGAAAGTAGATGGGTTTTAGGTTTTCCTCTCTGTGTCTTGTGCTGTTGTCTTGTAGCAACACGGCGCTTACTGTTGTTGCTGATGCGTCTGTGTAAAGTATCATCGGTTTATTTAAATCTGGGAATGCGAGCATGGTCTGTCGCATGAGGTCATTTTTTAGTGTGTCGAATGCCCTTTAACATTCTGGCGACCAAGAGAATCGGCTATATTTTCTTGTGAGCGCCTTGTGGGAAAAATTGTCTATAAACCTTCTGTAGTATGATATTGTTCCAATAAAACTTCGTATTTGTTTTATTGTCCTTGGTGTGGCTATCTCTGCTATTGCCTTTACTTTCTCTTTATCTGGTGTGATGCCTTGGCTACTTATGGTAAAGCCTAAATAACAGATTTTGTTCTGTGCGAAGTTGCACTTGGCCATTTTCAACTTGACGTCATGTTGTCTTAGCCTGTCAAGCACAGATTGTATGTGTTTGATGTGGTCCTGAATCGAGGTCTTAGTAAAAATCAGGATGTCATCCATGTACGCTATGGCGTGGTCTGATAATCCATGTAGTAATATAATTTTTACTGAATTGATGTGAATTATTATTCAATCTTTTGTTCTGTCTGGCCGCCGTCGTACTGAGTGGTGGAAGGCTCACTACACCATACTTTCACACCTTACATGTAAATAACAGGAACACAAAACAACAATCCTTTTTTTTATAAAATCACGATCCTTCTATTTACAAAAATTCTGATCCATAAGGCAACACAAATCAACGAATCCTATGCACATGATGTCCATATATTTCCAACATGCATTACCAAAAATCATAAAAAAAACATTTCCTTGAATAAATAAGTTCAATCCTGATTACAAAAGCACACAACTAAAATACACACGCCAGCCTCCAACTCTCGAAATGATCACCTTCGTCCACGACTGGTCGCTGGACTTCCACGTGCTCAACTTATCTCCCTTTTTCTTCTCTTCTCGTCTTATATACCTGGTCAGCGCCGGACCGAAAGCCTGGGGATTTCCATTCAAAGTGGGGCCGTCTCTGGCCAGTGGGATTTCCAATCAAAACCGGGTCACTGCTTGCTTATTTTTCCACTTCTTACATATTCCAATCCTTACACATGCAAACAAACTTATAAAAAATAACATATAAACGGAGCTAAAACAGCGCGTGAAGACACAAAATACTTATAAAAATAATATACAACGACACACATGGTCCCTTTATCTTAGAAGATGTACTGAGGCTGGTAGACGGTTGTTGTTTGCTGAAGTTGCTGAGCACGATTTTGCTGAGCGGCAGAAGAGCAAACAGATTATCAGACAACTCTGTGTACCTTGAGATAACTTAAAACAGTTGATGGCATGTCCCATGATAAGTGAGAGGTGGTGGAGAACACTATCATCAGAGCTTTCACAAAAAGGATTGGTTGAAAGCTTTCGTTTTACAGATTCTACTTTCTATCAACTTTTATATCTGTTACATCATCAAGTTATTATTAATGTGCACACACATACATCAGACTGAATTTATTACATAATCAAGCTATTATTAACATGGACACATACATATCAAACTGAATTTATTACATAATCAAGCTTCTATTAATGTGCACACACATATATCACTTTATTACATAATCAAGCTATTATTAATGTGCACAAACATATATCAACTTATTACATAATCAAGCTATTATTAACGAACACAGAACCGTGCCACATACAATTTTTTCCCCATCTCTCTCTCCCTCTCTCTCTCTCTCCTCTCTCTCTCTCTCTCTCTCTCTCTCTCTCTCTCTCTCTCTCTCTCTGAACATTAAATGCACAGGGCACATGGGGCTTCCGCAAGGGTTTTCCATAAATGCCTGTCCTTTGCCTTTTTTTCTGCTCTTGCCCAGGTGAGCCCTTTATTGCTTAGCATCCTCTCTGTTGTTCTTCTCCATGTCTCTTTTGGTCTACCCTTACTTCTGTTCCCCTGTGGTGTCCATCTTAGTGCTATTTTTGGTAGTGAGTTGTCAGTCATTCGGAGCACATGTTCCAACCATCGCCAGCGTCTTTCCTAAATAATTACTGTCAGTGGCTTCATCTGTATTTCTGCCAAAAGATGTTATAGTGTTTGACCAAAATATTTTTCTAATTCTTCGTAAACGTTAAGTCTGGAAAGAATTCAGCTTGTTTTCTATGGTTTTGGTGATTTTCCAGCATTCACTTCCATAGAGTAGTACATCTATTTTATTTTCAATCCATCTGTTGTCACATTAAAACTGATACTCGGAACAAGATCTTTCTTGATCTTATTATCTGTATATCATTGGTTCTCAGGCTGTTCTGTGCAACTGATCTATCAGAAAGCATGAGTTTGTGTCTTCTGTAATGTTCACTAGTTTGAAGTTTTAGAGAATAACAACTTGGAAGTTTTGTTTTCTCCTCCTGAAAGATTCTGTTTTTCTTCAGATTACAGCAGCCCGGTGTAACAAATCATATCACGTGACAGTAACAAATCATATCACGTGACAGTAACAAATCATATCACGTGACAGTAACAAAACATGAGCATACTTATTTCTTCTCTTTGACTTCAGTGAACGTTTGGCAGCTGCTCTTGATATTATATATCTATTGTCGTCGTTATTGTTGTTGTTGATACAAGAAAGCCAAGGAAACGTTCAATCGAAGATATTAGCATTTTGTTTTGATTTCAATCTTTTATGGACATGAATCCATGTGTGTGTGTGTGTTTGCTTGCATGTCCCCCCCCCCCCCAAATACGCAAAGCTGATAGTAGCGGCAGAAAACCGCTCTAAGAAAAGAGTACAACCTCGTGTGGTTGAGTCGAGTGATTTGTGTAGGTAAAAGACCATTATAAAACAGTTATTCTGTGTTAAAAGTGATTTTAAAATGATTTGCAAGATCATGTGGCTGTATGCCAGTTTTCATGCAAATATCTAACTTATCTAAAGCTAAAGAGCTGAAATATTTATCAGTGAGGAAAAACTGGAAGAAGTGGAGAGTTTTGAATATCTTGAATCACTACTAACTAATAATGGAGATACAATGAGGGAAATTAAAAGGAGGACATCTGTCGCTCTTCAGAAAGTAAAACAACTAAAGAATCTGTGGAGAGGAACAGACAGAACTACAAGAACAAGATTTTGAAGGGCATTCATTTTTCCCATCACAACATATGCCCGTGAGACCTGGACACTTAACAAAACAGCTGAGAAACACATAAATGCCTTTGAATGTAAATGCTACAGAAGAGTTCTTCAAATATCATGGACACAAAAAAGAACAAATATATCCATGCTAGAAGAACTTAATATTGAAGAAGGTTGGCTGATAAAGAAGATTAAAGAGAGAAAAATTAAATATTTTGGACACATTAAACGTCATGATAATCTAGAGAAGACCGTCTTTGACGGGTACATAATGGGAAAAGGAAAGAGAGGAAGACCAAGACGAAGATGGCTGCAAGACATCGTTGATGATCTGCAAATGGACACATCAGCAGCAGGCCATCTTGCTCACAACGGAGAGGCCTACAGGAGTGCTGTTAGGGAGGCAAAGTTCAGCAGGGGACATGCAAATGAATGAATGAATCTAAAGTTTGTTTATCAATCTCATTGTTTTCTGCATGTAAACTGGACGAGCTAAATCGGGCAATGGTTAAATGTAGCAGTCTAAATTAAAATACAAACAATTTAATAATCAGACACTAACAGTTTATGTAGAAACACATGAAAATGAGACAAAGTGATCGTTACATGAAACCAAATTTATGTGGTTTCTGTATTGTCTGTAACAATTGCAGACAAACACTTCTCACAAGTGTAAACAATTTGAAGAATTCAAATTTTATTTTAAAGAACCAGATTTGTTTATTGTAGTCTCGAGTATAACTTTCAGTGATAATTTTTGGAAGACATCAAAGCTTTACATCACGTGACTGTGGCTGATGTGCGACCACCGCCTGAAAGAGAAACAAAGAATATGTATCAATAACGTGGTGGCATACTTAGGATGATGATGACTGAGAATATTATATATCAATAACGTGGTGGCATACTTAGGATAATGATGACTGAGAATATTACATGTCAGTAATTTGGGAAGACCCAAAGACACACTAAGAAGAGTTATCACCAAGGAGTGTCAACAATGCTCATCAGAAACACTGAAGATCTAAAGCAAGTAGCAAGGAATGGCCAGACATGGAGAGCCTTGTCCTCCGTCCTATGCGCTCAAGAGGATTAAGTAACTAATATGGTGGCGTACTGAGGATGATACGCGGAGATGGGCGATAGATAATAATGACTGAGAATATTATATATCAATAATATTGAGGTATTTTATGACGCCATAACGAGAAGAGAATGAAATATGTAGGGGATCTATACAAGGTCACTCGGTGACATGGGGTACCAGAGATTAGAAAATAAACTTTAACCAAGCTGTCTTCACTACAGTCCAAGAAAAACCAGTCTGGCTAGGTCTGCCCACATCACTATATTATAGACATTCCTAGCAGTTTGGCTAGGTCTGCCCACATCACTGTATTATGGACATTCCTAGCAGTTTGGCTAGGTCTGCCCACATCACTGTATTATGGACATTCCTAGCAATCTGGCCAGGTCTGCCCACATAATTGTCTTCTTGACATTCCTAACAGTCTGCCCAGGTCTGACTACATCACTGTCACATTAAAACTGATACTCGGAACAAGGTCTTTCTTGATCTTATTATCTTACTCAGGCAAGACCACAATTTTCCCCCTCAAGAGAAGATGGAGGTCATGGTACTGAGCAAGTAACAAAAGAAAGTTAGCAGATACATAAAACAGATAGGATTACAAACGCTAGATTTAACTTAATGACACGAAGAAAAGAAAGACGGGAAAGCAAACATATGATGAACACATACAGTTACTCTCGTCCCAGCCGTCCGTGCAGTCATCTTCCCCATCGCAGACCCAATCGTCATCGATACAGATGTCGTTGTCGCACTCCACCTCACCTGGTCTACACTCTACGTTATCTATGAAAACAAAATATTGTGCCTAATACGTTATCTGTGAGGCAAAAGATTCTATCTACAATCTACGTTATCTGTGAGGTGAAAAGATTGTCTACACTATCTGTGAGGCAAAGGATTGTATCTGCAATCTTCATTATCTGTGAGGCAAAAGATTGTATGTACAATATCTGTGAGGCAAAAGATTGTATGTACAATATCTGTGAGTCAAAAGATTGTATCTACAATATCTGTGAGGCAAAAGATTGTGTCTACAAATCTGTGAGGCAAAAGATTGTATCTACAATATCTGTGAGGCAAAAGATTGTATCTACAATATCTGTGAGGCAAAAGATTGTATATACAATATCTGTGAGGCAAAAGATTGTATTTACAATATCTGTGAGGCAAAAGATTGTATCTACAATATCTGTGAGGCAAAAGATTGTATCTACAATATCTGTGAGGCAAAAGACTGTCACATAATTTTATTTTGGTTTATTTATCCGATTGTGCCATCGATAAAAAAAAAGTTCTGTATTCCCTGGACTTTCACGCGATATTTTACTTTCTCTTCATGCACTGATACCCTTGTTTGCATGTAATTCAGTATGCCTGGTGGTGCAGGTAGATGCTTTTAGTTTTAGTGGCAGATTTCTCTAACAATAATGTGTCATGTGTATATCATGTATGTGTCATATATGATGCCATGTATGTGTCATATATGATGTCTTACACCTTAGTCCCTGGGTGGAGATGGATTCAACAAACAGTCTCCAGTTCAGAACCTTCGCATGAGAAAACGATTCACTACTAGACCAGGCTACCCCAGTGCCCTGCTATATACATGTGATGACAGGTGGCAGAATGTAAAGATTCGGGATGTCAGTTTCTGGTCAGATTCTAAACTTGACAAGGTAGAAGATGTTTTCCTCATATTTAGTGTCACAAAGAATTATGAGGCAGAGACTGTAGATTTTCATCTCTCTCTCTCTCTCTCTCGCTCTCTCTCTCTCTCTCTCTCTCTCTCATCGTGCTATCTTGACAAACACGGGAAAATTCAAGGTTGAAAAAGAAAAGGAAGGAAACAGAAAGCAAAATATGTCCGGTACGATCATGTGACACAATAAGAAAACAGAAAAACTAACTACAGAACAAAATACAGAGTCATCACAGTGCTCATGTGTCTACCCGGTACCTGATGATGATGATGACACCTTTTATCATTTTTTGTTGATTCTGGTTTATTCACGTTCATTCTGACTATTTATGCCAGTAAGAAGATGATAATGACGAAGATGACGACGACAACGAAGATGATATGTATACCTACCACATTCTGCCTCGTCAGATAAGTCGCCACAGTCATCTTCATAATCACAGCGATATTCTCGCGAGATACACTTCCCGTTGTCACACTTGAACTGATGTATGCCGGTACAGTTAGTGGCTGTACGTAAGTATACAAATTAATATTGGATTGTAAAAGTACACACTGGCTTGTACTGGACGTTATCAACACCAAACAAACGACACAGCCATTCTTATATTGTTATGAATTACATAACACGGAGCAGCTCATTAAACAGACAGTACGTAAAGGTTCCTCAGACAGAGCACTTAATATTCCCCCAGACAGAGTACTTAATATTCTCCCAGACAGAGCACTTAATATCCCCCCAGACAGAGCACTTAATATTCCCCCAGACAGAACACTTAATACTCCCCCAGACAGAGCACTTAATATTTCCCCAGACAGAGCACTTAATATTTCCCCAGACAGAGCACTTAATATTTCCCCAGACAGAACACTTAATATTTCCCCAGACAGAACACTTAATATTTCCCAGACAGAACACTTAATATTTCCCCAGACAGAACACTTAATATTTCCCCAGACAGAACACTTAATATTCCCCAGACAGAACACTTAATATTTCCCCAGACAGAACACTTAATATTTCCCAGACAGAACACTTAATATTCCCCAGACAGAACACTTAATATTTCCCCAGACAGAACACTTAATATTTCCCCAGACAGAACACTTAATATTTCCCCAGACAGAACACTTAATATTTCCCCAGACAGAACACTTAATATTTCCCCAGACAGAACACTTAATATTTCCCCAGACAGAACACTTAATATTTCCCCAGACAGAACACTTAATATTCCCCCAGACAGAACACTTAATATTTCCCCAGACAGAACACTTAATATTCCCCCAGACAGAACACTTAATCTGTGAGGCAAAAGATTGTATCTACAATATCTGTGAGGCAAAAGATTGTATCTACAATATCTGTGAGGCAAAAGATTGTATCTACAATATCTGTGAGGCAAAAGATTGTATCTACAATATCTGTGAGGCAAAAGATTGTATCTACAATATCTGTGAGGCAAAAGATTGTATCTACAATATCTGTGAGGCAAAAGACTGTCACATAATTTTATTTTGGTTTATTTATCCGATTGTGCCATCGATAAAAAAAAAGTTCTGTATTCCCTGGACTTTCACGCGATATTTTACTTTCTCTTCATGCACTGATACCCTTGTTTGCATGTAATTCAGTATGCCTGGTGGTGCAGGTAGATGCTTTTAGTTTTAGTGGCAGATTTCTCTAACAATAATGTGTCATGTGTATATCATGTATGTGTCATATATGATGCCATGTATGTGTCATATATGATGTCTTACACCTTAGTCCCTGGGTGGAGATGGATTCAACAAACAGTCTCCAGTTCAGAACCTTCGCATGAGAAAACGATTCACTACTAGACCAGGCTACCCCAGTGCCCTGCTATATACATGTGATGACAGGTGGCAGAATGTAAAGATTCGGGATGTCAGTTTCTGGTCAGATTCTAAACTTGACAAGGTAGAAGATGTTTTCCTCATATTTAGTGTCACAAAGAATTATGAGGCAGAGACTGTAGATTTTCATCTCTCTCTCTCTCTCTCTCTCTCTCTCTCTCTCTCTCTCTCTCTCTCTCATCGTGCTATCTTGACAAACACGGGAAAATTCAAGGTTGAAAAAGAAAAGGAAGGAAACAGAAAGCAAAATATGTCCGGTACGATCATGTGACACAATAAGAAAACAGAAAAACTAACTACAGAACAAAATACAGAGTCATCACAGTGCTCATGTGTCTACCCGGTACCTGATGATGATGATGACACCTTTTATCATTTTTTGTTGATTCTGGTTTATTCACGTTCATTCTGACTATTTATGCCAGTAAGAAGATGATAATGACGAAGATGACGACGACAACGAAGATGATATGTATACCTACCACATTCTGCCTCGTCAGATAAGTCGCCACAGTCATCTTCATAATCACAGCGATATTCTCGCGAGATACACTTCCCGTTGTCACACTTGAACTGATGTATGCCGGTACAGTTAGTGGCTGTACGTAAGTATACAAATTAATATTGGATTGTAAAAGTACACACTGGCTTGTACTGGACGTTATCAACACCAAACAAACGACACAGCCATTCTTATATTGTTATGAATTACATAACACGGAGCAGCTCATTAAACAGACAGTACGTAAAGGTTCCTCAGACAGAGCACTTAATATTCCCCAGACAGAGTACTTAATATTCTCCCAGACAGAGCACTTAATATCCCCCCAGACAGAGCACTTAATATTCCCCAGACAGAACACTTAATACTCCCCCAGACAGAACACTTAATTTCCCCAGACAGAGCACTTAATATTTCCCCAGACAGAGCACTTAATATTTCCCCAGACAGAACACTTAATATTTCCCCAGACAGAACACTTAATATTTCCCAGACAGAACACTTAATATTTCCCCAGACAGAACACTTAATATTTCCCCACACAGAACACTTAATATTTCCCAGACAGAACACTTAATATTTCCCCAGACAGAACACTTAATATTTCCCCAGACAGAACACTTAATATTTCCCCAGACAGAACACTTAATATTCCCCAGACAGAACACTTAATATTTCCCCACAGAACACTTAATATTTCCCCACACAGAACACTTAATATTTCCCAGACAGAACACTTAATATTTCCCCAGACAGAACACTTAATATTTCCCCAGACAGAACACTTAATATTTCCCCAGACAGAACACTTAATATTCCCCAGACAGAACACTTAATATTCCCCAGACAGAACACTTAATATTTCCCCAGACAGAACACTTAATATTCCCCAGACAGAACACTTAATATTCCCCAGACAGAACACTTAATATTTCCCCAGACAGAACACTTAATATTCCCCAGACAGAACACTTAATATTTCCCCACACAGAACACTTAATATTTCCCAGACAGAACACTTAATATTTCCCCAGACAGAACACTTAATATTTCCCCAGACAGAACACTTAATATTTCCCCAGACAGAACACTTAATATTCCCCAGACAGAACACTTAATATTTCCCCACACAGAACACTTAATATTTCCCCACACAGAACACTTAATATTTCCCCAGACAGAACACTTAATATTTCCCCAGACAGAACACTTAATATTTCCCCAGACAGAACACTTAATATTTCCCCAGACAGAACACTTAATATTCCCCAGACAGAACACTTAATATTCCCCAGACAGAACACTTAATATTTCCCCAGACAGAACACTTAATATTCCCCAGACAGAACACTTAATATTTCCCCACACAGAACACTTAATATTTCCCAGACAGAACACTTAATATTTCCCCAGACAGAACACTTAATATTTCCCCAGACAGAACACTTAATATTTCCCCAGACAGAACACTTAATATTCCCCAGACAGAACACTTAATATTTCCCCACACAGAACACTTAATATTTCCCCACACAGAACACTTAATATTTCCCCAGACAGAACACTTAATATTTCCCCAGACAGAACACTTAATATTTCCCCAGACAGAACACTTAATATTCCCCAGACAGAACACTTAATATTTCCCCAGACAGAACACTTAATATTCCCCAGACAGAACACTTAATATTTCCCCAGACAGAACACTTAATATTTCCCCAGACAGAACACTTAATATTCCCCAGACAGAACACTTAATATTTCCCCAGACAGAACACTTAATATTCCCCATACAGAGCACTTAATATTTCCCCAGACAGAACACTTAATATTCCCCAGACAGAACACTTAATATTTCCCCATACAGAGCACTTAATATTCCCCAGACAGAACACTTAATATTTCCCAGACAGAACACTTAATATTTCCCCATACAGAGCACTTAATATTCCCCAGACAGAACACTTAATATTTCCCAGACAGAACACTTAATATTTCCCCATACAGAGCACTTAATATTCCCCAGACAGAACACTTAATATTTCCCAGACAGAACACTTAATATTTCCCCAGACAGAACACTTAATATTTCCCCAGACAGAACACTTAATATTTCCCCAGACAGAACACTTAATATTCCCCAGACAGAACACTTAATATTTCCCCAGACAGAACACTTAATATTTCCCCAGACAGAACACTTAATATTCCCCAGACAGAACACTTAATATTTCCCCAGACAGAACACTTAATATTCCCCATACAGAGCACTTAATATTTCCCCAGACAGAACACTTAATATTCCCCAGACAGAACACTTAATATTTCCCCATACAGAGCACTTAATATTCCCCAGACAGAACACTTAATATTTCCCAGACAGAACACTTAATATTTCCCCATACAGAGCACTTAATATTCCCCAGACAGAACACTTAATATTTCCCAGACAGAACACTTAATATTTCCCCATACAGAGCACTTAATATTCCCCAGACAGAACACTTAATATTTCCCAGACAGAACACTTAATATTTCCCCAGACAGAACACTTAATATTCCCCAGACAGAACACTTAATATTTCCCCATACAGAGCACTTAATACTTCCATACATTGGAAAAATAAATGATATGTGTGATATATGGTGAAGCATTTGTATGTATTGTAAGTTATATGTATGTATGATCGTACATACGGCAATCAACTTCATCTGAACCATCTATACAGTCCGGCTCTGTATCGCAGACCCAGTCAATCTGGATGCAGCGGCCAGTCTTGCAGTGAAATTCTTTCGTTTTGCAAGGAGCTGAAAAGAAAAAATATCGTCAGATTAAACAAAACTTCGTGAAAAAGAAACCTATATACTGCATACATGTTATTTGTGGAAATAATCATAGGCAGAGAGAGTCCCCCTGACAACTCTGACACTCTTACAGCATAATCTGATGCTGAAACTCTGCTCTGAAATTATGACCGCTTTAGAACAGAGGTTCTCAGACCATTTAGCTGCACGGCCCACATATAAAAGTCAAAGATTTTTGCGGCCCACAAATAAATTGTTCTCTTTAAAATTGTATCTACTTTTTTCTCTCTTTTTTTCTGCTTTAAGACTTCAGCGCGGCCCACAATACTCCATGTCAAGGCCCACCTTTTGGCCGCGGCCCATGGGTTGAAAACCACTGCTTTAGAAACAGCCAAGGTTTGATTTAGACGACTTCAAAGTGGAGTGTCAGATTCAGTAACAAAGTCTGACCTTTCTAGAGTAACCCTGCGAACAAGGTAGTTAAGACGGCAACCACCTTCTCAAACATCAGTCACTGTTAATGTTGGGTGGCAGATTAAGGGTTGCTTTTATTGTGATTCTCCTGCAAGCTAGATAAATGGCTTCTAAGATGTGATTCTCCTCCAGGCTAGATAAATGACTTCTAAGATATGACTCTCCTCCAGGCTAAATAAACGGCTTCTAAGATGTGATTCTCCTCCAGGCTAAATAAATGGCTTCTAAGATATGACTCTCCCCCAAGCTAAATAAATGGCTTCTGACTCTCCACCAGGCTAAATAAATGGCTTCTAAGATGTGATTCTCCTCCAGGCTAAATAAATGGCTTCTAAGATGTGATTCTCCTCCAGGCTAAATAAATGGCTTCTAAGATATGACTCTCCTCCAGGCTAAATAAACGGCCTAAGATGTGATTCTCCTCCAGGCTAAATAAATGGCTTCTAAGATGTGATTCTCCCCCAGGCTAGATAAATGGCTTCTAAGATATGACTCTCCGCCACGCTAGATAAATGGCTTCTAAGATGTGATTCTCCTACAGGCTAAATAAATGGCTTCTAAGATATGACTCTCCTCCAGGCTAAATAAATGGCTTCTAAGATGTGATTCTCCCCCAGGCTAAATAAATGGCTTCTAAGATGTGATTCTCCCCCAGGCTAGATAAACGGCTTCTAAGATATGACTCTCCGCCAGGCTAAATAAATGGCTTCTAAGATGTGATTCTCTCTCTCTCTCTGAACCTTAAGTGCCCAGGGCACATGGGGCTTCCGCAAGGGTTTTCCACAAATGCCTGTCTTTCGCCTTTTTTTCTGCTCTTGCCCAGGTGAGCCCTCTATTGCTCAACATCCTTTCTGTTGTTCTTCTCCATGTCTCTTTTGGTCTACCCTTACTTCTGCTCCCCTGTGGTGTCCATCTTAGTGCTATTTTTGGTAGTGAGTTGTCAGCCATTCGGAGCACATGTCCCAACCATCGCCAGCGTCTTTCCTCAATAATTGTTGTCAGTGGTTTCAATCTGCATTTCTGCCAATAAGATGTTATTTCTTATGGTGTTTGGCCAAAATATTTTTTTAATTCTACGTAAACATTTAGTCTGGAAAGAATTCAACTTGTTTTCTATGGTTTTGGTGATTTTCCAGCATTCACTTCCATAGAGTAGTACACTTAGAACATTACTCTTAAATATCCTGATTTTCATATTTATGCTTAGTTTATTTGATTTCCATATATTCTGTAGCATTGCAAAAGCCTGGTTTGCTCTAGTAAGTCTGCTGTTGATGTCCTCTGTGCTGTCTCCATTTTCTACTACTCTGCTGCCAAGGTATACAAATTCGTTGACCTCCTCCACTAACTTGTTATCTACTCTGAGTACATTTCTGTTGTTCACATTTTGCTTCATTAACTTTGTCTTTCCTACGTTGATCTTTAGTCCTATGTTGTTTGCATTCTGGGTTAACTTGTTTATTTTATCTTGCATATCTTTGTGACTGCTTGATAATAGACAAATGTCGTCCGCAAAGTCAAGGTCCTCCAGCACTGTGTTAAGGGTCCATTGTAATCCTCTGCGTTTGTCTGATGTTGCCTCCTTCATGTGATTCTCCTACAGGCTAAATAAATGGCTTCTAAGATGTGATTCTCCTCCAGGCTAGATAAATGGCTTCTAAGATGTGACTCTCCTCCAGGCTAAATAAATGGCTTCTAAGATATGACTCTCCTCCAGGCTAAATAAATGACTTCTAAGATATGACTCTCCTCCAGGCTAAATAAATGGCTTCTAAGATATGACTCCGCCAGGCTAGATAAATGGCTTCTAAGATGTGATTCTCCTCCAGGCTAAATAAATGGCTTCTAAGATGTGATTCTCCTCCAGGCTAAATAAATGGCTTCTAAGATGTGATTCTCATCCAGGCTAAATAAATGGCTTCTAAGATGTGATTCTCCTCCAGGCTAAATAAATGGCTTCTAAGATGTGATTCTCCCCCAGGCTAGATAAATGGCTTCTAAGATGTGATTCTCCTCCAGGCTAGATAAATGGCTTCTAAGATGTGACTCTCCTCCAGGCTAAATAAATGGCTTCTAAGATATGACTCTCCTCCAGGCTAAATAAATGGCTTCTAAGATGTGATTCTCCTCCAGGCTAAATAAATGGCTTCTAAGATATGACTCTCCCCCAGGCTAAATAAATGGCTTCTAAGATGTGATTCTCCTCCAGGCTAAATAAATGGCTTCTAAGATGTGATTCTCATCCAGGCTAGATAAATGGCTTCTAAGATATGACTCTCCGCCAGGCTAGATAAATGGCTTCTAAGATGTGATTCTCCTCCAGGCTAAATAAATGGCTTCTAAGATGTGATTCTCCTCCAGGCTAAATAAATGGCTTCTAAGATGTGATTCTCCTCCAGGCTAAATAAATGGCTTCTAAGATGTGATTCTCCTTCAGGCTAAATAAATGGCTTCTAAGATATGACTCTCCTCCATTTATAAATGGCTTCTAGGATATTTTTTTTTTTAAAAACCCTCCGACCACTCCGACTTCGATATAGAAGGTGTGACCAGTAAGTTGAGACTTATTTTATTCAGCCAATCAACAGGGCCGGGGTGGGGGTGGTGCGGATTCTCCAGGCCTGAAGGTTAGTGGGGAATTTTAGGTAAGAGATCGATATCTCGTCGTTTGAATCTGAGCTTTTACAGAGTGCGGATCGCTTGCGAAGTGGACAGCTGTTTAAGCGTCGCGTAACGGTCTTCTTCATTTTCTTCTTCGTTCGCTTCTACCGCCAAGACCGCCCTGTGATCCTGTGGTCTTCGATAGGTCCCGTGGTCAAACGCGTGGTCCCCGAAAGGACCACACGAGATCCCCGAGAGGACCACAAGAGGATCAGAGTATCGCAGGGCTTGAGCTTGTATTCTTGGTGGGTCTAAGAAACGGGACTGCGTGACATCGTGGTTTTCGTTGCGCCAGTTTAATCTAGAGTTGGACTTTCTCACCGGAAAATCTCGGCGTGTTTTGGATTTGGGTACATCCCCGCTTGGTGAGAGGTGGTTGCCTATCTAGACTGCACTGGTCCAGTGTCTCCGACTTCAGCATTTTGTGGTCGTGGCAGCTACCCTTCCTAGTTATGTCCAGGACGGAGCTTTTGTCCAGGAGGGCGAATCCTCGTCGCTAGTGACTTCCACCCCTGGGTTGAGCCGGTTTAGGCATATTATCCCAGCATGGGCGTAATTAGGACGTGACCGACCTCTAGAGCAGAGGTACCGTGACATGCGTAGCCATCAAGTTTCATCCCTGGTGTAAGCCGGTTTAGGCATATTTCACCAGTATGGGTGTATTTCGGACGTGGCCGACCTCTAGAGCAGAGGTGCCGTGGTATGAGTAGCTCTCGCCGCGATACTACTGGTCACACCGATTAAGCTTCACTTTATCGTTTCCATCACCTTTTCAAATCGGCGCCACACAGCAACCCTAACTGCTTTTCCGCATTTTCTTCTTTGACCGAGAGGAGCTTCACTCCACGCGCGGCATCAGAAGAGTCTCGCCAGTAATGTCTTAACCTCTGGGTTAAGCTGGTTCAGGCATTTCGCCCGATACGAATGCACTTAGTACGTGGCCGACCTCCAGACCAGAGGTGACGTGATTTGACTAATGTTTACTTAGCTTAATCCTTTCTTTCACCTTTTCCACGGTGGTGCCGCACGGCAACCCAATTCGCACCTTTCTTCAATGGTCGGGAGGAGCCCCACTCCACGCATGGGAGCTGAAGAATCTCGCCAGCAGCGGTAGATGAGCTACCAAACATGACTCTCATCTACCCGAAGCGTCTGGTTTTCAGGCGCCAGATATTCACCTTCGCCCCCTTCTCCTGTCATCTTAAACAGTTCTGCCAAGTGAAGACCAGGAGCTGGACTTGACTGTTAGAGGCTATTTGAGACGCACGTTATTGGAGTGGAGAGCGTATCCTCCACCCCACCTCCGGCAATAACAGTCCCTAGAACCAACACGTAACGGTCAAAATGTAGAGGAGTGTTGAGCAGATATAAAGTTTTGTGTTAAACTTGAAAAATCCGCGACCGAGGCGCTTGCTATGGTAGAGAAAGCATACGGAAAGAATGCTGTATCGAAAGCACAAATGTTTTGGTGGCATAAGACGTTCAACAAAGGAGGAGAAAGCGTCGAGGATGAATAATGAACAGGGCGCCAAAAGAATGCTCGAATGAGCAAATCGAAGATGAAATCGATCCTCGTTGTCTTTTTTTACTTTAAAGGTGTTGTCCATAAGGAGTTCGTACCATCTGGACAAATGGTCAACGTAGCATTTTACGTGGAAGTGCTTAAACGGCTGAAGAACAGAATCCGCCTGGAGATCGCCAACACCTGGGTTCTTCGCCACGACAATGCGCCGCTGCTAGTAAAAGAGTTTCTGGAGAAACAAGCAGCGGAAACACTGCCAATTTCCCTAGAGCCTGGATTTGGCCCCGGCCGCCTTCTTTTTGTTTCTTCGGCTCAAATCAAGCTTGAAAGACCGCTATTTTTTGGACTGTTAAAGACGTGCAAGCTGCCGTGACGAGTGCTTTTAAGGAGATTCCTGTTCAAAACTTCCAGGCCCGACGCGTGACGCTATGACAGCTGGCAACAGTATATTGATGGTCCAAAATGTCATTCGAAGAATGTATATCTTGAACAAACCGAATTTTATGGAATTAGTCTCATTACTTACCAGACACACCTTGTATCAACTTCACTGTGGCAGAATCCCAAGAGCTGTCAAAACTCCGAAGTTGAAAGGACATAGTGATAAAACCAGCAGATATAACATGATACATATATATACTTACTCACGGAAACAAATAAGTCTGCGATGCTTTAAAAAGCACAATGAACGCGCTCAGGTGATGACGAAAATAAAATTAGGCACACATTATGCTTCATTATCCAATAACAGATAAAATGATAACTTTCAGCCAGTCACATGTCACAAAAAAGTGAAAAAAAAAAACCTCTCCTAATGTGGCTCACTACCCCAAGAAAATAAAATCAAGGTTTCAGTATCGCATGTGTCACTGCTTGACACCGCCTTCTCATCGAACCAATGACAAGTTGTATCAATTGTTGAGGCATGTTATTCCATCTTTCTTGCAACGCTTGGGCTAATTCTTGGCGGTTTCCAGGACGACTGTGTCGTCTTCGCAACCTGCGATCCAGTTCATCCCACATGTGCCCGATAGGTGACAGGTCCGGTGAAACTGCTGGCCATTGCAAGACAGTAATCTGATGTTGTTGAAAGTAGTCCCTGACCACACGTGCGACATGTGGACGAACGTTATCCTGCTGCAATATCACGCCTTGTCTATTAGCATCCAGAAAAGGCTTTACGTGGCATGTAATGATTTCGTCCCTATATCGTAAACCTGTAAGGATGCCATTGAAGAAGACTAGGTTTGTTCGGCCAGCATAGGAAATTCCTCCCTAAACCATTACACTGCCTCCTCTTCTCCTATCCACCTCTAGCACACATTCGCAAAGCGTTCTCCTCTTCGCCTGTCCATTAAAGCACGCCTATCATGGCCTTGCAAACAGAATCTGGACTCATCAGTGAATAGGATCCGTTTCCATTGATGACAAGGCCCTGCCACATGGTGCCTGGCCCAGGTCAAGCGGGTTTGTCTGTGGCGAACTGTCAGTACTGGTCTAACCGCAGGCCTATGAGGTAAGAGATTTACCTCTCTGGGTCTGTTCCTCACTGTCCTGTCCGACATAAGTCTTAAGCCTGGAATGTTGCTGGCAGTCCATGTTGCCTGGAGAAACCTGTTATGAAGGTGCATGAGCTGGATGTAGCGGTCTTGTGCAAGTGTGGTAACTCGTGGTCTACCGCTTCTATGGCGGTCAGCAACGGAACCATTTTGGTTAAAACGACTTTGAGGCGTGATATTGTGTTTCTGTGAACATTAAAATGTTGAGATACTGCTGCTACTGTTGATCCAGCAAGTAACATCCCAAGCTATTTATCGATGATGTTCGTTCAATCTTGGCATG
Organism: Achatina immaculata; assembly: GCA_009760885.1. NCBI lineage: Eukaryota > Metazoa > Mollusca > Gastropoda > Stylommatophora > Achatinidae > Lissachatina > Lissachatina immaculata. The sequence goes on from CM019716.1 coordinate 42,218,134, forward strand.
ATGAAAAAAAGATGTTTATGTTGGAATTCCACTACTCCTTTCTTCAATGATTACATGAAGAGATCTCTGCGAATAGAATTACACACTTACTCTCATTTTATCCATGGTCAATAACCAATCATGGATCACGTACGTGATTTCACTGGAGCTGTGGTTATCTCCCCATGAATAGTGCGATCAGCTTCGTGCAGCACAGGGAAGTGGACAACACTCAGACAGAACTTCGTGCCAAATTTGATTTCATTTCACTCATGACAACGTGATTGGTGCGCTTGACACCACTGCACACTTATTTTTTTCTGTGAGCAAGTATATATCATCGGAAGTCTCCATTTAAACATTCTCCACCGTGGGCATTTCTAGTCACAGCCTCTTACAAGTCACAGCTTCTTACATGCCACACCCAAGTGCTTCATTTATTTATTCTATTTTTTTTTCATCCCTACTTTGTACACAGCATTCGTGTGAATTCATATTTCTTCTTCTTTCTCTATTTCTTCATCCTGTGTGTTTTTGTATGATTAAGGTTTACAACGCAACGTCACAGCTGTGTGCTTGTTAAAGCTGTTCCTACTTTTTTTCCGAGTTTATACGGAGAAAGAGTGAGGAAAGTGGGCAGAAAGCAAGACGAGCACATACAAATGAAGAACATACAACACTCCAATATTTCGGCAAAAGCTTTTTTTAAGAATCACATACAAAATCACGAAAAATAGAACCTACCAATCACTGGACATGTCATATGAAGACAGAAGTTACAGACCCAGACAAACACTGGACATGTCATGAGAATACAGAAGTTAAAGAATCTGACAATCACTGGACGTGTGAGAAAACAGAAGTTACACAACCTGACTATCACCAGAAAACTTGAGGAAAAAATAAAGACAGTATGCCCAAATATAAAATATCTTAACCAGATGATCAAAAGATAAAATAGGCAACATACTGGCTGGAAAAACTATGGACCTAACAAAATGGAGGATACTCATCAACACAACATGTCCATGTTACCAGGGAATGGTGCAAAAGCAATCATGAAATTCTCATGATGTTCTTACTTCAAACTGCAAAGTATTACTCTTGTGATGTTCTTACTTCACACTACAAAGTATAACTCTTGTGATGTTCTTACTTCACACTACAAAGTATTACTCTTGTGATGTTCTTACTTCACACTACAAAGTATAACTCTTGTGATGTTCTTACTTCACACTACAAAGTATAACTCTTGTGATGTTCTTACTTCACACTACAAAGTATAACTCTTGTGATGTTCTTACTTCACACTACAAAGTATAACTCTTGTGATGTTCTTACTTCACACTACAAAGTATAACTCTTGTGATGTTCTTACTTCACACTACAAAGTATAACTCTTGTGATGTTCTTACTTCACACTACAAAGTATAACTCTTGTGATGTTCTTACTTCACACTACAAAGTATAACTCTTGTGATGTTCTTACTTCACACTACAAAGTATAACTCTTGTGATGTTCTTACTTCACACTACAAAGTATAACTCTTGTGATGTTCTTACTTCACACTACAAAGTATAACTCTTGTGATGTTCTTACTTCACACTACAAAGTATAACTCTTGTGATGTTCTTACTTCACACTACAAAGTATAACTCTTGTGATGTTCTTACTTCACACTACAAAGTATAACTCTTGTGATGTTCTTACTTCACACTACAAAGTATAACTCTTGTGATGTTCTTACTTCACACTACAAAGTATAACTCTTGTGATGTTCTTACTTCACACTACAAAGTATAACTCTTATGATGTTCTTACTTCACACTACACTCTTATGATGTTCTTACTTCACACTACAAAGTATAACTCTTATGATGTTCTTACTTCACACTACAAAGTATAACTCTTATGATGTTCTTACTTCACACTACAAAGTATAATCTAGGCATAAAAAAAAAAATCATGCAAAAAAAAGAGAGCTAAGTGGACAACTAACACTGGAGATAACCAGAGAAATGTCTGGCATGAGGTCAACATGAAAATATCCATGGGGAGAAGAAAACAAACTCTCAAGAACACTGCCTGAACTATCCTTACCTTACATTATCGGAGAGTTAATAAAAGTCAAAAGTTTAGAATCAACAAAAATTCATGTGAAAATAAAACTGAAACATGCTACCTTGACGTGTATAGCTGCTTCTCTTGCTCAAAGTTTTCGAGTTTTTCTCAGCACTGGCAACCGCAACTGCTACCAGCAGAACAAACCATAACGTGGTTGCCATAGTTGTTTCTTAGTGCGGCCGATTACAATGTCTAGACAACCATACCAAAAGAACAAAAATATAACTGTCCACTTCATACGTGGATTCTGAAAGCACCAGATATTTTTTTGTTTCCTTTAAATATGTCTGATAAGTTTTTATTGACAAGTTCTTGAGCCTAGAAAACAGCTCCAGGGAGATTCTAAGAGAAGACTAGAACATTCTTTGCATGTTTTAACTGGAATAGAACAGCTGGAATATTTCTCCACTGTTAATGATAAGAGTAACGCAGCAGTGATTAATATCATCATCATGATCCTTCCTGTGCCGCTAAACGTCACATAGGGCCCATGTGGTAATTCACTAAGATTTCCTGTCTTCGGTGAGTTTTTCAATCTCATCAAGGGATGTTATGCCCACTAAACTGGCCTCTCTTAATAATGTCCTCTTTTTCTTTGGCCTGTTGTGTTCCACTTGATAGCCTGATATTAATATTATGGAGATATATTATTTGCTACAGAATAAAAATATTTTAAAAAAAGACTTAATGACAGCATAGATGACTAGAAAGATATATATAGAAACTGACAAAAAAACACGTAGATAGATGAACAATTAAATGGATGAACAGCCAGATAAAGAAAAGTGCTCTGACAGATACACAAAGGGAACATTCAAGGTGACAGCAAGATTATGTGTGTCTGTCTAAGTATGTGAGAGAGACTGATTTTTGTTTTCTCCTTTATCATAATGAAACCTTATCATTTTTCCTCTGTATACAAACTGTTTGTGGACCTCTCGCAGAAACATATATTTGACTGGGCCTAGAGGGCAATAAAAGTACCCGAGCACTGAATTAGGAAGTTTTGTTACAGGAATGTGGTGGAAACTTTGTTTACCACTAGTGTGATCAAATCAACCAGTACTTCATTTTTTTTCCCTCATGAAGTTGAAGTGAACACATTCACACTTGGATGAACCAATAGTTAATGTAAAATGTAGATAGTACAAATATGTCAATTTTTGTGTGTGTGTTTTGTGTCTAAATTTTTGACTGCCATCAATGAAGGTACTATACAAGTATAAAGAAAGGTATTATGTAAAGAAAGGCATTACATAAAGAAAGGTATTATGTAAAGAAAACACAACAAGATGAATATACATCATTTTAATGGTTATAGTTAATATCCAAACTAAGAAAAATATATTAAAAAAAAAAAACACCACATGTGGAAGCTATGCATAAATGACATTTTTTTTTATACAAATGTTGAAAAAAAAATTTGAAAAATTGCAGAATTTACTGACAGTTCATCTTATCTTATCTTTGAGCTGTGAAGATTTTGAATAGTACATGCACATGGACCAGATCACGAGCAAACAACTCTGGCATCAAATCTCAATATAAGCAATGTCCACATATACACGCTCAAATATCAGATCTGAGTATGAACAATATCCACATATACACTCTCAAACATCAGATCTGAGTATGAACAATGTCCACATTTACACTTTCAAACATCAGATCTGAGTATGAACAATGTCCACATTTACACTCTCAAATATCAGATCTGAGTATGAACAATGTCCACATTTACACTCTCAAATATCAGATCTGAGTATGAACAATGTCCACATTTACACTCTCAAATATCAGATCTGAGTATGAACAATGTCCACATATACACTCTCAAACATCAGATCTGAGTATGAACAATGTCCACATTTACACTCTCACATATCAGATCTGAGTATGAACAATGTCCACATTTACACTCTCAAATATCAGATCTGAGTATGAACAATATCCACATTTACACTCTCACATATCAGATCTGAGTATGAACAATGTCCACATTTACACTCTCACATATCAGATCTGAGTATGAACAATATCCACATTTACACTCTCACATATCAGATCTGAGTATGAACAATGTCCACATTTACACTCTCAAATATCAGATCTGAGTATGAACAATATCCACATTTACACTCTCACATATCAGATCTGAGTATGAACAATGTCCACATTTACACTCTCACATATCAGATCTGAGTATGAACAATGTCCACATTTACACTCTCACATATCAGATCTGAGTATGAACAATGTCCACATTTACACTCTCACATATCAGATCTGAGTATGAACAATGTCCACATTTACACTCTCAGACATCAGATCTGATAACCTTTCCCCCTTCCCCTGTGGTGGTCACTTTGACAAAACTGAAAAAAGAGATCTCTAAAATATGGCACTTTGGAATAGACTTAGTCTTATACAGATAAAATAGAAACTTGTAAATACTACAATGTGCTATTGTAAAAACAGAAACAGATGATGATGGGATCAGTACAGACTATTCTACAAATCCCGCTGAAGGAGGACCTCTGTCCTTCAGCTGCCAGGGCATGTTGTGGCATCATGACACCAGAGCCACTTTTCCTCTTTCACAACCTGGCAAATGTAACACCAGAAGAAAAATGGTTCTGGTATCATGGTAAATCATGGCTAGTAAGGTCAGCCAGACCTTGATAAGGTCTGACAGCTTCTGAAATTTGATCATATAAAAAAAGTCACTCAGTAAACAGAGAAGCCTACATGCAAGATTGTGCTAAACTGAATCAGGATAAATAGAAACTTACTCTGTGGCACATGAAAATAAAAATACTGAGAAAAAAAAAATACAAGAAAATAAACTGCAGACTGCATACAGCAAGTTTTACTTTCACTCAGAGAGCACAACAAGATGAGGCCTTCCTTGGAAACAGGAAAACCTTGTGGAACACACACACACTGTACATGATACATCTACAAAATTGTGTTTGCACAAACAGTATCAGCGAGACTGAGAGGTCCTCTCTTCTAGGAGTGACACTTCTATCATGGCTGGTCTAAGAGGTCCTCTCTTCTAGGAGTGACACTTCTATCATGGCTGGTCTGAGAGGTCCTCTCTTCTAGGAGTGACACTTCTACCATGGCTGGTCTGAGAGGTCCTCTCTTCTAGGAGTGACACTTCTACCATGGCTGGTCTGAGAGGTCCTCTCTTCTAGGAGTGACACTTCTACCATGGCTGGTCTGAGAGGTCCTCTCTTCTAGGAGTGACACTTCTACCATGGCTGGTCTGAGAGGTCCTCTCTTCTAGGAGTGACACTTCTACCATGGCTGGTCCCAAAATTTGTGCTTTGAACAAAAAGCTGGGTCCAAGTCTGAGTACACATTGTCTGTGAAAGCTGTGAGTAAATCCCGCAGAAATATCCCAGTCCACTGAAGTGCATCAGCCACTGTGCAGTACTCAGGGAAAATATCCCCCATTCCCCCAACCACACACACTCACATCCACACACACACATATGGACAGACAGGGTCATGGGACACACCTAGGACATCATAACATAGAGAAATATCGCTACTGAATCCCCAGTCTTTATAAAAGATCAAACAAGAAATGCTTTACACTTGTCAAAATATAAATCAGATGGGCTTGTTTTACATTTGTCAAAATGTAAATAAGATATTAATATTTATAACTGGGGATAAAAACAATAAAGTTATTGAATTAATCTGACTGTTATTACATGACAGGTGTGACCAGTTATACATTCCTGACCACCACCACCACTACCACCACCACCATTAATACTATCACTACTACCACCACAACTACCACTACCACCACCACCACTATGACCACTACTACTACTACCACTACTACTACTACCACTACTACTACTACCACTACTACTACTACCACTACTACTACCACCACTACTACTACTACCACTACTACTACCACCACTACTACTACTACCACTACTACTACCACCACTACTACTACTACCACTACTACTGCAACTACTACCGCTATTACTACTACTACTGCAACTACTACCGCTATTGCTACTACTACCACCACTACTGCTACTACCACTACTACTACAACTACTACTACCACCACTACTACTACCACTACTACTACAACTACTACAGCTATTACTACTACTACTACCACTACTACTACTATTACTACTACCACTACTACTACAACTACTACTGCTATTACTACTACTACCACTACTACTACTACCACTACTACTACTACTACCACTACTATTACCACTACTACTACAACTACTACCACTACTACTACCACCACTACTACTACTACCACTACTAATACCACTACTACTACCACTACCACCGCTATTACTACTACTACTACCACTACCACTACTACCACTATTACTACTACTACTACTACCACTACCATTACTACCGCTATTACTACTACTACTACCACTACTACTACTACCACCACTACTACTACTACTACCACTACTACTACTACTACTACCACTACTACTACTACTACTACTACTACCACCACTACTACTACCACTACTACTACAACTACTACCGCTATTACTACTACTACTACCACTACTACTACAACTACTACCGCTATTACTACTACTACCACCACTACTACTACTACTACCACTACTACTACCACTACTACTACAACTACTATCACTACTACTACCACTACTACTGCTATTACTACTACTACTACCACCACCACTACTACTACTACCACTACTACTACTACCATTACTACTACTACTACTACTACTACCACTACTACTACTACTACTACTACTACTACTACTACTACTACTACTACTACTACCACCACCACCACCATCATATAGCTGCCTGAGATGACCCTACAGTATTAATTACAAGAATATGCAAGACCAAGAACACAAAGTTATAAACAGAAGGAAAGACATTTAAACTGATGACAAGCAGCAACTAGGGCAGCTAATGTGAGGGCAATGAAATGATAACATGTCTCAGTGTGACCTGTAGTGAACCCAACTGAAGAAAATGAATAAATCATGGCTAGCAAGAGAGACAAGAAATGGAGATATCTTAGTAGAAATGAAAGTATGATACTGCTGCTATGTTCCAGGAGAAATTACTGTGTGTGTTCACTAAACTGTGCATCTACAAGACAGCACATCATACATAAGCAGCATCTGATTCCTTATAACATTTCTTCAGTGTTCCTACAGAACTTGGAATTCAAAGAAACATTTCATGTCTGTACTTCTCTGTACAAGATTTAATGTCTGAACTTTTTTGCACAAGATTTAATATCTTAATATCTGCATATCTTTGTATACCATTTAATATGTCTACATCAAAGTCCAAGATCTTACTTCCTATCATGTCTACTTCTGTAAAATAATCACACATAATTTAACACAATATTACTAAACTCTACAACAATTTCATATGTCTCATTCATGATTCTGATTCAGACTGATTGTATAAATATATTACATGATCTCAAAATATATGCTTCAAAAATAATTAAATGCCCGAAATTTTATTTCAGAGCAGCTAATTTTAATATGTAATTTTTGTAATGTGAAACTTCACATATAAGAAATATGAAATGTGCAATGTGAAACTTCACATATAAGAAATATGAAATGTGCAATGTGAAACTTCACATATAACAGATGCATAATACTGGCTGTTAAGGTCAACAACTCATCCAGCTTGGTGATATTTTAAAAAAAAAAAAAAACCATAATTCTGCAGCACAATAAGTAGAATGTTTTACTGAAAGACATTTCATATCTTCTGGTAAGTGATCTGCTGTGGGCTTCATGTAGCTACAAAACTTTCACAGCTTTGTTGTAGATAACATGAAACATGCTAGTAATTGTTGTAGGTAACATGACACATGTTAGTAATTGTTGCAAATAACATGAAACATGTTAGTAATTGTTGCAAATAACATGAAACATGTTAGTAATTGTTGCAGATAACTTTAAACATGTTAGTAATTGTTGCAGATAACTTGAAACATGTTAGTAATTGTTGCAGATAACTTGAAACATGTTAGTAATTGTTGCAGATAACTTGAAACATGCTAGTAATTGTTGCAGATAACTTGAAACATGTTAGTAATTGTTGCAGATAACATGAAACATGTTAGTAATTGTTGCAGATAACATGAAACATGTTAGTAATTGTTGCAGATAACTTGAAACATGCTAGTAATTGTTGTAGATAACTTGAAACATGTTAGTAATTGTTGCAGATAACTTGAAACATGTTAGTAATTGTTGCAGATAACTTGAAACATGTTAGTAATTGTTGCAGATAACATGAAACATGCTAGTAATAATGAGTTACAACACACAGCTAGCTCCAGCCCAAGGAGGTCTAACATTATTAGTGACAACATTATTAGTGATAACAAAGTCATGACAACCAGTAATAACTTTGGCTTTTCCTTGCCTCAAGTTTGCAAGTTTTCACTTTTGCTTCCATGTACCAGGTACAGGTTATTTTAACTCTTCCCTTTCGTCGCTTAGGCGACGGTTCCGGTTTCTCACGCAGTGCCTTTAGTTGCTGTAGTGATGTTTGGTTTGTTTCATTAAAAACCCCATGTAACATTTAGATTGTAAACATTTAGTGTGGATGCCCCGTGACTTTTTTAAAAATGGCCGAAGAGTGCTTATTTATGAGGGAGAAAACTGAAGTTTTCTGCGAGAAATTTCAATTTTTGGTGATGCAGATAGAGGTAGATAGGGGTATGGACATGCCCTGTGACCAGACTACTGTTCTTGAATGTATTCCAAGTAGATCTAGACATATTAGATGACTGGAGAAGTAGTTTTATTTCAGACATTATTCTAGCGATAATGCAACATAGAATCACAATACAACATCAACAGGTAGATCTACGCATCTCAGATGATATGCAGTGTACCTCTAGATCTATCTGATGGTAAGCTGGATACAATCATTGTGTAAAAACATCACATTACTTCTTTTTTCCTAAAAAACTCTGCGTTTATGAAATCTTCATACATATTTAGTTATTTTGAAACATAATAAGTACACTTTTCACACGGAAAAACTGTTTCATTCACATTTTACTAATATGCCCCATTACATATCAAGACCCGCGCTTTTAATCCAGGACCCGACTGCACGTCCACGTTTCTTCCTGAGGCACGAGAAGAGTTAAGTTATTTACCCAGCTATAAAGATATCATCATCATCATCATTCATCATCATTATCATCAATCATCATCATCATCAGGTGCTGTGCGGACAAATATAAAGATATACCTGGTTATAATAACCAGCCACTAGTGAGTACCAGTATTTGCGGTTATTACCAGTCATATGACTACTAATTTTTTTTTTAAAATATTACCAGTAACTGGTGAAATATTCCCTGGTTTGTAAGCAAACAGATTTTCTGTACAAATAGGAGCTAGAAGTGAGGAAAAACAATATAAAAAAAAATCTGCATTAATAACTTACACAACTCAAGAAGCACCTGCTACTCCACAAAGACCTATAAAAATGGCACAAACAACAAAAATAACTGTGACTTTGTTCCACATTAGAACATTATGGCCAGTCTGGTTCCATCAGTTGTTCCGGGCCTTGCAGGCAGCTTCTATGACTGGACGCAGATCTGTAAGTGGGACAGCTTTCTTCAGAAGTTGATGCTCCAACAGTTGACGAGCACTGGCTCTTAATTCCATGTTGACCTCCAGGCATTTGTGAATAAAGTCCCGGAGTTCTGGGGACAGTTTGTGCTCATCTTTAATATCAGGTCTACCCTGCAACATTACAAGAAGTGCTGATCAGTTTCGCATACAATCGAATACATACATAAATCCTACGTAATTACTCCTTGTAAACACTGCTCTAAGCAGACAGACTATGTCACAACAGCATGAAAACAGGGGCCCCTACTGTGGTGAAGGGTGCTGAGAAACTTTCACGCAGTTCACAAGAAGGCCATCACCACATCTTCTTGTTTATACCTCAAGATATCCTGGCTGTCATTATCCCTGAAATCAACAGCAAAAAACACATCGTGGTCTCACACAGCATGTACCAAAGTCATCACCATTTTTCTCACTACTACCATAGAAAAAAACTGAAGACTATATATCACTCATAACACACTGCAATGGTGCAACAATGTCATAATCATAAGTACACTATACTGTAATTTATATAGTCAATATCGAGATTAAAAAAAATGTTCTTACCTTTCTGGAGATAAGGTACACAATTCTCAAAGGAAACTCATTTATGTAAGGTGGCCTCCCTTCTAGCACTTCAATTACCATGATACCAAGGCTCCAGATGTCTATCTTATAGCTGTACTGTTGCCTTCATAAACACAAATACAAGAATATATTACAATCTTGCAGCTGTACCATTGCCTTCATAAACACAAATACAAGAATATATTACAATCTTGCAGCTGTACCGTTGCCTTCATAAACACAAATATAAGAATATATTACAATCTTACAACTGTACTATTGCCTTCATAAACACAAATACAGGAATGTATTACACTAATACATCAGATATTCTCGTAGATGGTTCTGTCTGCAAGATCTACAACTGCTGAATTAACAAATGATCACAGTAAAAGAAAATAAGCAACAAAACTCAGGAGAAAAAAAATGAGTTTTTTAAAAGAAAATATGAAAATGTGACTAACTATAAATGTCTGAATATACATTTCATATAACTCTTTAAGATGTAGTCAGACAAAATGACCTTGACATTCTTAAGTTTGGAGGAAATCTTTCAGAAAATGAATGTATTCAAATATTCATAATTTTAAAACTATTTTAATAAAAAAAATTCACTGCCATTCTTCTTCTGAGCAAAACTACATTTTTTCCCACCTGCCTGGTTATACAGAAAGTTCTGTGACCTGGTTACATAGAAATGTATATTGTCTAATTATAAAACAATGTTTTAACACAAATTTATGACTTACATAGAAACTGATGTTTCAGACACCTTCCCTACACAAGACAAAGCAGCATGCAAACAAAGGAAAGATGAACAGTGACTGACCTGGACACAACCTCTGGTGCCATCCAACATAAAGTTCCTATCATGGAATCTCTGGTGGCTCTCTCCGCACTCAGCTGGGCACAGAACCCAAAGTCTGTCAACTTAACATCGCCATTCAAACCAACAAGCACATTATCACTTTTGATATCCCGGTGAATGATACGTCTTCTATGGAGAAAATCCAGACCCTTTAGGCACTCACGGCAGACGGTAGCAATCTGACGTTCCTCCAGAACAAATCTGGTTACCACGTCAGTCAACGGGCCACCATCTAAATACTGACAGAGAACAAATGTACTTTTTTCTCTCTGTGACCTATGGATGTAACATGAAATTCAATCTTTTCTAGCTGCAGAGTAGAACAAATGATAGTAAACTGTCTTTTCATGCAATGGAAACCTGCTTTCTGGCTGCTCCAGTTAACTCAGTTGTAGAAATTAATACCTGATACAGTAGTGTTAGGGAAAACTATCTGCTGTTTTCTGAGCACATTGTACAGACAGACAGGCAGGCAGGCAGGCAGACAGACAGGCAGACCAGACAGACAGGCAGGCAGGCAGGCAGGCAGACAGACCAGACAGACCAGAGACCACAACCCCCCCCCCCCCCGGGTCATATTCACAGTGTGTTAATACAAATAAAGTTGGCTTTTTGTTAAAATCTGACCATCCCTAGCTATAGTTTCTAAAAAGTTTTACATCAAAGACTGGTAGATTTCTAGTTTCTAGAAAGTTTTACATCAAAGACTGGCAGATTTCTAGTTTCTAAAAAGTTTTACATCAAAGACTGGCAGATTTCTAGTTTCTAAAAAGTTTTACATCAAAGACTGGCAGATTTCTAGTTTCTAAAAAGTTTTACATCAAAGACTGGCAGATTTCTAGTTTCTAGAAAGTTTTACATCAATGACTGCAGATTTCTAGTTTCTAGAAAATAAAACATAACCTACTAAAAGAATTCTTTTTTTTATTAAAAATGTTCATAGATTTCTCTGATATACTGAGGTTTTGTTATTGAAACAGTTGACTGCATTTATGCTGTACAGTTTCTCTAATCTATTTTATGAACTGTTGGTTCTGTACAGTCTGGTATCCATCTCCATCTGTTATTGTATAGTTAATTTTTTGTGCAATATAAGTGTAAGTAGTTTACAAGTTTTGCTTTATTTGTTTATATGTATTTCATGTCTTCATAGTTAAGAAAGATGAAATGATGTTTAATGAATCTCAAGATGACCAAGAGAAACTGTAGTGCAATAATAATTGTTTGCATATGCTGGTCACCATGTCTATGGTGATTTACTTGCCAACGCTGCCAACAAAGAACTGGAAGTCCATGATTGTCCACAGTACTCTCACCCAATGCTGCCAACAAAGAACTGGAAGTCCATGATTGTCCACAGTACTCTCACCCAATGCTGCCAACAAAGAACTGAAAGTCCATGAATGTCCACAGTACACTCACCCAACGCTGCCAACAAAGAACTGAAAGTCCATGAATATCCACAGTACACTCACCCAACGCTGCCAACAAAGAACTGAAAGTCCATGAATGTCCACAGTACACTCACCCAACGCTGCCAACAAAGAACTGGAAGTCCATGATTGTCCACAGTACTCTCACCCAATGCTGCCAACAAAGAACTGGAAGTCCATGATTGTCCACAGTACTCTCACCCAATGCTGCCAACAAAGAACTGAAAGTCCATGAATGTCCACAGTACACTCACCCAACGCTGCCAACAAAGAACTGAAAGTCCATGAATATCCACAGTACACTCACCCAACGCTGCCAACAAAGAACTGAAAGTCCATGAATGTCCACAGTACACTCACCCAACGCTGCCAACAAAGAACTGAAAGTCCATGAATGTCCACAGTACACTCACCCAACGCTGCCAACAAAGAACTGAAAGTCCATGAATGTTCACAGTACACTCACCCAACGCTGCCAACAAAGAACTGAAAGTCCATGAATGTCCACAGTACACTCACCCAACGCTGCCAACAAAGAACTGAAAGTCCATGAATGTCCACAGTACACTCACCCAACGCTGCCAACAAAGAACTGAAAGTCCATGAAAGTCCACAGTACTCTCACCCAATGCTGCCAACAAAGAACTGGAAGTCCATGATTGTGCACAGTACTCTCACCCAATACTGCCAACAAAGAACTGAAAGTCCATGAATGCCCACAGAATTCTCACCCAACGGTGCCAACAAAAAACTGAAAGTCCATGAATGTCCACAGTACTCTCACCCAATGCTGCCAACAAAGAACTGAAAGTCCATGAATGTCCACAGTACACTCACCCAACGCTGCCAACAAAGAACTGAAAGTCCATGAATGTCCACAGTACACTCACTCAATGCTGCCAACAAAGAACTGAAAGTGCATGAATGTCCACAGTACTCTCACCCAATGCTGCCAACAAAGAACTGAAAGTGCATGAATGTCCACAGTACTCTCACCCAAACAGCTCCAGTTGTGTTCCACACATGCCTAACTGCGTATGTACTTATTACAATAAGTTTAACTATGTTTAAAATAATGAGTTAAATTTTAAATCTGTATTTCAGGAAAATAAACAATAGACATCTTTATATTTTTATTGCTATTTATTTCATACAGGCATCATAGTATTCAGCTGAGTATTCAGTCAGTATTCCTCATTAGTACACTCTGAAAGCAAAACATTCCTTGTATATACATATACAAGTAACTAAATATACAACTAATCTACTGAAATAAAGCTATGATAACAGATAGAACTTTTTAAAAGCAGAAACAGTTTTACTCAGCAAAGAAGTACACAGCTATGACATTTTGACTTTATCTTCTTCACAAAGACTTGCAGGATAAAAAACAGAAAAAAAGGAAAGTAAAGTTAGATTAACTAAAGGTAAGACATATAAGAGAAAAAGGAAAGAAACATGTGAAATAAAAAACAAACTCTGCTAATTCTTCCTTTAGGAAACCTTTAAACATCAGATGTTTTCTTCCTTTTTTTTAAAAAATTCAGTTAAAAACACTCCTGATGAAATAAAAACAAAACAGTTACTTTACTCTGATGAAGTTTTTTATTTACAAATAAAGACAAAAAGTCACTTTACTATGATGAAGCTTTTTATAAGGCTACAAATAAAGGGGGACCGGCTAGCGTAGTGGTTAGAGCACTCGTCTAGGAACTGAATGGTCGAAGGTCCGAATCCCCAGCTGAGTGGGATTTTTTTTTTTTTCCTGACTAATACGGCCCCAAGGTCGATCCAGCCTTGTAAAATGGGTACAACAGAAAATATGAGAAGGAAAGGCAGCGAGAAAATGAACTGGCCATCCTACCTCATACACTGATGGCCCAGCATAATGAGGTCTCTAATGCTTCATCCCCTACGGCATTTGCTATGGGACTATCTTTTTTTTTAAGACAAAAAGCCACTTTAGTTTGATGAAGTTTTTTTATCTACAAATAGAGACAAAAAGTCACTTTAGTTTGATGAAGTTTTTTTATCTACAAATAGAGACAAAAAGTCACTTTAGTTTGATGAAGTTTTTTTATCTACAAATAGAGACAAAAAGTCACTTTAGTTTGATGAAGTTTTTTTATCTACAAATAGAGACAAAAAGTCACTTTAGTTTGATGAAGTTTTTTTATCTACAAATAGAGACAAAAAGTCACTTTAGTTTGATGAAGTTTTTTTATCTACAAATAGAGACAAAAAGTTACTTTAGTTTGATGACGTTTTTTTATCTACAAATAGAGACAAAAAGTTACTTTAGTTTGATGAAGTTTTTTTATCTACAAATAGACAAAAAGTTACTTTACTCTGATGACTTTTTTTAAAAATCTACAAATAAAGACAAAAAGTAACTTTACTCTGATGAAGCTTTTTATCTACAAATAAAGACAAAAATTTGTCTACTATCAAGCAGCCACAAAGATATGCAAGATAAAATAAACAAGCTAACTCTGAATGCAAACAACATAGGACTAAAGATCAACGTAGGAAAGACAAAGTTAATGAAGCAAAATGTGAACAACAGAAACGTACTCAGAGTAGATAGCAAGTTAGTGGAGGAAGTCAATGAATTTGTATACCTTGGCAGTAGAGTAGTATAAAATGGAGACAGCACAGAGGACATCAAAAGCAGACTTACTAGAGCAAACCAGGCTTTTGCAGTGCTGCACACTATATGGAAATCTAAAAAACTAAGCATAAATATGAAAATCAGGATATTTAAGAATAATGTTCTAAGTGTACTACTCTATGGAAGTGAATGTTGGAAAATCACCAAAACCATAGAAAACAAGTTGAATTCTTTCCAGACTAAATGTTTACGAAGAATTAGAAAAATATTTTGGCCAAACACCATAAGAAATAACATCTTGTTGGCAGAAATGCAGATGAAGCCACTGACAGCAGTTATTGAGGAAAGACGCTGGCGATGGTTGGGACATGTGCTCCGAATGACTGACAACTCACTACCAAAAATAGCACTAAGATGGACACCACAGGGGAACAGAAGTAAGGGTAGACCAAAAGAGACACGGAGAAGAACAAGAGAAAGGATGTTGAGCAATAGAGGGCTCACCTGGGCAAGAGCAGAAAAAAAGGTGAAGGACAGGCATTTGTGGAAAACAACTGCGCAAGCCCGATGGCCCCAGACACTTAAGGCTCAGAGAGAAAGAGAGAGAAAAACAAAAAAGACACTTTACTCTGATGAAGTTTTTTATAAGGCTACAAATAAAGACAAAAAAGTCACTTTACTCTGATGAAGTTTTTTATAAGGCTACAAATAAAAACAAAAAAGACACTTTACTCTGATGAAGTTTTTTTATAAGGCTACAAATAAAAACAAAAAAGACACTTTACTCTGATGAAGTTTTTTATAAGGCTACAAATAAAGACAAAAATGTCACTTTACTCTGATGAAGTTTTTTATAAGGCTACAAGTAAAGACAAAAAAGTCACTTTACTCTGATGAACCTTTCTATAAGGCCTGTGTTAAAACATAAACCCATAAATACTGATTCTGTGAAGAGAGACCCAAGTGTAACTGAATAGAGACTCAGGTGTAACTGAATAGAGACCCAAGTGTAAATGAATAGAGACCCAAATGTAACTGAATAGAGACCCAAGTGTAACTGAATAGAGACCCAAGTGTAACTGAAAAGAAACATTAGTCTTACCTCCATGACCACCCACAATTCTTTCTTCACACAGTAGCAGTCCAGGAAGTTGACAAGATTCGGATGTCTGTGGAATTTCATGATCTGAATTTCCTGAATAATGAGATCCTTCCTAGGCTGATGACTGAGGTCCATCATCTTGATTGCAACCATCTGACCTGATCTTTTGCATTTGGCCAAATGTACTGTACCGGATGCACTGTGGAAGGAAATATTTGAACAAAATATCAAGCTGTCAAGTGAGATGCAGAAAGCAGCAACTAATGCAATCATCCAATTCTAGTGAGATGCACAAAGCAGCAACTAATGCCATCATCCAATTCTAGTGAGATGCAGAAAGCAGCAACTAATGCAATCATCCAATTCTAGTGAGACGCAGAAAGCAGCAACTAATGCCATCATCCAATTCTAGTGAGATGCAGAAAGCAGCAACTAATGCCATCATCCAATTCTAGTGAGATGCAGAAAGCAGCAACTAATGCAATCATCCAATTCTAGTGAGATGCACAAAGCAGCAACTAATGCAATCATCCAATTCTAGTGAGATGCAGAAAGCAGCAACTAATGCAATCATCCAATTCTAGTGAGATGCAGAAAGCAGCAACTAATGCAATCATCCAATTCTAGTGAGATGCACAAAGCAGCAACTAATGCCATCATCCAATTCTAGTGAGATGCACAAAGCAGCAACTAATGCAATCACCCAATTCAAGCAGTCGAATAAAAAAACACTTCCATGTGCCACAGTATAATAACAGGCATTAGAATAATGATATATTCAGAACTGAGCTGCGGCATTAAATATCTGAACTACAGCAATGCAAAACTGTGTTGCCGGACGCAGTTTAAAATAATCACAAACATTTTTTGTAAAACTGAGAAACTTATTATAAGGAGCAGTCAAATGAAAATCGGCCAAGGCTGTTGAATCTCATGAAATGTACGGGAGGGAGACACTGCCTTTGTGGTAGATAATGTCAGTGTGATGGTCATCAGGACCAGAAGTGGAGTTCATATTGGTTATTTGTTGTCATGTTTAAGGTCGCGCTAACAAAAATCATACAAGAGGAATACACCATATCTTGCCTACCAACATGTCTGGAGGAAATACACCATATCTTGCCTGCCAACATGTCTGGAGGAAATACACCATATCTTGCCTACCAACATGTCTGGAGGAAATACACATCTTGCCTACCAACATGTCTGGAGGAAATACACCATATCTTGCCTACCAACATGTCTGGAGGAAATACACCATATCTTGCCTACCAACATGTATGGAGGAAATACACCACATCTTGCCTACCAACATGTCTAGAGGAATACACCATATCTTGCCTACCAACATGTCTGGAGGAAATACACCACATCTTGCCTGCCAACATGTCTGCACCAAGGAAGAACAGTGTTGGGTTACTCATTTTTTGACATCTGAAGGAAGTTCCCCAGCAGAAATCTATCGAAGAATGGTAAATGTGTATGCTGAACATGCGTTGTCCAAGAGTTGTGTCAAGGAGTGAGCAGCATGATTTCGAAGTGGCAGGGAAAGAGTGCTCACAGATCCACATCCTGGTCAATCACATGTAGTTATCATGCCAAAGGCAATTTATAAGGTTGATGATCTGATGTGTTGTGACTGATGAAAAATAGAGGATGAACTTGCTGCTCACGCTTGTGCTAGTCATTACAGCATTCACACCATCCTGCACAAACACCTTGGGTACAGGAAGGCGTGAAGGTGTGTGCCCATTAGATCCTGCAGAACCTGACAGTTGACCTGAAGGCTTAGCATTTACTTGTGTGCCATAAACATCTGAAGAGGTTCCAAGAAGAAGGCAATTCATTTTTGCTGTGTACTGTTGCTGGGGATAAATCTATCTGCCACTATCATGACTCTGAATCTTGTCAGAGAGCATGCAGGGGAAGCACACAACATCACCTCCTCCAAAGAAATTAGGTCTTAGTCCAGTTCCAAGAAAGTTATGCTCACATTTTTCTGTGATTACTGTGGATACCTTCTCATCAAGTTCTTGCCAGAATAAATGCAGACCACCATAACAGATCTTCAAGTCAAGGTCATGCAAAACTGACGCTGGTCCTTGACTAGCGGTGTCAAGATCAGGCAAAACTGACGCTGGTCCTTGGCTAGCGGTGTCAAGATCAGGCAAAACTGACGCTGGTCCTTGGCTAGCGGTGTCAAGATCAGGCAAAACTGACGCTGGTCCTTGGCTAGCGGTGTCAAGATCAGGCAAAACTGACGCTGGTCCTTGGCTAGCGGTGTCAAGATCAGGCAAAACTGACGCTGGTCCTTGGCTAGCGGTGTCAAGATCAGGCAAAACTGACGCTGGTCCTTGACTAGCGGTGTCATCGTTCTGCATGTCAACGTCAGACCACATGTGGCCAATACAATGAAGCAGAAGTTAGCTGAATATGGCTGGTAAGTTCTACAACAACCCTTCCCCCCATAGTCTGGACCTCATGTAGTCAGCACAGCGAAGCATAACTTAGCTGAATATGGCTGGTAAGTTCTACAACAACCCTTCCCCCCATAGTCTGGATCTTGTGTGGCCAGCATAGCGAAGCATAACTTAGCTGAATATGGCTGGTAAGTTCTACAAACCCCCCCCCACCCCTACAGTCTGGACCTCTTGCCTTGTGATTTCCATGTCTTTGACTCACTGAAGAAGGATTTGAGAGGCAAGAACTCTGACTTGGATGATGCAGTGTGTAAAGTGGTACAGTGTGTGAGGTGGTACAGTGTGTGAGGTGGTACAGTCTTGGTTGCAGCAGCCTGAAGACTTCTATGAAGGCTGTGTCCTTCAGTTGGTGAAACTGGCAGAGATGAGCAGCCAGTGCCAGGTACTACTGACAAGTAAGTCTAATAACTCTGTCATAGCTAGGTCTTGGCTCGTTTTCATTTAAATGTTCCTTATATTTGTTTTGATCTTCTTTGGTGTTTGCCCTAAAAAAAGACACTGGTTGTGATGTGTCACTACTGGGTGCCTTGCAAGGTGTGACACATCCAACTTTGTGGTGGCTTATTTTTAGGACCAAGTTCCTCTTTCCACTGCAATCCCTCTTCACTTAGCCTGACCAATCTCTGTTTCCAGCAAAACCATTGGGAGGTAGAAGAGAGGACTGAACAGACTTAGACTATTTTACTTTCTCTCAACAAGAACTATGTGACAAGCCTGTATGAAGACATTCATACTTATATAGGATTGTCCCTTCAATGAGGATTGCCTTTCACATGGCATGTTTGTTTTGTAAATAATGAATTTAACATTGACAATAGCTGGATTGTGGAACTAATCCTTTCTGGTATCATAAACTAAATTCTACAGGAAAATTTTTAGAAAGGATTAAATCTCCACAATAAAAACTAAACTTAAATCTATGATGTATAGTCTCTAGCCAGTGGTTTTTGTCTATCTTTTAGTATGTTCTGTAATGCATTTTTTTCCAGTAAAATTCTGTTAAAAATCATAATGGGTAGACTTCGAAAGAAAATAGAAGAAGAAGTCAATATGGTCCAAGCTGGCTTCAGGCAAGGAAGAGGATCAAGAGATCATATATTCAATCTAAGATTAATAATAGAGAAATGCAGGGAGTTCAATGTGAATCTATATTTATCCTTTATAGACTACTCAAAGGCATTTGATTGTGTACAACACCAGAAACTTTGGGAAATAATGGAAAAAATGGGATTTCCAACACATTTGATACAATTAACATCACTGCTGTATTTAGACCAACAAGCAGCAGTAAGAATAAATGGTGAAACAACAAGTTGGTTTGACATAAAACAAGAGGTCCGTCAGGGGTGCATATTGTCACCCTACTTATTTAACTTGTATACTGAAAATATAATGAGGAATGTTAGAGAAGATGTAGACAAAGAATATTACGATGCCATAACAGTTGGAGGTTATGAAATACCAGAGATTAGATATGCTGATGACACAGTATTGCTGTCCACAACACAAGAAGGAATGGAAAAACTAATTATGTCAGTCCGCAAGAACAGCGAAGAGCAGAACCTCTCTCTTAATGCAAAGAAAACTAAAGTGATGACAACTGACAAAACAAACAAGGCAACTGAAATATGTATCAATGAGGAAAAACTGGAAGAAGTGGAGAGTTTTGAATATCTTGGATCACTACTAACTAATAATGGAGATACAATGAGGGAAATTAAAAGGAGGACATCTATTGCTCTTCAGAAAGTAAAACAAATAAAGAATCTGTGGAGAGGAGCAGACAGAACCACAAAAATAAGATTTTTAAGGGCATGCATCTTTCCTATCGCAACATATGCCTGTGAGACCTGGACACTTAACAAAACAGCTGAGAAGCACATAAATGCCTTTGAATGTAAATGCTATAGAAGAGTTCTCCAAATATCGTGGACACAAAAAAGAACAAATATATCTATACTACAAGAGCTTAATATTGAAGAAGGCTGGCTAGTAAAGAGGATTAAAGAGAGAAAACTTAAATATTTTGGCCACATTAAACGTCATGATAATTTAGAGAAGACCGTATTGGAAGGATACATAATGGGAAAAAGAAAAAGAGGAAGACCGAAACGAAGATGGCTGCAAGACATCGTTGATGATCTGGAAATGGATGCAGCAGTAGCAGGCCATCTTGCTCACAACCGAGAGGCCTACAGGAGTGCTGTTTGGGAGGCAAAGTTCCGCAAGGGACATGCAAAGGAATGAATGAATGGAACATTTGTTAATTTCATAAGATGAGAACATCAACATGATAAACATATTTGTCATTAAAAATTTCAAGAATAATGATGAAGTATTCTGAAAACAGCTGCTGCCAGCAGCAAACAGCAACCTGTTTTATCCTGTCTCTTCTTGTGCCCTTGTCATCTGCCAGCAGCAAACAGCAACCTGTTTTATCCTGCCTCTTCTTGTGCCCTTGTCATCTGCCAGCAGCAAACAGCAACCTGTTTTATCCTGCCTCTTCTTGTGCCATTGTCATACCAAAAGTTTTTGTTCTAAATTACCTCTGACACAGGTCCACATTAAAGCACAGATGAACATTTATATGATAGTCGCCAGCAGTTTCAGACAACAAACTTACCCTAAACCAAGTACTTCCTTAATATCATATTTGTCTTGAGCATTGCCAGGACTGGACATTCCACCTGAAAACATAAAAATCTCAAAGAGTTACAAGCACCTGGCACATGTAACAGAAAGTAAAAAAAAAAAATTAGCAAGAACAACATTAATCCAGTTTCAAAGATTATTTTTCTGTTGGAAATCCTTAATAGTTTCTTTGATGCTTTTGGTAATTTATCTTAATCTGTCAGAAAGTTCTTCAGCATTTTATCTTTCTGAAAAACCCTGAGAAAGATTCACAATGGTCAATAAATTCAATCCAATTTTAGTTTCAGATTATGAGGTTTTTCAAATGTAAGATTGACTTTCCCACACGGGGGATTTGTAAATCACTGATATATTTTCACTGTATAAACTAGGGAAAAAAAGTAGGAACAGCTTTATTACTTAATGAGTACACAGTTGTGACTTTTCGGTGCGAGCCTTAATCATACAAAAGCACACAGGATAAAGAAATAGAGAGAGAGAGGAGATAAAGTATAAAATCACATGAATGCTGTGTTAAAAAACAATAAAAATTCTTACAAGTTACAGCTGTGCTCTATTCATTTTATTTGATTTTTTCTATCATCTGGAGATATCCATGTTGTTTTATGTATTTCTTTGTGTGGAAATACTACGTATGAGTCTTCTGCGTCGCCATACATCGTAAAATGGGAGCTGGGCATGAGGCCAACAACCTCATCCTGATACCCATCTAGAGACTCTAGGTGGGGAAAAACCCTGTCATTATGGAATCTCGCAATGGTTGTAACCGGACATCAAGGTCACCAACCCTGCACGTCATTGACAACGATAAAAAATTCATCGGCCCCAAATGCAGAACAAAAATCAGATTTTGGAATGTAAGAACGATGGCCGCAACAACAAAAACTGCTCAGGTAATAAAAGAAATAGATAGATATCACCTGTATGTGGTGGGCATCAGTGAAATGCAATGGCCAGAAGCAGGGAAAAGAACTACGGAAAACTGTAAGTTACTAATATATTCCAGCAGAGACAATGGGAAATACCAAGAAGGAGTGGGTATAATTAGGTCATCTGTGGCAGCAACGAGCCTTACAGAATGAGAACCAGTGAACAGTCGTATGATAAGAGCACGATACAAAATAAGGCACGGAAGATTGACAATCATACAATGCTATGCACCCACGAATGATACGGATGATGAAATAAGAGACAATTTCTATTATCAACTACAACAACTTATCAACAAAGTCCCTAAACACGACATCTTAATTGTCATGGGAGACTTCAACGCCAAGGTAGGAAAAGATAACATAGACGTTGAAAAAGTAATGAGGAAAGAAGAAATTGATACAATAAATCAGAATGGAGAAAGATTAATTGAAATATGTCTAACAGAGGGTATGGTCATAGTATGGTATATGATACTGTTCAAAATTTTTAAAAAATTTAAATCAGGTATTCCATGAAATTCGTTAACACAAACTGATCATCACCAATACTGTGGATGTAAAGAGGAACAAGACATATTTTTATGACCAGAAAACAGGACATATAAAATGTGTTGAGCCAAATGAAAATGAAATTAAAACTGAAAAGAAACAGAATCAGAAAATTGTTTCTATCAGATCAAGACGCAAGACACGATTCTGAAAACAGCACTGGAGATCAAGGGATCAAGGAGCAACATAATGACAAGAGGACAGGTATCTGAACATTTAAGCAATGGACAAGATCAAGAAAAGGGAAACAAAAAAAAAAAAAAAAGATCACCATTTAAAGAAATGAACAACATCACAAAATTATAAACAGTGTCAACAGATAATCTGTAAATATGTATCATCAATGCAAAGACACAAGATGAAGGTAAACAACAGTCAACTTCCACTGCATATGATGATGATGGAGAAATGACAATAATGTAATTATTTCTTGTTTAAATAAAAAACATTAAGACTAAATGAAAAGTGTATCACAATATGGTTTATGATCTGGATCATCATCACTGCGTTCCAGATATGTCCACAGGAGCTGTCCTGTGTTGGTTGACAAGTCCTCTTATATGTGTATATGTTGATAGTGCCTTTCCTGTGCTGGTTGACAAGTAACCTTGTATGTGTATATGTTGATAGTGCCTGTCCTGTGTTGGTTGATGAGTCCTCTTATATGTTGATAGTGCCTGTCCTGTGTTGGTTGATGAGTCGTCCTCTTATATGTGTATATGTTGATAGTGCTTGTTCTGTGTTGGTTGACAAGTCCTCTTATATGTGTATATGTTGATAGTGCTTGTCCTGTGTTGGTTGACATGTCCTCTTATATATGTATATGCTGATAGTGCCTGTCCTGTGTTGGTTGATGAGTCATCTTCTTATATGTGTATATGTTGATAGTGCCTTTCCTGTGTTGGTTAACAAGTCCTCTTATATGTGTATATGTTGATAGTGTCTGTCCTGTGTTGGTTAATGAGTCCTCTTATATATGTATATGCTGATAGTGCCTGTCCTGTGTTGGTTGATGAGTCATCTTCTTATATGTGTATATGTTGATAGTGCCTTTCCTGTGTTGGTTAACAAGTCCTCTTATATGTGTATATGTTGATAGTGTCTGTCCTGTGTTGGTTAATGAGTCCTCTTATACGTGTATATGTTGACAGTGCCTGTCCTGTGTTGGTTGATGAGTCATCCTCTTATATGTGTATATGTTGACAGTGCCTTTCCTGTGTTGGTTAACAAGTCCTCTTATATGTGTATATGTTGATAGTGTCTGTCCTGTGTTGGTTGATGAGTCCTCTTGTATGTGTATATGTTGACAGTGCCTTTCCTGTGTTGGTTGATGAGTCCTCTTATATGTGTATATGTTGATAATGCCTTTCCTGCATTGGTTGATAGTGCCTATCCCGTGTTGGCTGATGAGTCCTCTTATATGTGTATATGTTGATAGTGCCTATCCCGTGTTGGCTGATGAGTCCTCTTATATGTGTATATGTTGATAGTGCCTGTCCTGTGTTGGTTGATGAGTCGTCCTCTTATATGTGTATATGTTGATAGTGTCTGTCCTGTGTTGGTTGATAAGTCCTCTTATATGTGTATATGTTGATAGTGCCGTCCTGTGTTGGTTGATAAGTCCTCTTATATGTGTATATGTATCACAATAACTTGCTAAAAATGCTGAACAGTTTCCCCAAGATAAAGTGAAGAAAATTAAGAGTGAAAAAAAAAAAATTAGAATGTACATAATTCAAATTTTGCTTATGCCAAAAAAACAGACTATTATCAGATCAACTTACGTAATTTTTCATCAATTTCTGTATCTGACATTGTAACCTGTCTCCGCTCTGGCAATCCTGCATCAGTTTCATCATACACGTCAGCATCTGTAGCTCCATCAGATACTGTCGATGCTGGTCTACCATCCTAGGATAAATTGTAGTGCAAGCCTCTTATTTGTTACATCTCTTTATTATTATGTGTTTTATCTCTTGCTTGTTATCTGTTATGTTGTTTGTTATTTGTTACATCTCTTTATTATTATGTGTTTTATCTCTTGCTTGTTATCTGTTATGTTGTTTGTTACATCTCTTGTCTGCTATTTGTTACATCTCACAGGAGCAGGCAACAGCCACCAGGAAATAAAGTGGTAACAAGTAAGAAAGTGGTAACAAGTAAGAAAGTGGTAACAAGTAAGAAAGTGGTAACAAGTAAGAAAGTGATAACAAGAAAGTGGTAACAAGTAAGAAAGTGATAACAAGTAAGAAAGTGATAACAAGTAAGAAAGTGGTAACAAGTAAGAAAGTGATAACAAGAAAGTGGTAACAAGTAAGAAAGTGATAACAAGTAAGAAAGTGGTAACAAGTAAGAAAGTGATAACAAGTAAGAAAGTGGTAACAAGTAAGAAAGTGATAACAAGTAAGAAAGTGATAACATGTAAGAAAGTGATAACAAGTAAGAAAGCGATAACAAGTAAGAAAGCGATAACAAGTAAGAAAGTGACTGTGGGAAATGGGAGGAAGTGGGAGGGGGGAAGATGCTGTCCATTTAGGCAATCAGCGACCCGTAGCTGGTATGCTACTGTCAGGGTTAGCAACCCATAGCTGATATGCTAGTGTCAGGGTTAGCAACCCATAGCTGATATGCTAGTGTCAGGGTTAGCAACCCATAGCTGATATGCTAGTGTCAAGGTTAGCAACCCATAGCTGATATGCTAGTGTCAGGGTTAGCAACCCATAGCTGATATGCTAGTGTCAGGGTTAGCAACCCATAGTTGGTATGCTACTGTCAGGGTTAGCAACCCATAGCTGATATGCTAGTGTCAGGGTTAGCAACCCACAGCTGATATGCTAGTGTCAAGGTTAGCAACCCGTAGCTGATATGCTAGTGTCAGGGTTAGCAACCCGTAGCTGATATGTTAGTGTCAGGGTTAGCAACCCGTAGCTGATATGCTAGTGTTAGCAACCCGTAGCTGATATGCTAGTGTCAGGGTTAGAGACCCGTAGCTGATATGCTAGTGTCAGGGTTAGTAACCCGTAGCTGATATGCTAGTGTCAGGGTTAGCAACCCATAGCTGGTATGCTAGTGTCAGAGTTAGCGACCCGTAGCTGATATGCTAGTGTCAGGGTTAGCAACCCATAGCTGGTATGCTAGTGTCAGGGTTAGCAATCCATAGCTGATATGCTAGTGTCAGGGTTAGCAACCCATAGCTGGTATGCTAGTGTCAGGGTTAGTGACCCATAGCTGGTATGCTAGTGTCAAGGTTAGCGACCCATAGCTGGTATGCTAGTGTCAAGGTTAAGGACCCATAGCTGATATGCTAGTGTCAGGGTTAGCGACCCATAGCTGATATGCTAGTGTCAGGGTTAGCGACCCATAGCTGATATGCTAGTGTCAGGGTTAGGGACCCATAGCTGATATGCTAGTGTTAGGGTTAGTAACCCATAGCTGGTATGCTAGTGTCAGGGTTAGCGACCCATAGCTGATATGCTAGTGTCAGGGTTAGTGACCCATAGTTGATATGCTAGTGTCAGGGTTAGCGACCCATAGCTGATATGCTAGTGTCAGGGTTAGTGACCCATAGCTGATATGCTAGTGTCAGGGTTAGTGACCCATAGCTGATATGCTAGTGTCAGGGTTAGTGACCCATAGCTGGTATGCTAGTATCAAGGTTAGCGACCCATAGCTGGTATGCTAGTGTCAGGGCTAGAGACCCATAGCTGATATGCTAGTGTCAGGGTTAGTGACCCATAGCTGATATGCTAGTGTTAGGGTTAGTGACCCATAGCTGATATGCTAGTGTCAGGGTTAGTGACCCATAGCTGATATGCTAGTGTCAGGGTTAGTGACCCATAGCTGATATGCTAGTGTTAGGGTTAGTGACCCATAGCTGATATGCTAGTGTTAGGGAACCGTAGCTGATATACTAGCGTCAGGGTTAGTGAACCAAAGCTGACCAAGACCCTGTCCCACCTCTCCAAGGTACCGCCTAGCCTGGATAATGGGGCAGGGATCATCATAGTCACCATGGTGGTGGAGTCTGCTAAAGAAGCATTGCACACACCCTGCTTTATATCTGCACTCTGGGACTGAAAAAACAGCTGCCATAACCCGCTCCCACACTGATGCAATGCTGTGTCTCAACACCTCCACAAAATCAGCTGCAAAGAGCAACAGCTCACAGTTACAGGGAGATCAGAGAAAGAAAGAAATAAAAAAAGAAAGACTGTGGGAGATTAGAATGTTTACAGTGAGTTCAAAGTGATAAGAGGATCCTTTTCTACCTCCAGGCTATACTCATGGCAGGCTGTTGTGACTGTAACTTTGCTCAGCCCTTCGGTGAAAATACTAGAAATGCTAAGAAATGTCACTGAGGGACATTTCAAAACTGAAGCTATTATTACATGACCTTCACCATAGCATCAGCTGCCAAGAAATTATAGTTCAAAACCTTGAGAAAAGAAAACTTGGAATTCACAACCTCAGAGAGCAACTTATAGTTCACAACATCAGAGAGCAAAAACTTATAGTTCACAACCTCAGAGAGCAAGAACTTGTAGTTTACAACATCAGAGAGCAAGAACTTGTAGTTTACAACCTCAGAGAGCAAGAACTTGTAGTTTACAACCTCAGAGTACAAGAATTTACGTTTACAACATCAGAGAGCAAGAATTTACAGTTTACAACCTCAGAACAATATAAAAATTGACAGAAAAGAAAACTGATTAACAAATAACATTAAATGTGCTTTTCTACTTATCTCCTAATTAAAGCATAACATTATCTACTCATAATTAAAGGAAATTGTGAATACTTTTGATTGTTATTAAAAAAAGAATACATGAAACTAATTAAATATAAAACATGAGACAGACAATGTTCCTACAGGGGTTGCAAAAATCATGAACTTTGCCATGGTTGGTCGACGTTTGAAGGCAGTGAAGTAGATTCTCAGTGTGTTTATAACAGCGTCTGGATTTTCCATTTGTTCTTCTTTTCTGTGGGGAGATTTCAGAAGAAAAACTTTTAAATAAAAAGATTATAATTTATGTACAGCTAAATTACATACAGGGTGTCTATAAAGTTCATGTGCAATTTTAAATATTTCAAACTTTTGATCTATACATGACAGAATCAACCTGTAAAAAATATTTAGAAAAGCAAACAAAAATGTAACAAATACACAAGTATCTCTGCTGGCTACCAACGCTATATTTAAGACAGACATTCAGTTTACTTACGAAATACCAGAACTGTTCAAAAGCTGGACCCAAGACTCAGGTAAACCATAAAAAGTTCCAGTGTCTCTATCATAACCCATTCCTGAGGTTGGTACATCTGTATTCTCTTCAACAGAATTCTTTGCGGCCATTTTGTTCTCAAATGTTTATGCTAAACTTGGACACACTGAATATTTGATTCTGAAACAAAAAAATATAACTCTCTTTGTAAACACATCCTGCCACTGTTGACTGGCTGCTAAACTACAATGACACTAGATTCAATTTTCACATTAAGACAACAGGCTGTTTTCTGGAGACACCTTACAGAAATGAAGTTGGTGGCTATGTTTAGACCTAAGAGAAACTTTATTCATATTTAATAGAAAATTTATTCACATTTAAGAGAAACTTTATTCATGTTTAAGAGAAACTTTATTCATATTTAAGAGAAACTTTATTCATATTTAAGAGAAACTTTATTCATATTTCCCTAGATACTCCTGGCAGTGAATTAAAATGCCCTGGCATGGGTCAAAGAGATAGTAGATCTGATCCTAGATACAAATTACAGTTAATATACTAGATACTTACAAGAATGATATACTAGAGACTAGCTACAGCAAGGTACTTCTAAGAACAATACACTAAATACTAGCTACAGTAAGATACTATATACCTACAAGAATGATATACTAGAAACTAGTTACAGTAGGATACTAGATACTTACAAAAATGATATACTAGAAACTAGTTACAGTAGGATACCAGCTCCTTCCAAGAATACTATATTAGATAATATAGATAATCACTACTATTAGATAAATAACAGATGAGAAACTAGTGACAATGAGAAACTAGTGACAATGAACTATGAGTGAATGAAAGAAAAAGTGCGACAGAAAGTCTGACAGTGCCAGATATAACTGATAAAGACAGAATGAGTCAGGAACTGATAAGAAAGATGAAAAGGCAGAGAAAGTAGATAAAAGATAAACAGAAGAACTGATAATAAAGAACAGGAACAATAAAAAAAAAAAAAGAAATGAAGATGGCAAACTAACTTGATAGAATGAAGATTCAGATTTTGAGATGAGAAATAAATCACAGACAGCAAAGTCTGGACAGCACAAAATAGTGACTTCAGGACAGCCTGTTTATAAAACCACAAGTGAAATCTGAGCTTGTTGGTTTGGGGGTGGGTTGGGAGATATTTTTATGTGGTCTTACCACACTAAACCAATAGTCTTTGATAGGAAATGTAATTTCACTTCTGCAACATTGTTAATAAATCAATCAAGTGCCGTGCCACGTGGTGTAGGCGATTATTTCTCTCCACAATTCCCTTATGAGATCCACAGGTGACTTTCTTCCTAGCCACACTGACAGCCCATCCAGTAACTTCTCTCTCTGTCTTCCTCTGTCTCTTCTTACCTCAGTTTTTTCCAGTTGCCACAATGTGTTTCAATTTTCCTCTTCTCAGAAAATGTCCTATAAATCTCGCTTATCTACCTCTGATCTTTGCTGTAATTTGCTTTTCAACTCCAGCCTCTCTTAAGACTTCTTCGCTGGTTTTCTTAGCTGTCCATTTACCTTCAATATCATTCTTATGAACCTCATTTCCATGGCCTCCATTTCTCACTGTAATCATGGACCATGCTTCACATCCATTAAAACAAAATTGGCTCGATGTAACATTTAAATACTCGGAATCTTGTTTCAACTGATATGAATCTGTTGCACAAGATGTTTCTCATTTTCTGGAATGCTGACTTGGCCTGAGCACGTCTGCCTTTTATTTCATTGTGACATTTCCAATAAGCTGTTAGAATTGTTCCCAAGTACTTGAATCTATCGCCTTGTTTCAGTTCTGTAATGTTACATTTTGGTGATATTCTTTTCTTTGAAATGACCATCACTTCAGTCTTTTTTTAATTCAGACTGAAACCTTTACTTTTACTTTCACAAACCACAATGTCCAGAAGAGCCTGTAGCTCCCCTTCACTTTTAGCAATCAGAACTGTGTTGTCTGCATATCTTAAGTTGTTACGGTTGTACCCGCCAACTGATATTCTTGGCAAGTTCTCTATATTTCTCATTATGTTTTCACTGTACGAGGAGAAGAGGTCAGGAGATAGAACACTTCCTTGTCTCACTCCCAATTTTATGTCTTGAATTGCTCCTATCTGGTTCTCAACCTTCACTGCTGCTGATTGCTGTCAGTATGTTTTTGATGAGTTTCAGATCTTTCCCATCTATGTTGATGTCTTCCAGCATTCTTATAATTTCTGTGTGTCTCAATGCTTTACAGTAGTCTATGAAACATAAGTATAGGTCTGTCTTTACTTCTACTGATCTTTCCATCAATGTTCTGAATTTATATATGGCATTACTTGAAACTTTTCCTTCGATGAAGCCACACTGTTCTTCTGAGATTTCTGGTTTTATTTTGCCCCTGACTCTTCTCATGATAATACAAAACAGGATGTGGGTAACATGGCTCATAAAGACTAACGGTTCGATGGTCTTTGCATTCAACTGCACCTTGTTTCTTTGGTAGGGCAATGAAAACTGATTGCAAAAGGTCTGATGGGACATAGTTACTATTACAGTATTGCTAATAAATACAAACTCATTTATTCAGCTTTTAGAATATTGCATATAAGTTCATTTCTTCAATACTCTCAGATATTTCTTCTTATATCTTACATCCTTTCCCTGCCATTAAACATCACATAGGGCTTGCATAGTTGTTTGCCAAGTTTTCCTGTTTTCTGAGAGTTTTTCAACTTTATCAAGGGATGTTATGCCCACTAAACTGTCTTCTCTTAACAATGTCCTCTTTAGAATTTCATGTGGTCACCCTCATTTTTCTTTGCCCTGTCGTGCTCCACTTGATAGCTTGTTTTGGTATTATCTGATTGTTTTTTCTCATCACATGGCTTGCATTTGTCCATCTTCTTTTTCTGATCACTCATGAGACAGGTTGTTGTTTGTTCATCTGTCTTATCTCTGTGTTATTCTTAAATTCATTCCACTTTGTACCAAGTATTTTCATGAGGCATTTGTTTTCAAAAGAGTCTAATTTTTTGTCTATTTCTTTAGTTGATTGCCAGCTTTCGCATGCATAAATGAGGGTGGATATTACATTTTAATTGAATAATCTTAACTTGGTTTTTGTGCTTATAACTTTTGAATTCCATATGTTCTTAAGATTTCTGAAGGACAACGCTGCTTTTGCAACTCCAATTCTAACTTATATTTAACATACTATTATTATATTATATTTAACATATTAACTCTAATATACGTATATTAGTCCAACATTCTGTGATATTCAAAGTTCATTTATCAAATGCTAAAAAGACTTCCCAACATAACCGTTTATCAAATGATTTGAACACATTCAAAAACTGGATCAGATAACGATGTGTTAGTGCATAACTTTATCCGTGGTCCACTTTGGATGGCCTTAAAATTTAAATAACATCCTGCTATACCTCTACCATTTATATTCACTGTCTCTGTATCCATCACGAAAAAAAAAAGATGTTCTATAACTTGTGCCTTACTTGATATATTGTCCTCAGATTACAACGTATTACGGAAACCCTACCTCTACCTCTTTCACGATTCAGTCCGTTATGTGTCACTCGTAGTTTCCACGGTCAGAAAATGTCGTCCACTAGATCTTACACAACCACCATGTCACGTAGCACTTAATCTTCGCCGACCATAACTCATATCACAAGGTCTTTTACTATTATACACCACGTATCAGTAAATAATAACAACCTTGTCAGATATCTGAATTTTTCTTAAATCTGCTCCAAATTTAGAACCTACAGCGGAAGTGAAATCAGGCAATTTTTTTGTTCTCTTATGTCATCGCTTACAGTCATCCAACATCGTCTAAAGCGTGTTGCTACATGACCGTTAATAATGAATGTTTGAGAAACATCGATGCTAAGAAAATGTAAACAACAGAGATATGTCGCTGGAGAAAGATGCAGACATAAACCCTGGCCTTTGGGCAAGATAAAACACATGAAGTTCTCAGACAAGCTCCAACACAAGACAAGATAAACAGAATTCTCTGAGAATGCCATGAGAAGGTACAAGTAGACCCGCGCAGTCACTGAACAACTCTGAAGAAAAAAAGGCACGGGGGGGGGGGGGGTGCTAAGTGGCGCAGGGAAAAAAAGAAGAAATTCTGAATAAAGACATGACGGACAGTATAACAGTCAACAATTCTTTTTTGACACTGTACTTAATGAAGATAACGATGTCGAATTACATTTTTTTAAAAATCGAAAGTTTTGCCCTATTATGTGTGTGTGTGTGGGGGGGGGGGGGATATGCAGAAGAAGGTGCAGGCAGAAGACCAGTGTAGTGACTGCGCTGACTGAAAACTTCGAGGAAAGTGATCTGTAAAGAAGCATGATTGCCAACGCTTGTCGACATGTCACATGATGATGATGACAGCTTACCTGTCACCTTACCTGGCCGACTGATTCACGTATCTGCTTGTTTTGGTCGCAAATATTGTTTATCTGTCTACGCGTGCCTATTATGTAATGTTACAAAAATATATTTCTGAGCTCTCGCTTATCTTTCACAAAGAAAAGTAAAATAACTAATGGCAGTGAAGTGAATCATCATCGGTTACACAAAACTTGTTTGCTGTCCTAGATGTTTAAGATTGTAGCAGCAGGATTGCCAAGTCCAACACGCAACAATAATTAGTGTATAACTAACAACTATACACGAAGCACTGCAGTAAAGCTGTGATACCACAATATATATACTAGGAAAAAAATAGGAGCAGCGGATACATTTTGGCAACTACAACAAGCAGGTACCTGACAGCGAAATGACCACACAACTTACACAACTTAGCAACTCAACAAGTTATACCTCCCCCCCCCCCCTCTTTTTTCCAAGCGTTCTCAGAAACATGCTGGGGGCTATAAGTGAATCAACATCCTCTTTCCACGATAAGTCATTACTCACTGCGCTACGCCAGAACATTTATCATTTTTTTCCCAACATACAACACTGAATAGTTACCTGTTTCTCGTGTTTACGTTTTTCATGAAACTGACGCCATTTCCGCCAGAGTTGGTATTCCTGTACAGAAACGAGAGTCAGGTTTGAGGTCAGTGACGCTGCACACAACACATGTCGCTTTGTGCTCTCCCGGCTAAAGATCCCTCGAGGTTTTATTCTAACAGGCTGTTCAAAATGTTACTTCGAGAATCTTACTAGACCAATAGGTCTAAAAGTCTCATTTACACTCCTTCACGGTCCTGCTGCCTCGTTCCTATGATGAATAACAATCTTATTTTTTGTGTGGAACCACATGGAATGAACTAAACATTCAGCTGTATCTAACCTTCCCTAGTTCTAATCTACTCCTTCGTTTGTGACTGATGTTAGACCCTTCACCCCGTTGTATCAAAGACCTTCTGCCCTACTACATTCATCTGTTCTACTCATCTTTATCCCAGCTTGACAACCATTGCATCTCTCCCATATCCCCGTCCTTCATACCTGCTTTACTGTCGTCCAATCAACCCACAATCTTCATAAAAACATTCACAAGATTAATTAACACATTACGTACTCTCAAACACAGCTTCAAGCAAGTATCACAGATCAAAGTTAAGTTCGCATGCAGCATGTGCAGGAGACAGACAACCAGGCCTACCTCCAGGCAGAAGACAAAACTAGTTAGTGGATCCATCGCTATGAAAATTCAGTGTGTACACGGCACATGATGCTAATCTTCGCTTGAGGGTGCCCTTATGCATATTTAAATAAATTCTAGATGACGTATTCATGGAAAGGGGGGGGGAGTCTATTACAGACGACGAAACTAGATGACGTATTCATGAGGGGGGGGGGGTCTATTACAGACGACGAAACTAGATGACGTATTCATGAGGGGGGGGGGGTCTATTACAGACGACGAAACTAGATGACGTATTCATAGGGGGGAGAGGGGGTCTATTACAGACGAAGAAACTAGATGACGTATTCATAGGGGGAGAGGGGGTCTATTACAGACGAAGAAACTAGATGACGTATTCATAGGGGGGAGAGAGGGTCTATTACAGGCGAAGAAACTAGATGACGTATTCATAGGGGGGAGAGAGGGTCTATTACAGGCGAAGAAACTAGATGACGTATTCATAGGGGGGAGAGAGGGTCTAGTACAGACGAAGAAACTAGATGACGTATTCATAGGGGGGAGAGGGGGTCTATTACAGACGAAGAAACTAGATGACGTATTCATAGGGGGAGAGGGGGTCTATTACAGACGAAGAAACTAGATGACGTATTCATAGGGGGGAGAGGGGGTCTAGTACAGACGAGGAAACAAATCAGCAGAGTTCAGACCATTAATGTTCACTAGTTCTAACATCTAAGAAGCTTGCCCCATGTGGGTGGCCATGTCTTATTAGAACTACAGAACTTACCAACA
Organism: Achatina immaculata; assembly: GCA_009760885.1. Lineage (NCBI taxonomy): Eukaryota > Metazoa > Mollusca > Gastropoda > Stylommatophora > Achatinidae > Lissachatina > Lissachatina immaculata. Next base: position 42,252,802 of record CM019716.1, read on the forward strand.
CTACCTGGATTTCGACTTACACAACAGAAAAGCTTGATATCACCAATATATTGTCATTAATACTTTTTTTTAATTCAAAGAAAAAAATGTCACAGGATATAGGGAAATTTATTCCATATCAAACATATTTTTTCTCATTCCCACTACACTCAATGACTCATTACGCAAACGTTGCACGTCTTTGTTATGTGGGTCAGCAAGTACGATATAAGGAATATAACTACATATACTACTGGACAAAAGTTAAGGGCCGGTTTTTGTTCAATTCTTACAAAAACATAATCAACTGACTAACAAACATGCCATTAGTACCAAATAAAACGGCATTTAAAACTGAACAAATTAAATCATTTCATTTGAAAATCGGAATAGGAATACACATACATCAAGCTGGCGAAATCACTCATCCTTCATCTAAAAATTCACAAGAGTGGTCTTCAAACAACAAACATGTCAGTATCGCGTGTGGTGACCGTTCGCTGTCAGACATTCGACGCACCGTTGCTTCATCAAGTTAACCAAGGTTGTTAGGACATTCTGTGGAATGGCCTGCTACTCTTGTTGAAGGAAACGGATCAGCTGGGGTGATATCAACAGATGGAGGATGATTCGTCGAAACCCGTCTGCCTAGGACATCCAAAATGTGCTCAATGGGCGACAGATGGGCGCCCGAGCTGGCCAATCGATTCTAATGATCTTTTGCTGTTGAAGAAAATCTTGTACCACACGACCCCGATATGGTCTTGCGTTATCGTCTTGTAGGATTACCCCTGCACCCATGGCTTACAAGGTAGCTGGACAATGGGTTGCAGAATTTCATTCAGATATAGCTGGGCGGTTAGCGTGTCGCGACTGTCATGGAGGAGAGTCCACCCCAGACCATGATCGACCCCCCCCCCCCCTTCCGTCAACGATCCACCTCTTGGATACTGGCGTCACGGAACCGTTCCCCTGGCCTTCTTCAAACACCGATTCTGTCATAATTGAAGGACATTCTGAAGCGGGATTCGTCCGTGTAAAGTCTTTCACTCCATTGGAACCTCGTCCAACGGATGTGCTGCCGGCACCAGGCAACTCTAGCTTTGGGGTGAATGAATGAATGAATGAATGAATAATCTTTATTTTTCAAGGGTAAAGAATTGGGCAAGCAGGCCCGTCTTACATTCTGCCCTTCATCACTCCATCTTTCATTCTTCCCACACACTTGATTTAGTAAAAAAAAAATACAAATTAAATTAGGAAAAAATATCAAAAGAGTGTAAGATTTAACTATTACATTCAAGGTAAAAGAGAAGAAGTCAGTGAGCTGGAGTAAGAGGTATTCTTATTGCTGGTCGTCGTGAACCCAGCCTAGATTCTCTTAAACGTATGCGAATTGTTCTGCCGCTAACATTGAAGTTTGTCGTATTCATTTTTCTGAGAGTGGAAGACGTTACTGTCCGATTGAGAAGTGTTGTCAGATGCACGTATCTGTCATCTTGTCTACTCGTGCAACGAGGACGGCCTGAATGATGCCTGTCTTCTACTCCTCCGGTTGCACGAAATCGCTCCAAATGCCTTTGGATGGTAGAATGGGACATCCCTGAACGCCGTGCAATTTCACGGCCAGATAAACCGCTTTCAATCAAGGCTATGACCCGATGACGCTCAAAGGTGCTAAAAAGCATTCGGGGTGGCATGGTGATTTTCAAATGGCAAAAATACCCCTAAACCGCTTTGATACAAATTTGTGGAAGGTGAGAAATGTTCACTAAGGATGCCTCTTGCACGTGCAACACAAATCAGCACGATTTAATTACCTGCTGGGTCATGATGACACTTTTTAAAAGGGGTAACAAGATGAATATGAGTCATTTCCCATGTCTACAAAGCTGTTCTACACTAACATTGGTTTTCTCTTTAATAAACGTTTCAGATTGGACTAGAATACACATTATTCCTGCAAATGCATACATGAAATCATTGTCACAGGTTAAAAATTGCTTGTATATACTTTCTATATGACTCAAGTAGAATAACCTCAGTCATTTGCATGTCCCTTGCTGAACTTTGCCACCCTAACAGCTCTCTTGTAGACTTCTTGGTTGTAAGCAAGATGCCCTGCTGATTATCAATGATGTCTTGCAGCCATCTTCACCTTGGTCTTCCTTTCTTATTATGTATCCCCAGTCACCCAGCTGTAGAAATGGGTACAAGACTTCTGGATTTGGGGAAAGGAAAGGCAGCCAGGCGTGATACTGACCATATCACCCTCTAGTGTGCTGACAGGTCAAGGAAAATATGGGCACTAACACCATATCCCTAGGCGCCACTAAGGCATGACAGGATTACCTAAGGTACCCTTCCAAGACGGCCTTCTCTAAATTCTCATGATGTTTAATATGTCCAAAATATTTAAGTTGTCTCTGTTTAATCTTCCTTACTAGCCAGCCTTCTTCAATATTAAGTTTTACTTTCTGAAGAGCGATAGATGTCCTCCTTTTAATTTCCCTCATTGTGTCTCCATTATTAGTTAGTAGTGATCCAAGATATTCAAAACTCTCCACTTCTTCCAATTTTTCCTCATTGATACACATTTCAGGTGGCTTAATTGTTTTGTTAGTTGTCATCAGTTTAGTTTTCTTTGCTTTAAGATAGAGGTAGAATGATGACTCACATAAAGTATCATCCTCATCATCAATGAAAACTTCTTCTTAGAGATGATTTAGTTCTGTTTATAATTTGTTCATGTTTATACTTTGTGTATGTTATAAAAATGAGAGACGAAACTTTACCATGAACAGCTTTGATGAGGACTCTACAGAGCAGAAAAAAAAGCATGGGATGACCCTAAGAAATGAGGAGACATATTGCAGAGAAAATACTGATAAAAAAGGACTGATACGGGAGTCAAGATAGCAAAAGATTGACAGATGTAGAAATCTCTTATTACAAGCAGCACTGTGTGTTCTTGGGCGCTGAAAGGTTAAAAGAGAGAAATTTCCTTCTTCGTGGCCTACAGTTGATCACTTGAAAAGTGGAAAGTTATCACTAATTTATATTTATTTTCTTCCTCTCTGTTGTAAAACTGCAGCATACACCTCTGCCAAACTCTGCTCTGCTAGTACCAGTTTCATGCAGTCACTATCACAGGTATCCTACACCAAAAGTTTGTGGTTTCTTAACACAAATAATTTCTAGCTGTAAGTATATATATGACTAAATATACATATAACCACTACAGTAAAGTACATGCTTAATTTTGTGTATGTTTATGAAGACTGTGTTATGATACCAATCTGATTGGTCAACAGTAAATCAGGAATGGAGAAAGAGGACAGGAGAGAGAGATGCAATGGTTGTCGGGTTGGGATAAAGATGGATATTCCTTTGATACAGTAGGATAAAGGGTCTAGAACATCAGTCACATGTGTATTTCTGTTTTCTCCTCTTTTTTCTTTGTCATGTATGTTTTTGTATGATTAAGGTGTAAACTTAAACATTACAACCGTGTGCTTGTTAATTAATAAAGTTATTCCTAGATTTTTCTTAGTTTTAACATTTTCTTTCTTTTCTTTATCATAATTTCAGACACAAATTTTGCTGAAATCTTTATTACAGAACCATTTTTCTTCATCTGGAATTTCAGAAGACAGAGTGCTGATGTACTTATTTTCCTTACATGAGTAAGATAAAGTTGAACGTACCCACTGAATTAACAGTGTTGGTGGCAAGACACATGTGAGAAGAAAACACACACACACACAAACAATAACACAGCAATTCTGTAATGACACATTTTATTTCAAAGTTAGAAATACATTCAGAAATATGAAACGTGTTAGAAGTTTACATTAGAAAGTTTTTGACAGAAAAAATGCAAGATACAAGAGATGATAAATATATTACTAACTTTTATACTCCATCATATTTGGTTGTTCTGTCCTTGTATGGTGGCTGTGAGTTTGATAAGTATGAAAGCTGGTTACTGCAGAGACCTGAATGTTGGTTCTGTTTTATAGATGTGAAAGTTGGTTACTATATAGACCTGAATGTTGGTTCTGTTTTATAGATGTGAAAGTTGGTTACTATATAGACCTGAATGTTGGTTCTGTTTTATAGATGTGAAAGTTGGTTACTATATAGACCTGAATGTTGGTTCTGTTTTATAAGTTTGAAAGATGGTTACTATATAGACCTGAATGTTGGTTCTCATTTTGTCTGAAAGTTGGTGTTGGCATATTCCTGAAGTGTGAGTGTCATGCCCACAAGAATGTTGCCCATTAAGTTCGTCTAACAGTTTCTGGATATAAGTATGTACAAATAAATATAAATCTACACAAAGCCGCCACAGGAAACATACATGCTCATTTAGATTCTCTCTTTTCCTCCTACTTCATTGTCCTGTATGTTTTTGATATGAACAAAGTGCAGGCTGAAGATCTGTGTGCTCATTAATGAATAAAATTGTACCTATGTTCAAATCTAACAATAAATGTATCTGAATGTTGTTATTGCTGTTACATGGAAAGCTGAATGTCACATGTTCTTGCTATATGTCATTCATGCCACTAACAAATACCTGCAGTATGTGACATGCATACAACCCATGCATGAAACTTGAATGTCACATGTTCTTGCTACATGTCATTCATGCCACTGATAAAGAGCTGCCGTATGTGACATGCATACAACCCATGCATGAAACTTGAATGTTACATGTTCTTGCTACATGTCATTCATGCCACTGATAAAGAGCTGCCGTATGTGACATGCATACAACCCATGCATGAAACTTGAATGTCACATGTTCTTGCTACATGTCATTCATGCCACTGATAAAGAGCTGCCGTATGTGACATGCATACAACCCATGCATGAAACTTGAATGTCACATGTTCTTGCTACATGTCATTCATGCCACTAACAAATACCTGCAGTATGTGACATGCATACAACCCATGCATGAAACTTGAATGTTACATGTTCTTGCTACATGTCATTCATGCCACTGACAAAGAGCTGCCGTATGTGACATGCATACAACCCATGCATGAAACTTGAATGTTACATGCTGCTGGAAACTGCTTACACTATATACACACATCAAAACTGTAAAACTTGTAACAGTAACAGTAACTTGTAAGCAACAAAAAGTAAACCATGTTTCTCATGCAAAAGCTGCTCTTCAGTAAAGACAAGATCAAAATGTGCAGTGTCCGTCAAAGCTATGGAGAAGTTTGTATACAACAGGGCAAGCACATTTGCATTTATAAGAAAATTATTTACAAAAAATGCAGAAAAAAGTATTTTAAAAATGTATATTTTTAGACATTTGAGGTGCTGACTGCATCAAAGTTATATATAAATATAAAGTGTAATCTAAGCTTGATATTATCAACTTTTGTACATCATTTTATTATTGTGTCATAAAATTACTTGAAAAATATATCTTCTTGGTGCATAATATATATATCACTATCTCTGCTGATAAGTTTTTCTTTGAGATATGTTTCTTACTACTAGAAACTTTTTCACAAGTCTCATGTTTTGCAGCTACACAAAGCAGTTTTAACATGTCAATGTACTGTAGCTACATAAATCTGTTTTAATATGTCAATGTACTGTAGCTACATAAATCTGTTTTAATATGTCAATGTACTGCAGCTACATACATCTGTTTTAATATGTCAATGTACTATAGCTACATAAATCTATTTTAACATGTCAATGTACTGTAGTTACATAAATCTGTTTTAACATGTCAATGTACTGTAGCTACACAAAGCTGTTTTAATATGTCAGTGTACTGCTACATAAATCTGTTTTAACATGTCAATGTACTGTAGCTACACAAAGCTGTTTTAATATATCAATGTACTGTAGCTACATAAATCTGTTTTAACATGTCAATGTACTGTAGTTACATAAATCTGTTTTAACATGTCAATGTACTGTAGCTATACAAAGCTGTTTTAATATGTCAATGTACTGCTACATAAATCTGTTTTAACATGTTAATGTACTGTAGCTACACAAAGCTGTTTTAACATGTCAATGTACTGTAGCTACATAAATCTGTTTTACATGTCAATGTACTGTAGCTACATAAATCTGTTTTAACATGTCAATGTACTGTAGCTATATAAAGCTATTTTAACATGTCAATGTACTGTAGCTATATAAAGCTATTTTAACATGTCAATGTACTGTAGCTATATAAAGCTGTTTAACATGTCATTGCACTGTAGCTATATAAAACTGTTTTAACACAAGTGTGTTCTGAAGTTAGAAAAGCTGCTTATCTGTTAGTTCTCACATAAATCTGATATTGAGGTTTTGTGATTATTTCAAATAATAATACTTAATAATATTATTCTGGAATACTGTTAGTTTACTGAAAAGATTCTCTTGTTTCTTGCTAATATACATTTTCTCTGTCACTTTAGTTTGACATACTTCCATGTTTTGTGAATAGTCCTTGTTCATACAACCATGTCTGTCTGTCCGTGGACACCCATATAAAATAAGCAACACTGCAGGTTTGTCCTTTACATCACTTTTAGCTATGATTTCACCAAAACTGATTACTGTATTCATGAAAATCATTATAAAATATACGAGGGTCATATCGAAAGTCGTGAGCAAAGATTTTTTAAAAATCAGAATTTATAGACAGAGAAAATATAAATGTATCACCTTAATCAGCATCCTTTGCACTTCATGCGGAGCATAAACAAAATGGCAGGTGCTGAAGTTTCATTTCGTCAACATGCTGTTATTGAGCTCCTCGTTAAAAAGGAAATCCCAGCTGCTGAAATTCATCAAAGACTTCAACTTGCTTATGGAGATGTGTGTATGGGTGCTAGCAGTGTTAGGAGGTGGGTGAAACATTTCACAGATGGAAACATGAGCATCCAAGATATGCCTCACAGTGGTTGCCTTCAAACTGTCTCCACTGAACGCAATGTGAAAAGGGTTGATGAGATCATTAAAGAAGAATAGATGAGTCACAGTTTCTGAAACTGCCTCCACTGAACACAATGTGGAAAGGGTTGACGGCATCATTAAAGAAGAACAGACGAGTCACAGTTTCTGAAACTGCCTCCACTGAACACAATGTGGAAAGGGTTGACGGCATCATTAAAGAAGAACAGACGAGTCACAGTTTCTGAAACTGCCTCCACTGAACGCAACATGGAAAGGGTTGATGGCATCATTAAAGAAGAATAGATGAGTCACAATTTCTGAAATTGCTGTAAATCTTGGAACAGGACACACTGCAGTACAGGAAATGACTGAAACCCTAGGCTATAGAAAAGTTTGTGCCAGCCGAGTCCCACAGGAAAGAACGTCCAGAATGCAGTACGGCTGTGCTGTCAGTCAGCTGGAATGGAATTCTACCCAGAGGGTATTTTCAAACTTGCAGAGCGATGGGGAAAATGTGTGCAGAGAAACGGAGATTATGTTGAAATGTGAAGAAAAGGATGCAGATAAGGTGATATATTTATATTTTCTCTATCTATAAATTCTGATTTTGAAAATATTTTTGCTCATGGCTTTTGATATGAGCCTTGTATGTTAACATAGTATCTGTTGTCCAGTGCTAGCTAGTCCATGAAACCAATAGTTGCTTTTAAAGTCTAATACTGTCAGCTTTATATTAACACAGAATTTGTGTTGATTTTGATTTTTCTGCTTCATGGCACACATCAGCCCTGGTCACCATGTTGCTGTATAACAATGCAACTATCTCTGACAAACATCAGCCCTGGTCACTATGTTGCTGTATAACAATGCAACTATCTCTGACAAACATCAGCCCAGTCACCATGTTGCTGTATAACAATGCAACTATCTCTGACAAACATCAGCCCAGTCACTATGTTGCTGTATAACAATGCAACTATCTCTGACAAACATCAGCCCTGGTCACTATGTTGCTGTATAACAATGCAACTATCTCTGACAAACATCACCCCAGTCACCATGTTGCTGTATAACAATGCAACTATCTCTGACAAACATCACCCCAGTCACCATGTTGCTGTATAACAATGCAACTATCTCTGACAAACATCAGCCCAGTCACTATGTTGCTGTATAACAATGCAACTATCTCTGACAAACATCAGCCCTGGTCACTATGTTGCTGTATAACAATGCAACTATCTCTGACAAACATCAGCCCTGGTCACCATGTTGCTGTATAACAATGCAACTATCTCTGACAAACATCACCCCAGTCACTATGTTGCTGTATAACAATGCAACTATCTCTGACAAACATCACCCCAGTCACTATGTTGCTGTATAACAATGCAACTATCTCTGACAAACATCACCCCAGTCACTATGTTGCTGTATAACAATGCAACTATCTCTGACAAACATCACCCCAGTCACTATGTTGCTGTATAACAATGCAACTATCTCTGACAAACATCACCCCAGTCACTATGTTGCTGTATAACAATGCAACTATCTCTGACAAACATCACCCCAGTCACTATGTTGCTGTATAACAATGCAACTATCTCTGACAAACATCACCCCAGTCACTATGTTGTTGTATAACAATGCAACTATCTCTGACAAACATCACCCCAGTCACTATGTTGCTGTATAACAATGCAACTATCTCTGACAAACATCAGCCCTGGTCACTATGTTGCTGTATAACAATGCAACTATCTCTGACAAACATCACCCCAGTCACTATGTTGCTGTATAACAATGCAACTATCCCTGACCACTAAAGAATGTAGTAAGATATTAACTGACCCTTCTTTTGTTCTGAAATCTGCCAGAGATGGGATCTGCTACTCCTTGCAATGAAAAGAAAACTGACACAGACATGAATGGCTAATAAAAGGTGTCTCAAAGGCTCTATGTTTCCAAAGAAAGGCACCTGAAACTTGCATAAAGTGTTGGAATGTTTTTGTTTCCCAAGTTGGAAACAGCTGTGTCAACTGTAGCAAAAGTTGGCATCATGCTGTAAGCAACATTCAAGTTCTAAAACATCATAACTGAATTAGGGGTAAGCACCCTGGGTAAAGAATAGACAATGCCAGGTGTCAAAATGTATTCAAATGACATGTGAACTTTGTCCATAAGATGACATGTTATGTTCTGATATGTCTCTTGGGTTACAGAAGTAAAGAAAATGGTCTTACAGTGATGTTTCAAATATACATGACACTGCCAAAAAAAAAAACAACCCACAAATAACACCGTAGTACTTCTAGCAACACAGAAATATAATTTCTAAATCTGTGTTTGTGATTAGATTCGCCCTAATGTTTCAACAAAATCTCTCATTTCTCACTTAACCCTCTCTTATCTTTTGACAAACTGCCTGATACATGTGGCTCATTTCCAAAAACACATTAACTTTTGTTTATAGATAATTTGTTCTGGAAATGAGCATGTAAAATAATTCACTGTAATGAACTGATTTACTAAAATATACTGACAACAATCAGAGCACAGACTAAAGGTAACTGATATTTAGGAGCAGACAAACACGGGCATGAAGCTGCAGGTCAAGATACGCACAGGAAATGGTCAAAGAAACATTCTTAACATCAGCCTCATCCAAACAAATGTCTCTCTAACTCCATGTAACAAAGCTACTTCTGAGAATTATTACGAGAAGAACAAGGAAAAAGATAAAAAATGGAAACAGCAGATGAACAGTTCAGATTTGTTGAAGGAAAGGGAACATGCAATACCATTTATGCTTTACGAACACTAACAGAAAGAGCTTTAGAAGTACAGAAAGATCTCTACTTATGCTTCAATGATTACACAAGGCATTTGACAAGGTAAAACATGATGAGATTATTAAAATGCCTGAAGACATAAACATAGATGTCAAAGACCTGAGGATTGTAAAACATCTATACTGGCAACAGGAAGCCGCGATTCGAGTTGAAAATAAAACTGGAAAATATCAACCTATAAAAAAAGGAGTGCGACAGAGGTGTGTACTATATCCAGACCTTTTTTTTCTCTGTACAGCAAGAATATTCTAAGAATGATCATAACTGAACAAGGTACAAAAGTCGGAGGATACAAAATTATCAACCTTCGGTATGCTGACGACACAGTACTGATAGATGAGAACCAACAAGACCTGCAAAATCTCTTGGATAAAGTCGCTAAAGAAAGTGAACATAAAGGCCTTACTTTGAACATAAATAAGAACAGAGGTTATATCTAATAAACAGAATCCACCAAAACGCAGTATAAAATTAAGCAAAACTATTCTAAATCAGGTGCAGAAATTCAAATACCTTGGAACAGTAATAACTTCAGATGGGAAATGCAGAACAGAAATTAGGAACAGAATAGGCCAAGCAAAGACTGCATTTCAGAGAATGGGGAACATACTATGCAATGCGTCCTTATCAATTAATTTAGAAAACGAGTCATAAAATGCTATACTGAGCCTATCTCATTATGTGAAAGCGAATCATGGACAACAGACAGGTCTGCACAAAAATCACTGGAAGCAGTAGAAATGTGGTTTATTAGAAGAATGTTGTGAATTCCTTGGACAGCAAAAATAACTCATGAAAAATGTATGAGAAGAGCTGGAGAGACAAAAACTTCTTGTCAAAAAAATAAGAGAGAGACAATGTACTTTCATAGGACATGCAATGAGAAGAGGGGGCATTGAAAATATTATAACAACAGGAAAAATAGAGGGAAGAAGATCAAGAGGAGGACCAAGAGAAATGATACTGGACAGTCTGATGAGATGGTGTGAGAAATTACTAACTGAGCTGATGGGCTGCATGAAGGATCGTGTACTCTGGAGATGCATAATAGCCAACGCCAGACAGCACCTGATGATGAACTCCATGCATGTGCAAAAATGCCCATCTTTCCAGAGAAACACCCCACTTTACTTCATGTACCTCTAAGAGACCACTGAATGAACTGATGAAATCTCTTATATCACATGAGATTTAAACCTTACAGCTTTAGCTCAAATTCTTTAACCACTGAGCCACCCAGTAACTTTTGTCTTCTCATGACATGTCCAAAAAGTTATGATTGTCTTCTTTCTTATAACTGTAACTAAGTTTCTTTGCTCAAAATACCCTCCCATGTCCCCATAAAGTAAACCCCATAAAGTCACTCCAGTGACACGTCAATCACCCATGTCTAAAATTTGTGCTGGAAACACTTCTGGTGAACAAATATTAGGGCAGTCAAACATGGTCTACACCAGGACAACAACAACAACAACATAAATATCTCAACATACATTCACACACACACACACACACACACCAAAGATAAAAATAAAGTTGTGAATACTTTCACTCAAAATGGTTAGAAAAAAAAGCCTGACAGCCTTACCTGTAAAACACTGTCAGATCAAGCATGTCACATACAATACAGTATGAAATCAATAATGTTACATTCCAAAGCTGTTAGAAAGTGCCAAGTGTCCAGTACTGGTATCATCAAGTAACAAAGTATTAGCAAAAACACTCAGACAAGAACACACAGAAAGATCTCTGGAGATTATGACCAAGTAGTTACAGGAAGACAACAATGCCTTTTAACCATGCAGGAAGACAACAGTGCAGGAAGACACAAGCGGCAGGAAAAAAACAAGCCCGCCACTCTCAGAAAATGATGAAATATAAATACAAGTGAATCAAATTCACACAAAATGTCACTAAAAAAAGTAAATTGTGTTGTGCAAACTTCCATGACAAACATGATAAACAGCAGCTGTCATGGACATTGAGCTTCTGTGTAGTTTGAACAGACATAAACTTCTTGATGGTTGGAATGCTTTCTTTTATACATAAACATTGTATGAGTCTTCTATGCTAAACCTGACAAATCTTCTCTGAATATACCAAACTCAGTCTGAGCTTTAGCCAACACAAAACTACCATTATTATGTTCTGTAATGGGTTACTGAAAAATCTATCTCATACAAAAATATATGACACAGTTCAAAATTAGGGAAAAAACCCACAGAAATCCTGGAGTAGCTGTTCTGAAGCCACCGAACAGGTCAGAAAACAGGTGCAACCTGATGATGATGATAATGCTAAAAATGAAAGTTATACTGTCAGGATATTTCACAGCCTTATATTAGTCTGACTGGCTGTACCGTCTTGGAGTGCTGGTTTATACTGATAAGCCAAGGATTACGTTTGCTGTTTCATGCATGCTGGTGCAGGCCTGCTGAGAGTGCTTGTGTGTTTGTGGTGTACTTACAATCTTGTAACTAAATCATACTAATCCAAATGTGAACTACTTATTGTTGAATCCATCACACTTGTTTTGTAAATGTTTTATATCATATAAGCAAAGGGAGATAATCACAACAACTATTATAAACAAAAGCTAAAAGAACATGATCCTGTCCCATGACAACAAATCATTGAACAGAAGATTTATAAATGTTGAACCAGCACTTTCCAGAGCAAGTTTCCTCAAAGTTAATATAGCAAGATCTGCAGCAGCAGCAGCACAAAGCAGCACAGTCCTGGATGTCAAACTCTGCACGTACACAAGCTTCCTGGAGACTGGCAGTGTTTGGGGGGGGGGGGGGGGTTACCATTCTGTGTTCAGACTAAACTGTGTTTACATCACCAATTCATGAAGAGACTTTATGTGAGGTGAAACTGTTTTGATGATTTATGAAAGATACCTGCATGTGCTGGTTTGGGTAACATGGTCACATTTAGCAACAAAATCTAGCACATTTGTAATTAAGAATAACATGGGAAGTAATCATGCGCTTTCAACCAACAGACGTCCAAACAGGAAGAGACGGTGGCTGATAAAACATACTAGGCCAAGGTTATAGCTCATGTGACAAGATTCTAATGACACATCTGACCGCAGTGACTTTGTGCCTAGTGGCGCTAGTCAGTGCAGCTACAGTAAATAACCAAATAATCTTACCTTTAAAAAAAGCAGCCAGACCACCATGAACAAAAGTTGTCTTGGAATGGAAATGGTCACCAGATGGACACCAAGAAATGCTGAACCAATGTAGAAGACAGGTGATCAGTGATAATGACAAGAGAAACCTGCATGCTAAATATCTGGGAGATTTGGAATGATAGAAGGAAGAGAGATCTTTTACAAATACTTTCTATGTTTGTGTCAATATGTATGAAGAAGATGTTGGTCATTACAAACATTTCTTCTATACATGTTGCTGCTGCTATTACACTGGGTAACACACAGTTTGCTTGGAAGTAAAACTAGCCAAGTTTTATTAATTTTATCTGCTGAACATGAAAGTGACAAGAAAATTTACCAACTGGCTCTTGTTTAGGAGATACTCAGTCTGCGTTGTTCACACAGGTACCAACTGGCAATTCTGTTTGTTTGATTTTATGATTGAAGTATGAGAAGTTATGAGAATCATGTCATGAGAAGTTTGAGCACTTTTTCTAGAAAGAAGAAGGCCTTGCGTACTGCTGTGATGTAAATGACCTTGTGAACTGCTGTGATGTAAATGGCTTGATGAATGCCACTAGAATTAAACACAACCCACAAGAATGCCAACCTTATAAACTCGCCCAAAGTGTGTCCCAAAGCAGTGTTGCTGCTTCACAGAAAATGAGGCAGTGTTGCTACTTCACAGAAACCATCTTCCTTCTGTTCTAGATGTTCCACTGCAATAGTCCTTAAAGTTGCAGTTTCTCCATTCTCACTTGGACTTCTTCCCTGACAACTGCGGCATGGTTAGTGACGAACATGGGGAATGCTTCCATCAGGACATCACAACAATGGAGAAACAGTATCAGGACTACTTCCATGTTAGCTATTTTTGGACATTAACTAGAGATGATCCTGAGCAGTTGTACAAGCAGGCAAAGAAACATCGAATACAGAAGTGGACATTCAATGGTACACTTTAGGCTCTATTACTATTATTAGTACTCTGTTTAGTAAGTAACTGTTAAGAGAAGCCAGTTTAGTAGGCATAACATCCTTTGATGAAGTTGAAAGAATCGCAGAGAACAGGAAAACTTGGCAAACAACTATGCGAGCCCTGTGGGACATTTAATGGCACGGGAAGGATGTAAGATTTAGTAAGTGACTGTTCCAACAGTTGACTTGCACTGGCTCTGGACTCTACATCAACTTCCAAGCATTTATGGATGAAATCTCTGAGCTCTTTTGACAGTTTGTGCTCGTCCTTTATATCTGGCTTACCCTACAAAAATGCAAACAAATGATTTATTGTCCTTTATGTCTGATTTACATAAGACAAAAAACACAAACAGGTAAAGTATAAAGTAACTGATTTCTTGTTCTCTACGTTTGGTTTACATGAGACAAAAACAAATAAATCAAGCACACAATAAGACAAAAACAAATAAATCAAGCACACAATAAGACAAAAACAAATAAATCAAGCACACAATAAGACAAAAACAAATAAATCAAGCACACAACTTACGTAAGACAAAAACAAATAAATCAAGCACACAACTTACATAAGACAAAAACAAATAAATCAGGTGCATGATGTTTTCTTCTCTTCCCACTGTTCACTAGTCAACAACAAATTAGTTTCCTGTTATGTGCAAAGAATGAGCTTTGGTACTTTGCCAAGTTTCTGTCACAATCTTTACTTTCCGTCTTGAGATGATAAATCCAGAGAGGTACAGCAGATAAGCCCCAGATACAGATGAAATACTCTTCAGATCTGCATGTAATAAAGTTCCTGGCTTTCCCGGCAGAAAAACTTTGACTGATAAGATACAGAGCAAAAGTGCCTGTCAACTGTAACATAAATCTGCCTTCTCACATTCTGAATGTGATCACATGATTAACTAATTTGATAAACATAATATGTTTGTTCCAATATCTTTCATCTTGATGTTTGTTCCAAAGTTATCTCTCATCTTGCTGCCATAAAAAAGAAACATAATGTGGATCCTGCTGCAGGCATGAAACTAATACTCCCCAAAGTCTCATCCCTCTTTACAGTACAGCAACTTTACTCCCAGCATCTTTCATCCTACCTTGAAGTCATCTAACATTATGTGGCTGTCAAGGATTTGTTTCACTTTTTTACAAGCAAATCTCAGATGGTTCCAGTCAGGTCTCCAACAAGAAAACTATCTCAGCATACTCTGTTCAAACAGGCGATCCTGACAGAGTTGGTGATCGTGCTTCTCCATCTTGTGTGACCTTCCTCGGTGCTTCCCATCACTTTAGATGTTTTTTTCCATGCCACTTAGTCAGTCCACTCAGATCTTTTTCTCTTGGTCTTCCTCTCTTCCATTACTTAGTTCTCCAACTTCTGTCTTCTCATGACAATGAAATTTTTACTGTTTCTTATTTTAGGTAGTTTTTGTTGTTCTGGAACTTCTTTGGAGGTCCTCATTGTTTGCTTTTCTGCCTGTTCAGGGTATTTGGTGCATCTAATGATCAAGTGCACGATTGAAATTAAATCACAAAATTTTATGACACGAAGAAGATATTAACAAATATGACAATGTCCCTAAAAGTGAGGAAAAGAGTATTACTGTGCTATATTAAGCTAGCATTGTTTTATAGTTGTGAAACCTGGACAAATTAACAGTTGACAAAGAAATTGGAAAAAAAAAGATCATTCACAAGACCAATATAAAGTATTTTATACATCTTTGGGACAACCTTTCCAATGACACAACATCCGACCGCGGGAAACTCCTGACAAAAGTATAATTTATGTTTTGTATGTACCTTGGTTGCAATACGATAAATAGCTTTGAGGGGAGTCTCATTCAAGTATGGTGGCTCCCCTTCCAACATTTCAATGACCATAATGCCAAGACTCCAGATATCCACTTTGTTGCCATAGTGTTTCCTGAAGAACAAAGAAACAGAACAAGTTTTATGAAATGAAAGAAGAGAAAAGTGCCATAATTTGAAAGTTTTACCTCACACCACACTGGTACTTAGTAAATTCTTGATAAGAAAGCTCATAAATATTGCAGAAACAAATGTTTTGTTGTTCATCCACTGTCTGGACTCAACACAGTCCCTTTGTAGTGGAACTGAGTTGAATAAACCATTTTGCTTTCACTCATTCACAACTGTAAGAAGAGTGTGTCCCACTACACTCATACAAGCTCCGACAATTAAGTAATGAGACTAATTACATTAAAAAATAAAATAACACTTGAAGATATAACCTGTATTTTATTCAAAGTAAGCCCCTTGTGCACTGATATAGCGAGTGGCACGATCTAACAAACACTGGAATGACCTCTGCAGTTCTTCTGTTGGTATGGCCCTTAAACTCGATGTTACGGCCCTTCGGATGTCATTATTATCATCAAAGAAGCGTCCTTTCAATGGCAGGGATACAAATCTGGGGAACAGGGTGGATGGTTGAGAACACACACTTGTCTTTGGGCCAAAAATTACTGTACAACTACTGTCCAGTGAGCCGGTGCATTATCATGAAGAAGGAAAAAAACTTCCAGGTACTGAATACTCGGATCGGACTTGGAGAATCCTTTTCAATAGGTGTTTCAAAATACTTAAATAAACTTTGGCAGTGACAGTCTGTCCTTCTGGAATAAATTCTTTGTGAGTAACTCCTTTGCTGTTGTAGAAGCACACCAACACAGTCTTCACTTTCAACTTCTAAAGACAAATTTTGTTGCCTTTTGGTGACAATGAAGACTTCCACCGAGCACTTTGCTGTTTAGTTTTGGGATCATAGCGGAAAATCCATGTTTCACCTCTGTAACAATCAAATTTAAGAAATGTTTATTTCTGCAGCACGTTTTGATGATGTCTTTTGCATACTCAACATGGTGATGTTTTTGGTCATTAGACAATGAATGTGGTAAAAACTGGCAAGCAACTTTTTCTTGCCCAAATCTTCCACTAAAATTTTATGAATGGTCTCTTGGTCAACACCACATTCGTCTGCCATCATCCTCAAACAACGATCATCTTGTATCGGTTCTCTGACTTTTGCAATGAGTTCCTCATTACGAGCAGAAATTGAGCGTCCATGTCTAGTTGTATTTGTAATAGTTTCCACGCCACCTCTGAATCGTGAATATCACCTGAATATCTGTGCACGAGATAAACAATTATTCCCATAAACTTGTTGCATCAATTCAACTGTCTCAATGGCACTTTTCTGGAGTTTTAAACAGAATTTAATGTTAGCTTTTTGCTCCATGCTGATTATGTAACAATGCACATCTGACTAATTCAACAAAATGGCGGCTCTTTTGTCGTCTGCTTATCAGGTGGCAATGAAAAGTTGCCAGATCATAGATGAAGGTTGCGTCTTTGGATTCCATGCTTTGCTTCATAGGTGGTATTTTTGTCTTGGCCATAATAAAATCAGTCTCATTACTTAATTGTCGGACCTTGTATGTTAGTTTCAGATGCAGTTTTCCCAGCTCTGTGTGTCAACCTGGAGCTGGGCGAGACTGACTTACTTATCCAGCAGTAGTAACAGATTCAGTCTGGCTAATGAAGCTGGATTCAACGTGGACCTCATGGCAGCGGAGCCTGCCAGGAAGCTCACTCTGAGTCTGCTCTGGGACTTCGAGCTGGCCACAGAGCAACCCACTCCTAACTCAGCGTGATACAAGTTTCAACATCTTCACTGCACTGACTCAGTGTGATACAAGTTTCAACATCTTCACTGCACTGACTCAGTGTGATACAAGTTTCAACATCTTCACTGCACTGACTCAGTGTGATACGAGTTTCAACATCTTCACTGCACTGACTCAGTGTGATACAAGTTTCAACATCTTCACTGCACTGATGGGTAAGAGCATCCGGCATGTGGTTTCAAGGAAATACAACAAATTTTAGCAGGTACACAGGCACATGTAGCACAGTTGATGGCAGAATGTCTTCTCATTCTAAGGCTGCAGGTTAGAGACCTCCTGTTAACCCAGCACTGATACTAGTCTTGAACACTGAAAACAAAGACTACCTACCTGCAGTGTTAAGCACATACACTTGTCAGTATTTCAATGAGAAATAAGATAATTATGTAACATCACTCCCATCACTTTGGCAGTTCACCATGGGTGAACAAAAACAGAAATCTCCCTAAAAGTCACATGCTATTTTTTTTTTAAACATTTCAAACCATAAATACTCCTTAAATGGTGGGGGGAGGATATGTCAAATAAATCTTACAAATAAGTGAGGAATATCTGCAGATGACACATTTACCTGGAGACGACCTCAGGAGCCATCCAATAAGGCGTACCAACCATTGTGTCCCTCTTGCCCTTCTCCGCACTAAGTTGAGCACAGAAGCCAAAGTCTGTCAGCTTGACAGCTCCAACCATTCCCAAGAGAACATTGTCGCTCTTGATGTCTCGATGAATGATGTTTCTGTTGTGAAGGAACTCGAGAGCTTTCAGACATTCACGACACACAGCAGCAATCTGCCCCTCCTTCATGATTGTTTCCGTGACTACATCAGTTAGAGCACCCCCATCTAAATACTGAAACAGACAATTGTTCATAAGCTGTTGGCCACAACAAGTCTAAAACAAATGACAAGAGAATCAGGAGTGTAAAATATGACCAGAGAATGTGTCCATGTCTTAAAACCGGTGTCTAAAGTATGCAAGAGAGAACTTATGCATGTCTTCTCACATATATTAAAGAAATGACAAAAGATCACAGTCCAGTCTATTATTTCTGTTTCGTGCATAGACCAGTACAGCTGAGACAATTTCCTCTGTCAATCACCAACATCCTCTTCTATACTTCCTGAATGATTTCAAAGCTGAACATCATAGTACTAGAGCTCCATGTGCCACTGTACTTGAACTGAATGATCACAGGCCAGGACTGACATAACTGTGACAATAACACTGACACAGTAGAAAACTTAGAAAAGAAATAAGAGAAGCATGTCTGTTCATTTAAGAAAATTCTCAGGCTAAACTTTAGGAAACATTCTGTCACATCACATCTCAAAATTACATAAGGTAAAGGTAATCCTGTCATGTCTTAGAGGCACATAGGGGTATGGTGTTAGCACCCTTAAACTCTGTAACAACAGAAACATTTTTAAAAAAATCAAAGTATTATTAGCAACTAAAATATCTGTATAAAAAATTTCAGTGAAAAACTTGCACACTGCCAAATATTAAATTCAGTGAGCTATCTCTTGGATGAACTGCTCCATATATCCTGCATGAGACGACACACAGTCTGCAGACTGAAGCTGTTTAACTGGCCCTGTGTCTGTCATACACGAGCAGTCACAGAGAAAGTTGCTATATAAGACTGTATCACTGATCCTGCCACCTATACTTCTAAAATTAATGTCCTGCTCTGACAGTCTTGACTTTCTATCCAGCAGACAGTTCTGCTGGCTTCCTTTACCTTCTTTAGCTACCGCTCGACTTTCTCATGTCCTGGTATTCAAAGCTTAACTAGAATTGGCTGATTACAAACCTCCATGACCACCCATAGCTCATTCTCTAGGTAGTAACAGTCTAAGAAGTTGACAATGTTCTCATGTCTGTATTGCTTCATGACTTCAATCTCTGTGATGATTAGTTCTTTCTTGGGCTGGTTATTGAGATCCATCATCTTGATGGCCACTACTTGGTCAGAGTCATTGCATTTTGCCATGCGTACCATCCCAGATGCTCTGTTTCAGAAAAATGACACAATTTACAATTGAACAATAGAAGAAACCAGTAACAAAGGTAGGTACAGGTGTATGGATCAGTTTTACAATGCGTCAGAGGGAGTAAGGAAAGTGAGAAAAAACATAAAAGGTAGAAAGTATGAAAGCAAGATGAGACTGTATAAATCAAAAACATCCAATATTTCAGTGTGAGCTTTTTTCAAGGGTTACATACAAAAACAACACAACACATACATAAAAATGAAAAACTTAGCCTTGTGGCTTTCCTCCTGGTACAGAATCACTCCCTCTGTCACTTTGTAAAACTCAACCATATATCTCTATCTACCTTTATTACTAGAACCAGTTTTACAGCAGTTGTTATCTCTTTTAACAGAAGAAATTACACCCGTTACATGATAAACTGTGCAGTTTTCTCAAGATTTCTGCTATATCTGGACCCATGTTACATGATATTTTGTAGTTCATTCATTCATTCATTCAATCATTTGCATGTCCCTTGCGGAACTTTGCCTCCCAAACAGCAAATGGTTGAATGAATGAATGAGCTCATAATGACCTATAGCGATAGTACAGTCGTAGGCTGTCCAAAGAGTCTGTAGAAAGGATGTATCCATGACAACCACGAACACAGATTGCTTCACACTTAGCTGGCCATTGTTATCTACCATTGTGATCATTACAGTTTTATATTTTATTGATATAACTGTAATCTGCAGTAACATACGTCATGTTCTGGCTATGATGTGTTACAAGGTAAAGGTTGTTGCTTTATCTATGACATAAAAAAAGTGAATCAAATCTTCATGAACATTTCTTTATTTGCTCTCTCACTCTCTTGTAAATGATTGTCCAAAAAATAATAATAATTCATAGTATAGACCAGTGCTTTTCACACATTTCTAGACTGTGACACACCTCTAGATTTCTTGCGGTACACAAAATCCCGTGGCATAGCCATTTTGGAAGCAGTGACCTACACTGTTAATCTTGTAGGTCTAGACAGAAACTGGACAGTTTTATGTGTTGTAGGTCTTGACAGGACAGTAGTTAGACGGTATATTTTGTAGATCAATACATACATTAGGCTATTTTATAGTAATCCTACAATTTCAATTTCTGGTCCACTCTAGCTCAGTTTGGCAAGCTATATCTGCCTATGCCAGATACTCAGTGGCTCAATGAAGCCTAGTAGAATGCATTTTTTGTATTTGGTGACAACAAAAGATCAAACAGAAATTTTTTTTTTTTTTTTTCACTCTGTAAATGTAGTTTTGACTTAGTATATTCTATTTTTTTTTTCTCATGCAAATTTCTTATCCATGCTATGTGGCCAGGTTTTCAAATTTATGTGCTTGCTTCAAGCATATTTTTAGAAAACCTTTAACACACATTTATTTTACTGCCAGTGTGTTCACTGAGCCAGATTTTAATGAAACTTCCAGAGTTTTCTTAACTTAATGAAGTCTATGATTTCTTCTATGCAAGACAGAAAAGAAATCTATTACAGACTCTCTGACAGACTTGCGAGAGAGCAGTTTCTTAGACATAACAAGTATTTTCTCATGACATCCACATCTTCATGCAATGAAAGCACTTTTTAACAACAGCCACTGATTCAAAATAAAATCTTTTTTCTGAAATATAAATGACAAGTGTGCATAAAATGCTGTTTCTGTCCAGTAAAATTCAAATGTTGCATGTCACTTTCATATAACTATTTCCAGTGACTTTCTAATGTCATATGTCACATTTATAATCTACTTACTGTGTCTAATGTCTCACATTTCACATCTATACATCTGTCTCCTGTGTCTAATGTCTCACACTTCACATCTATATATCTGTCTCCAGTGATTTCTAAACAACTCACCCAGCACCAAGCTTTTTCTGAATATCATATTTGTCTTGTGCATTGCCAGGACTAGCCATTCTTCCTGAAAAGATAATAATAGATTCAATAAATGAGGCTGTGAAAAATGTGGACAAACATAAAATGATACTCAATCTGGCAGTTTGAAACATTAGGCAGTTGTGATGACCAGAAAAAAATAGCATAATTTTATCATTGTCTCAATGATAAAATCAGATAACAAGATGATGCTGTGCCCATTATAAGATAGATATCTATATCAAGTTTTGACAAAATTGCTTTCTATGTTTGTTAGCATGACACATGAAGCATTTCTGAGGTATTCAGGTCTACTATTAACAAACATGAGCTATGTGCATTCTACAAGGAGACTTTTTTTTTTTTCAAAGATATATCTGAAATGACATTCATTCATTCATTTGCATGTCCCTTGCTGAACTTTGCCTCCCAAACAGCACTCCTGTAGGTCTCTCGGTTGTGAGCAAGATGGCCTGCTGCTGCTGCATCCACCTGCAGATCGTCAACGATGTCTTGCAGCCATCTTCGCCTTGGTATTCCTCTCTTTCTTTTTCCCATTATGTATCCTTCCAATACGGTCTTCTCTAAATTATCACGACGTTTAATGTGTCCAAAATATTTCAGTTTTCTCTCTTTAATCCTCTTTACTAGCCAGCCTTCTTCAATATTAAGCTCTTGTAGTATAGATATATTTGTTCTTTTTTGTGTCCACGATATTTGGAGAACTCTTCTGTAGCATTTACATTCAAAGGCATCTAAGTGTTTCTCAGATGTTTTGTTAAGTGTCCAGGTCTCACAGGCATATGTTGCGATGGGAAAGATGCATGCCCTTAAAAATCTTATTTCTGTGTAGTTCTGTCTGCTCCTCTCCACAGATTCTTTATTTGTTTTACTTTCTGAAAAGCAATAGATGTCCTTTTAATTTCCCTCATTGTATCTCCATTATTAGTTAGTAGTGATCCAAGATATTCAAAACTCTCCACTTCTTCCAGTTTTTCCTCATTGATACATATTTCAGCTGCCTTGTTTGTTTTGTCAGTTGTCATCAATTTAGTTTCTTTGCATTAAGATAGAGGTTCTGCTCTTTGCTGTTCTTACGGACTGACATAATTAGTTTTTCCATTCCTTTTTGTGTTGTGGACAGTAACACTGTGTCATCAGCATATCTAATCTCTGGTATTTCATAACCTCCAATTGTTATATTTCTAGCAATTCAACAGCCAGGAAGTTCATAAAGAATCAAGGCCCTGATGGAGGGCAGATGTAACATAAAAATAACTTAGAGCAGGTATAAAGCACCAAATTTAGTCTCCCATATTTTATCACTGAATGCCCCACCAAGTAACAGAGTAAGACAGAGACACAGAACAAACAACAATGTAACTTATCAAACTGCTTCATGCATCAAGCATGTAGTTTTTCAGGTAAAGACAAAGCATGTAGTTTTTCAGGTAAAGACAAAGCATGTAGTTATTCAGGTAAAGACAAAGCATGTAGTTATTCAGGTAAAGACAAAGCATGTAGTTATTCAGGTAAAGACAAAGTGGCAGCTGATAAAAACTACTTATAACAATTGTTTTCAAAGTGGATTGTACCATCCCTCCTGGGAACTTTGGAAAGAAAAGTGGATGTGTATGTGAGTGTGTGTTTTGGGGAGGGGGGGGGGGCACTGAAAGAAAAGAGAACAGCGACAGGCAGAATATTCAACTTGGCAAAAGTTTTCAGTTGTGTTCAGGATGTGAGCTGGCAAACATGGGGGTGGCAGGTTGGAAAAGTTTACGAAGTACTGATTTTTACTAACACTCTGCTGCCACAGGCAGACTTGGATACTACCCAAAACACCAGGAAGATAAACTGTCATCTGTACAATGGGATGTCTGAGGGGGAAAAAACAAAAAACAAAAAAACAAAAAAAAAAGGGTGAGAAATGAAGATGTGTGAGCCATCACAGAAACATTATCACTATTATAATATAGTGACAGGTAAAGGCTGGACTGGCTTGGTCAAGTCACCCACTACCACAAGCAATGTAGCACAAATATAGAGGGAACCAGACAAAAAGACAACACAGAGGAAATGAATTGAGGGAGTAAATGACATTCTGCAGAAGAATTGTGTGAGCACATATCAAGCAGCATTATGTGCCTTAGATCAGAAAATGACAATCAAACTAGCAGCAATATATACCAGTAAACATCAGAGTTAACATGAAGAAGACACGAGTAAGAAAGAATACAGTCTCACTGATTTCACCGTGTAAAATAAGAAAATATGCTCACTTAATGCTTCATTGATTTCACTGTCTGTCATTGTCTTCTTCTGTGACCTTGGCCGTCTAGTGGGGACATCACCATCAACATCACTGCTGCCATCATTTGTTCTTAATTCTGCCAACTCATCAGTAAGTTCCTGGTGGTGTGATGTCTCCTTCGTTGGTGAGGGAGGCCTGTCATGAGCATCCTAAAACATTCGCAAATGAGCACAATCATGATCCATCACTACAAGAAGATGAGCACAATCATGATCCATCACTACAAGAAGATGAGCACAATCATGATCCATCACTACAAGAAGATGAGCACAATCATGATCCATCACTACAAGAAGATGAGCACAATCATGATCCATCACTACAAGAAGATGAGCACATTCATGATCCATCACTACAAGAAGATGAGCACATTCATGATCCATCACTACAAGAAGATGAGCACATTCATGGAACAATTTTTTATAAATAGGAAACTACGAGGTTTTGGTACGGTAAAGTAAGATAACAAATATTGTAGGATTAAACCTCGAAAAAATCGTAGACAAAGCACTTTAGTGAGACGTGAGAGAAAGAAAAATCACAAGAGAATTACCTGGGATTCGAACACGGACTCCGGTAGGACGAGCAGCCGTCTAGCCACGAGAGAACAGCGTACTATCGACTTAGCCAACTAGCACCCCAAAAAAGGTGTTTTGTTGACATAGTCTTTAGTAACTGCTCAGCAGACATGAGAGATCGTGACACCCGGAAAGAAACGAGGTCGTGACACACAGAAATTCCGTAGCTTAGATTCATTCTCTCTAGCAGGTACCAACTAGACAAACATACACACGGTCTCCTGCCATGTCTGGTGCAAACTTGAACAACAATAACAAACGAACGAATACTTATTACATGAAGTTAGTTTCAGGTATAGTTTTAAGGAACAATTTTTTATAAATAGGAAACTACGAGGTTTTGGTACGGTTTTTCGAGCACATTCATGATCCATCACTACAAGAAGATGAGCACAACATACATACAATATACACAGATGTATAAAGAAAAGTGAAGGACTTGAAAGCATCACAACAACAACAACAACAGGGAGATGATACAAAGGAGACAGGTGGGAAAAGCCAGAGAAAGAAAACAAATAATGGCAATAAATGAAGAGCTCACAGCAAGCCTTGACACCAGAGCTGAGACACATAAAACAAATATCATCTACTGCAAGCTCAACTGTTCACTTCTAAAAACTGTTTCCCTGAGTTATCTAGCCTATATTTACCACCACGTCTCTTCAAAAAAAAAAAAAAAAAACACATAGAAAAAAAAAATGAGGGAAAAATGAAGCAAGAGAAGGCAAGATGAGTAAAGAGAGAAATAAAAAGAAAATATTCATAATAAAAGAATGAAAGTAAGAAGAATAAAAATGAATGTAAATGAAAATGACATGGCAAATAAAAAAAAGAACACCAGCACATGGATCCATTCACCTTGTCCTCCGAGCTATGAATGGCAGTGTTTGTTGAATCTACTTCCCCCAGTTTCACCGGTTCTGCATCTACATTCTGTGCCTTGGCCTCCTGACTTTTTTCAGACCCAAACGATGACCTATTGTCTTCAGCCTCATCAATTTCCTGTAATGTCGTGGCAACCACCATAAACTTTGCTGTTGATGGTCGGCGTTTGATGGAACGCTGGTAAGTTTTCAGTGCATTCACCACAGCTTCTGGGTTTTCTCTTTGCTCTTTTTTTCTGAAAGAAAAGGAAACTGTTTCAATGTTTTACATTTTAGAACTTTAGCATAACTCTTTCCGTGCGTATGGTTGATATAGTGACACTTCCGGTGTCCCTAAGCTACCATATGGTCATTATAGTGACAATTGTTTGTTTCATTAAAACAAGCGGTGTAACATTTAGATTGTACATATTTCATCCGCGATTCCGGTGACACTTTCAAAATGGCGAAAGAGTGCCTAGTTACGAGCGATGCCGAGCGATAAAAAGGACAAGAAGCATGGAAATTTTTCAATTTTTGACGATGTAGATAGGGGTATGGACATAGCCTATGGCCAACCCGCTGCTCTTGAATGTTTTCTAAGTAGATCTACACATCTCAGATGGTAAGTAGTGGTAAGTAGGGCAGATCTAGACCTCGCCGATGGTGAGCTGGCCACAATCAGTGTCTAAAAACATCACATTACTTCTTTTTTCCTAAAAAACTCTGCATTTATGAAATTTTCATTCATTTAGCTATACTTTGAAACATATTAAGTATACGGAAGTACATGGAAATACTGTTTTCCATTCCATTTTACAACTAGACCCCCTAACAGACCAAGACCCGCGTTTTTACTCCCACACACCATGACACGTCTGTGTTTCTTCTAACGCACGGAAAGAGATAAGACACAGAAGTAATGATAAAACATGCGCGTATGCGGAAGCAATGATAAAACATGTGTGTATGTGGAGGAAGTAATGATGAAAATGTGCGTATGCGGAAGCAATGATAAAACATGTGTGTATGTGGAGGAAGTAATGATAAAATGCGTGTGTATGTCTAATCTGGTTGAAGTAAAGACCACTGAAATCAAAAGAACTGAGTTGGAGTCGTGTTTTACTTTGACCAGATTAGTGGTGTAGCCATGTATACCAAGATGGCCCCCAGCTACGCGTGTCTGTTCATGGGCCACTTCGAACACAAGGTTCTGAGAGCCTTTACAAGCCCTTTTCCCGCCCTCTATAGACGCTACATAGATGACAGCATTGGGGTCTCATCAATGCCAGAGGAAGACCTTAACAACTTTATCAGTTTTGTTACAATCCTGTCATTTCTTTCACCTCCCATATCTCTGCTACTTCCGCTAACTTTCTTGACATTGCCATCACTACCGGCCCTTCCGGGCATACTACTTCTATCCACTATAAACCTACAGACTCTCACAGCTACCTCCTGTATTCTTCCTCCCATCCCAGATCATGTAAGGACTCTCGTCATCTTGGAACCGCATTAGCCATATATCGCGGCAACAAGCCCTCACCCCTAAACTGCTCTGTAGCTCGGACGGAATTAAACTAGTACTCACGTACCACCCTCATAGCCTGGCAGTTAAAAACATACTGTTTCGCCATCTCCATCTCCTCCAGACTGAGCCTGATACACGTGAACTTTCTGGGGAACCCCCATTGGTAGCCTACAGATGGGACAAGAACCTTAGGGACCTTTTAATTCGTAGTCATCTTAAGACAGATGACACTTTTTATGGTACCAGATGTTGCAGAAACCGTAGATGCAACACTTTCCGTTTGTTGTCGAGGCTAGCCAGATCTCCTTCCCTAAGTCCACGTTATCAGCTCAGGAGGGTTTCACCTATACTTCACGTAATGTTATTTATGCTATTATGTGCAAACATTGCGAGTGAAGTACATAAGAGAGACTGGCTTATGGTTAGGAGATCGATTTCGCCAGCATCTCAATGATATTTCTAAGAGGGCCTGGACATCTGAGGCTAAACATTTTTGCCTTAGCAACCACAGGGGTAAACAGGACATTTCTGTTAGTGCCATCCGCTCTTGTTCTGCTGATGTATGATCTCGGAGGGTCCTAGAACAGCGCCTTATTTTCCAGACTGGCTGTCTCCACCCAGCTGAAATTAACAATGTCTTCAGCTTTCTGTAACTTCTTTATTTTTCCACTGGCCCGTTTTTTTGTGTTTTTTTTTAAACTCTATTTTCTTTCTCTATGCTACCCCTCCCTACCACCACCTTATTTTCTTCTCTGCCAACATATTGGTGTCTATAGGGTCTTGTCCTATTCACCAGTTTCACATTTTCTCCCTGCAGGTGTTTATGTTCTTCATTCATTATCTCTCCGCATCCCCTCCCCCCCCCCCCCCCGACACCTCTAGTGGCTATCATGTTTCTATTGCTTTCCCCCCACCCCTTTCTCCCACTTGTTATCCTTCTCTCTCTCCACCTCTTCTTTATGATTGGCTCTATCGGCCATCCTTTGTTGTGAGCAGCATGGTCTTTCCTTCTCCCTTCTAATACACACATTTCTGTTTTCTACTTGCAGGAAGACACATTCAGATAAGTTCGTGTTTTTGTCTCGTTGTGCATGTATCCTCGAATAAGGCTCATGCCAATATATCGGATGTCGTATGTTTTTCATTTATACATTCTCATACTTTCTATTCGTTTTTTTTCTCATCTTACTCACTCCCTCCCTCACTTTGTAAAACTGCACCATACACCTCTATCTACCTTATTTATTTAAACCAGTTTTACTGCAGTCGCCATCCCTTTTATCAAGACAGATCTCCATATGTACAAAACTCTACCAAGACAGATCTCCATATGTACAAAGATAAGCACTCATTGTATTAATGCTTAATACCCTCTCTATCTTCTGTTGTTGTTAACTTGTGAAGACTAGACAAATATAACATTGTTATTTTGTTACAATTTAAAGCCTACACCCATCAGTTTTTAACCATCAAGAATTTCCCAACACTGCTGGATTTACACTGACCACCTGACAACAGATCATAGAAAAATAAGGGCTCTAATGTCACATCCCCTATATATCTCAACAGGACAACGTTCACTCATATCTATCAACTTCGAAAAGAAAATAAATGTGTTTCTTTATCAGATTAGTGTCTTTTCATATTGTCTCTCTTTCATCTAGCTTTTTGTTGTTGTGAATTCATACTGACTCTCCTCATTTCCTCAGTGTGCACTAGAAGACAAAACAAGATTCTTTTCAGGCTCCACCTTATATACTATGAGACTGTTATGTATTTTGCTTCTTTGCTGGTTATTTCTTTTGTCGTGTGTCTGCTCTGTCACAATTTATTCAGGTCATGTTCCAAAAATGTTTACTTCAGACTCATGTACATACTCATGTACCATGATAAATATTACAATATAACACTGTGTTCCATGAGAAATATTACAATATAACACTGTGTTCCATGAGAAATATTACAATATAACACTGTGTTCCATGAGAAATATTACAATATAACACTGTGTTCCATGAGAAATATTACAATATAACACTGTGTACTATGAGAAATATTACAATATAACACTGTTCCATGAGAAATATTACAATATAACACTGTGTGCGATGAGAAATATTACATATACAATTTTATTCTGTGTAACATAAGAAATGTTACATATAAAATCTTACACTGTGCATTATACAGTTTTATACCTATGTACCATGGGAAATATTACACAGAGAGATGATTTTACTCTGCATTCCTTGAAAAATATTAAAAATAAATCTTGCATTCCACACCATGAGAAATATTACACTGCACACCATGACATGTATTCAGTCAGTCATCTGCATGTCCCTTGTGGAACTCTGCCTCCCTAACAGCTCTCCTGTAGGCCTCTCAGTTGTAAGCAAGATGCCTTGCTGCTGATGCATCCATTTGCAGATTATCAACAATGTTTTGCAGCCATCTTTGCCTTGGTCTTCCTCTCTTTCTTTTTTCCATTATGTACCCTTCCAAGACGGTCTTCTCTAAATTATCATGACGTTTAATGCGTCCAAAATATTTAAGTTTTCTCTGTTTAATCCTCTTTACTAGGCAGCCTTGTTGAATATTAAGTTCTTGTAGTATGGATATATTTGTTGAGAAGTATTACACATAAACTATGACACTGCACACATTAGAAGTATTACACATAAACTATGACACTGCACACATGCCTCAGATCAAGGACAAACTTACGAGATATTTGAATTATTCAACAACTGCTCCCAGGACTCGGGCAAGCCCTCAAATTCTCCCTTCTCTTTGTTAAAGCCCACATGGTAATTTCTTTTAACATTGAAAGGTTCTCCAATGCACATGGGAGCATCCTCATCTCCTCCGCCAGACTTACTGGAGCTCGTGGAGGTTTTGGGCCTTCGAAAGAAGCCCATTATGTTCTGCATGTTGGATGTAGCCCTCTCTTGCCGACTCCTGCAATATAAAAGAAAATGATATCTATGAACAGACGACACATTTTCATCAAATAACAAAATGTATTGTGACTCATGAGAAATATAAATCTGAAACACTTTCATGACAGCTTTGATTTTTTCTTTTTACACACTTCACCACGAGAACTGGCCATGAGGTTGCTTGTATTTCTTGACGTTTTGTTTGTTTTTTCTTCCTTTATTCTCATTTCTCTTTTCTCTCCTAAATTTACTTTGTTCACTTAAAAAAAAAAACAAACAAACAATAGCATACATCTTCATCTGTGTCTATTGTCTGAAAACTCCTGGGTACCTCAACAGCAAAGCTGGGGAAACAAAAAATGAGAGAATAATTCTTATACTGTATAAATGACCTTTGATTGTGTTGTGAAGAAGTCCATAAAGAAAGCTGGCACTACAGCTTCAACTAAGTAAAGGCACCAGTCTAGTAGATCCTGAAATGTAGATAAACTACAACAGTCCAGCAAATGACACTGTATCAAATAACCACTCTCAGCATAGAAACAAATACCAGGACACAACTGCTTTCTAAAACAAGGCATGGATAAATGAGGCTGAGTTCAGCACTTCTGGTTCCAACATGGCAGAAAGGTGATGACTGTGCCTTTGTTTGCCTTTCTCTATGCTTTGTCTGTGCAGTTTCATTGTACTGTGGACTGGGAGTCCAGTTTAGCACCCTAGCTACTAAGTTCAGTGCTTGGGGTGTACTGCAAGCTGCGACTTTGAGTGGCGCATGGATTTCCATGCCAGTGATTGGTCATTGATAAACAAAGGTGATGCATTCTTCTGTGTTGTTGGAAGGTTGGCGCCGCTTCTTACAGCAGGCTGTGAGCGCCTCCCTACTGATGACTTTTGTGGAGATGTATGCATTCATCGTGCACAGATCACTTTTCCTTGTTCTGCATGGTCATGATGTGGGATGGTTCTTGCACATTGCAGGTGTGACTGGTACAGGTGGCGGAGCAGTTACAGGATATTCTTGTTTTCTGTGATGCTCAAACTGTACCGAACCTGAAGCTGAGCGTAAGAGTTGTCTGTCTGTTCAGTGGCATCCAGGATAGATTAGAACAACACATTAGCCACCTCTCCACTACCAAAATCAGTGTAAGCTGCTGTCACCATCTGACTAATGAAAGCACATGAAATGTTCTGACCTCAGTAAATCAGGAGATCATGACAGCATAAAGATCTTGAAAACAGAATATTCACCTACTGTAACAGAGATATCCTGTATCGCAGGATGTGAACAATGTTTAAAAGTGTTCACCAACTTTCATTCTGAAAGTGTCCTGCTTGAAATAAGTAAAGAAACAAAATCACAACCACCACCACACACACATTAAACTATCAAGTAAAACAATATCAAACAAAAACTACCTGCTCTGAACTGTGGATTATGAAGGGAAAAATGCAACCTTTCTTGCAGTAACATCATGGGGAGATATAAATAGGGTGACATTTTACCCAAGCAAAAAAATATATCTACATTTAAAAAAACCAAAGAGAGAGAAAGAAACACAACCCACAGTCCATGAAAGTTTTAAAAAATGAGTGCAACTGAAGTGACATTTTCAGTTTTACATGTCACATGCTGCCTATATTTCAATGGCAGACAGGAAGAATGACAAAACATAATCAGAACTGTTACACTGTGGAGTACTGATAGCACAGTAACACTACAACTTTCTTTTTTTCAGCACCAAATCTGGATATTTACTTTGAACCAGGAAGTTAAATAGTCAAGCTTGGAACTCAGCATAAGTGGAGGACCAGAACACTATGCAGATACCAAACATGGAACAGACAAGAAATACACAAGGAATACATCCTCTGAAGAAAACAAACATGAAACACAGACAAGAAATACACAAGGAATACATCCTCTGAAGAAAACAAACATGAAACACAGACAAGAAATACACAAGGAATACATTCTCTGAAGAAAACAAACATGCAACACAGACAAGAAATACACAAGGAATAAATCCTCTGAAGCAAACAAATATGAAACACAGACAAGAAATACATGAGGAATATATCCTCTGAAGAAAACAAACATGAAACACAGACAAGAAATACACCCTCTGAAGAAAACAAACATGAAACACAGACAGACAAGAAATACACAAGGAATACATCCTCTGAGCGAAACAAACATGAAATACAGACAAGAAATACACAAGGAATACATCCTCTGAAGAAAACAAACATGAAACACAGACAAGAAATACACAAGGAATACATCCTCTGAGGGAAACAAACACGAAACACAGACAAGAAATACAAAAGGAATACATCCTCTGAGGGAAACAAACATGAAACACAGACAAGAAATACACAAGGAATACATCCTCTGAGGGAAACAAACATGAAACACAGACAAGAAATACACAAGGAATACATCCTCTGAGGGAAACAAACATGAAACACAGACAAGAAATACACAAGGAATATATCCTCTGAGGGAAACAAACATGAAACACAGACAAGAAATACACAAGGAATACATCCTCTGAGGGAAACAAACATGAAACACAGACAAGAAATACACAAGGAATACATCCTCTGAGGGAAACAAACACAGAAATACTGAAGGAATAAATATTTTTTAAGGCAGAGATATTTAAAAGCAAGACTGGTGACAGTAACAGAATATGAATGTTTTGGAAGAAAAAAAAATCAAATATATGGTAGATCCCTTAAAGAAGTAAAACATGATAACAGTCAGATTTCCCTATAACAAGAAATAACAGGAAAAAACTTCTGTGAAAAAAACTGGAAGTTCTCTGCAATTGTCTAGCCCCACATAATGGTAGCATATTACTGGCATTGAATATAGGTCGTATCTCAGGTGCCACTATTTAATATTCCTATTTCTATTTTAACTACTATCAAAATATACTTTTATTGAAAAACTAATTTTTCACAAGAAAACCATCAATATGCAGAAACCAAATTTCATTTTAAATTAAATCCACACAAAACAATGTGAAGCTAAACTGGCATTTCTCATTTCCTGCTGCTGATATACTTTGCTCACTACACCATCAAGTCTGTGACTTGAGGCATCAAAACTAGGTGATTAATAGAACTGAGGCCTCAAAACTCAGTGATTAATAGAAATGAGGCACCAAAACTAGGTGATAAATAGAATTCTGGCACCAAAACAAATTTGATAATGGAATTCAGCCACTAAAACTGAGCAAAAAAAAAGAATTCAGTCATCAAAATCAAGCTGGCGGTGAAATTCAGGCAGCAAAACCAAACTGGAAATAGAATTCAGTCTGTAAATAAGTGGACACTTGTCAAATCTGAAACTGCAAACAAAAGCCAAACAGTAATTTATGACTCACATGTAAAATAGTTCTGGCTTGATATACACAGACACAACACGGACCAGCTAACTCAAGTATGTACTCGAACACTCATGTATGTGTTCTCCTTTACATCAATTTCAGCACTTCCTCTTCTACCACTTTATTATCTTGTACATGTCAATAACCAGGGGTTTAACGCTCTCCCCTCCCCCAATTATGAAATGCTGATCTTTCAGCCTTACACAAATAAAGCAAAATGTGGAGACTCACAAACTTTGGGCAAAACACATGCATCAAGCGGAAATTCAGACATACACATACACAGCTAATATGTTTCACAATAATCATGTTGCAACAAAAACTACTGCGGTTAAACATGATGCAGATTTATTCTATTGCAGCATCTGGAAAAAAAAAATTAAACAGAAAATAGGATAACAGTGGGGGGAAAAAAGTCCAAGAATGACATGTTCACTGAATCAGTCAATTTGATCATGTATGTATGATCTACAATGGATATGTTTGTGCAGTCAACCCAGAAGAAGGGATCAGTGAATGGTTCCAGACTGAAACAGGCATGAAACAAGGATGTATATTATCTCCCTTGCTTTTTTAAATTGCCACAGACTTCATAATGAAAAAATGCTGCACAGGTATAACGGGCACTGACTGGGTACATGAGACCCAACTGGAAGATCTTGATTTTGCAGATGATGTAACTCCTTATCAGTGACAATGTGAAATCAGTACAAGAAAAAACAGATATCTTGTCTTCAATGGCTTGTAACAAAGGACTTGAAATTAACAAGGAAAAAACAAAAATAATGAAACTTCTCATTAATCAAGAAGGAAAAATATACATAGAATGAACAGCTGTTGAAGAAGTAAACCAATTTGTATATCTCAGAGGCTACATAGACCAGGATGGTGACACCAGAAAGGAAGTTAGAATAAGAATTGCAAAAGCAGCATTGACCTTCAAGAATCTTGAGAACATATGGAATTCAAAAGTTATAAGTACAAAAACCAAGTTAAGATTATTCAATTCAAATGTAATATCCACCCTCATTTATGCATGTGAAAGCTGAAAAACAACTAAAGAAATAGACAAGAAATCAGACTCTAGAAAACAAATGCCTCAGGAAAATACTCGGTATAAAGTGGAATGAATTCAAGAACAATGCAGAGATAAGACATATGAGCAAACAACCTGTCTCATGGGTGATCAGAAAAAGATTCACATATGTTGGTCATGTGCTGAGAAGAAACAACCAGAGAATCCCAAAACAAGCCATCAAGTGGAACACAAAAGGCTGAAGAAAAAGAGGTCAACCATGTGAAACTCTAAAAAGGACACTGTTAAGAGAGGCCAGTTTAGTGGGCATAACATCCCTTGAATAGGTTGAAAAGCTCGCCAAAAACAGGAAATCTTGGTGAACTACCATGTGAGCCCTATGTGATGTTTAACAGTATGGAAAGGATGTAAGATGAAGAAGAATATGTATGATCTAAAGTTTGCATGAAAGTAGCTCTGTCACCCATGTGAAACATACACATCTTTTTCTATGCAATACTTGGTGCATGGTTTTAGCGGCCAGGTTTTATCTGAACAAGTCTGAGAGCAATGTGGTTGCCATTATGCTTGGCCACCTTCTCTCCCAGCTCCAGGAACTAGTTACCAAGTTTCTACAGCTCGGCTGAGCAGGCCAAACTCAAATCACCAACCTCAGGCTATAAATGATGAGAGCATCAAACAACTCACTATCCAGGCCACCTTTGTTCTCGGACACTGACAAGAGAAGTTTAAACAAGCAAAACAACACTTTGGCGTGTTCTCACACAGTAAAAAAGAAAAAAAAATCACCTTCTGCTGGCCTTACACAGTTAGGCCTTATTATTCGTATCACAACTTATCAACACCTGTAACTAGAAAAGGACAGAGAGTTCTGACAATAGAATAAAAGATAATTTTCTGACAACAGAATAAAAGATAATTCAAGATGTGCGGATATGAGCAACATATAAAACATTCATGCATGAATCACACAACTGATCATTCTAACAACTACCATGGTCTACTGTTCTCATGTGTAAAAATGGAACTGAAAGGGGAGGGGAAGGTACAGATAGTGAAGACAGCAGTTCAGAAAGCTAGGACAGCTGCTCGCTCATCAAAGTAAGACTGATACTCATAACAAGGATAGACCAATTCAGAAAGTGATGGCAGCTGTCCAGAATGTGAAGACAGATACTCCGAATGTGAAAAGATAGCTGCTCATAAAATGAGTGTGAAATGGAAAGAAGGTATTATGTTTGTTGTAAATGAGTCAACACAGCAACCAGTAGAACTGTGTCCCAATCATGATGAGACAGCTAACCCGAAAAAAACTGGGATTCTTATTTTATCATGCCTGGCCACTGTTGTTAAAACCAGTTTTCTGTGATGACAGCTTCAGCGTGACAAGGTGAGAAAAGCAAAGAGGGAAACAATCAAAGCATTCTGCTGTTAAATCCTTCCAGTTGTCCTATTTTACTGCCACAGAAAACATCAGTTTCACACTTACTCATGCAGGCTTTATCGGGTCCCTTTTCTTTAAAACTCTATCTGCAAGGACTTCCTTACTTCGGCAACACAGTGTTTTGAAATATACAATGACCTGGCCCCCCCCCTCAAAAAAATGTCCTCCACTATCAGATCCTTCAGAGAAACAAGGATATTTTTAATCTCCCTTTAACAGGAAATAAATTGTAACTGACAATTTTAAATGATTTATTTCCCTATCTTTATTGCCTATTTTTTAACTTAGCTCATGTTAGCGTACAATTTCCCATCAAAGTCACATACACATATAACCAGAACATCTCTGCTTCTTTGTTCAGACTAAATACATATCAGATAGTGGACATCTCTGACTGTTTTAAGAATAGTTACCTAATTTAAGGCTTGCAAGAATTTCAGATTTCACAAACCATAACCGGTGGTTATCTTTGCTTCAAGGCCTTCTCAATCAATATGGAAGCTGGGCCACAGTTAAACTTTTATTTATAACTTATTTTTTTCTGAATGTGAAAAAAATATTCAAGGTTATCAGGTCTTTCAGACAAACTCTGCTTCCCATTTTGTCCACCAACGTGCCCCTTATCGCCGAGATAAACTTTCAGGTTTTTTCTTTTTACATCTATTGTAAACAAGTCTTGCCTGCAGCAATCAGCTGCAATGGCTTGAAAAGCTGAATGGACTGTAAACAACTAACTGAACCATGTCATTATGTATATACACCTGCCGTTAACTATTACCAATAATCTTTTATAGGCAATAAATCATCATCATCACTATCATCATCCCTCATACTTCCAATGTAAGGCATCAACAAAGGTTCTCCAGCCAATCCTGTCTTGAGCAAGCCAGGATACCTCAAATCATGTCTTTTCTGCTTCCTGTATTGTGCGTCTCCATGTCCCCAATGGCCTGCCCCTCTTTCTTACCTTTGGGGTGTCCAAGTCAAGGCAGTGTAGGGGTGTCTTGTTCTTTCCATTCGTAGCATGTGGCCCAGCACTTCCATCACTATCTAATTACTGCTGCTGATAACTTACACCAATAATCTATTATAGACAACAACTGGAGCGTATCATTATCCTTGTCAATGTTTTCCTTTAATCTGCTGCTGGCACTGAGATGAGGTAAACCTAACATTACCACAACAACATTGATAAGGTTGCTAGATCTGGCATGCCTCTGGGGACTAATGCTTACAGTGCTAGTTAGGAAAAATCTCAAAAAGAGTAGCACATCTCTAACCCAGCCCATATTTTTACATGTACAGAGTAACTTCCACTATCTTTCTAGGAAAATTTATCATCAAATTTACTATGGCAAAACATGATGATCCTCTGATGATCTGAAGGTGTTGTGTTATTGTTCTGTTTTCTTCAATAGAGAGTTTTCTGCATACAAAGTGCTATCAGCACCTACCTGACTATCAATTTACTGGCATTTTCTCAAATCTACAGACCCACACAAAGTGCTATCAGCACCTACCTGACTATTAATTTACTGGCATTTTCTCAAATCTACAGACCCACACAAAGTGCTATCAGCTCCTACCTAACTATCAATTTACTGGCATTTTCTCAAATCTACAGACCCACACAAAGTGCTATCAGCACCTACCTGACTATCAATTTACTGGCATTTTCTCAAATCTACAGCCCCACACAAAGTGCTATAAGCTCCTACCTAACTATTAATTTACTGGCATTTTCTCAAATCTACAGCCCCACACAAAGTGCTATCAGCTCATACCTAACTATCAATTTACTGGCATTTTCTCAAACCTATTCCATCCACTCATATTTATTTTTCTAGTCAAATTATTCAGCACTTGATGTTTCTGCCAACAACTCTTTCTCCAGCAAAACTTGTACTGCGACAGCATAGCCAAGTGTAAGTGAGTACACAAAATTATCATTCAACATCATCAGCTTGTGCCATCACTTCAGCATGTACTCCTATTGTAACAGCATACACAAGTGTAAGTGAGCAGATAAAGCGATATGAAATCAAGCATATTACGAAGCAAATTATATCATTCAATATCATCATCACTTCAGGGGATACCGGATGCATTGGGCCTTCAGCTAACTCTGTCTCCTATCATTACAGAACATTTGTTCTTCTTAACCACCCTGCCACATGCACTGCACCACCACCCCCCTCTCCCCAAACACATGATGCAATGTTTCACCTGTGTCCTTTGCTTTTCTGCCATGAAGTTTTCCCTCTAATCTGGTTTTATACTATGAACTATAATAAAATCAAAAACTTTAGTTATCTGTAAGTTTTTTTTTTGTCCTTCCCAATTTCTATTCTTCTTTGCATGAATTTCTGTTCATTTAATAAACATTACTCTGTATGATGTTGACATTCTGAGAGCACCAGTTTTGTGTCAGAAAGATTTGGAGTCATCTCTTGAATGAAAGATTTCATGATTGCATTCTCTGCCAAAGGCTACCTGTTTATTATATATTTCAGAGTTAATATGTGCAGTATCTGTGCTTTCTATGTCCAAAGTGTTGGTATATCTTTACAGAGATCACTCTACTGCTGTTTGGTAACCAGCACAGAAATATCAGGTTATTCTGAGCAAACATTTTCCTGGTATAATACCCAAAGCTCTGTTTCTCAGTATTAGCAAATTCTCTAAGTAAGGTATACCTCAGTATTCTAAGCTTAGGTAAGCTAAATCTGGCTAGAAATAAATCTTTGAAGTGCAATGAACAAAAGTCTCAACAAAATCAATAGCAGTATTCAATCAACTTGTTTCAACAATAAAATAATCAATACTTATTGCTACTGGTTATCTATTACCCTGGATTAATATTTCTGCTGATTCTACATAAAAAAATGTAATAATAAAGGCATATGTGTGTGCACACACATTTGTGTACATGCATGTGTTTGTGTAGGAGAGAAAGAGTGAGAGAATCTGAAGAGTTCATGGTAAGGTTTAACTCTCTCAAAGACAAAATGTTCTGTTTATAGACTGTCAACCTAGTTTCTGTTTATAGACTGTCAACCTAGTTTCTGTTTATAGACTGTCAACCTAGTTTCTGTTTATAGACTGTCAACTTAGTTTCTGTTTACAGACTGTCAACCTAGTTTCTGTTTATAGACTGTCAACCTAGTTTCTGTTTATAGACTGTCAACCTAGTTTCTGTTTATAGACTGTCAACCTAGTTTCTGTTTATAGACTGTCAACCTAGTTTCTGTTTATAGACTGTCAACATAGATTCTGTTTATAGACTGTCAACCTAGTTTCTGTTTATAAACTGTCAACCTAGTTTCTGTTTATAGACTGTCAACCTAGTTTCTGTTTATAAATTGTCAACCTAGTTTCTGTTTACAGACTGTCAACCTAGTTTCTGTTTATAAACCGTCAACCTAGTTTCTGTTTATAAACTGTCAACCTAGTTTCTGTTTATAAACTGTCAACCTAGTTTCTGTTTACAGACTGTCAACCTAGTTTCTGTTTATAGACTGTCAACCTAGTTTCTGTTTATAAACCGTCAACCTAGTTTCTGCTTACAAATTATCAACCCAGATTCTGCATATAGCTGTCAACCTAGTTTCTGTTTATAAACTGTCAACCTAGTTTCTGTTTATAGACTGTCAACCTAGTTTCTGTTTATAAACTGTCAACCTAGTTTCTGCTTACAAATTATCAACCCAGATTCTGCATATAGCTGTCAACCTAGTTTCTGTTTATAAACTGTCAACCTAGTTTCTGTTTACAGACTGTCAACCTAGTTTCTGTTTATAGACTGTCAACCTAGTTTCTGTTTATAAACCGTCAACCTAGTTTCTGCTTACAAATTATCAACCCAGATTCTGCATATAGCTGTCAACCTAGTTTCTGTTTATAAACTGTCAACCTAGTTTCTGTTTATAGACTGTCAACCTTGTTTCTGTTTATAAACTGTCAACCTAGTTTCTGCTTACAAATTACCAACCCAGATTCTGCTTATAGACTGTCAACCTAGCTTTTGCTTATAAACTATCAACACAGAACTTTTTTTATAAATATATGTGTCTCCATGATAAACTTTGTTGTGGGTCAATCTTGTAACAATGATTCTCTATGACAGGTAGCAGAAAGATAATCTTCCTCTGCTTATTATCCCATTACCAATCCTTCTGCTACAGTGTTGCCAAGATTCAGCCCTCCTTCTGCATCCCCCCCCCCTCAACCCACTTCTCTTTTTTCACTTCTCTTTATCTCCTTCCCACATCCAAAACTTAAAAACAAAATGAGAATGATCAAATGTCAGTCAGTCAGTCATTTGCATGTCCCTTGCAGAACTTTGTCTCCATAACAGCTCTCCTGTAGGCCTCTCGGTTGTAAGCAAGATGCCCTGCTGCTTACGCATCCATATGCAGATTATCAACGATGTTTTGCAGCTATCTTTGCCTTGGCCTTCCTCTCTTTCTTTTTCCCACTATGTATCCTTCCAAGACTATTTTCTCTAAATTCTCATGATGTTTATTATTTCCAAAATATTTAACTCTTCCCATGCCACAGGAAGAAAAGCGGACATTCAGTTGTTTACCAGAGTAAAAGCATGGGTCTTGATATGTTAGAGGTATAGTTGTAAAATGGAATGGAAAACAGTATTTACATGTACTTCTGTGTACTTATTATGTTTCAAAGTATAACTAAATGTATGAAAATTTCATAAATGCAGAGTTTTTTTAGGAAAAAAGAAGTAATGTGATGTTTTTAGACAATGATTGTGCCGAGCTCACCATCGGGTAGGTCTAGATCTGCACTACTTACCATCTGAGATGTCTAGATCTACTTGTCGATCTCATATTCTGATTCTATGTTGCATTCTCGCTAAATTAATGACTGAAACAACCTCCTAACTACTTCTCCAGTCTGTCTAGATCAACTTGGGATACATTCAAGAGCAGTGGGGTGGTGATAGGCCATGTCCATACCCCTATATACATCATCAAAAATTGAAAATTTTCCATGTTTCTCTTCCTTTTTCTCGGTCGGCATCGCTCAAATCTAAGGACTCTTTCACCATTTTGAAAAGTGTCACCGGAAATGTGGACGAAATATGTACAATCTAAATGTTACACCGCTTCTTTTATTGAAACAAACCATGATCGAAATTTCGATCGTTGGCATGCAACGGGGATACCGGAAGGGTCTAATAATCGACCACTGGCACGGGAAGAGTTAAGTTTTCTTTGTTTAATCTTTTTTACTAGACATCTTTTTTCAGAATCCACCAGCATGCAGCATTAAATTAAACGGAACTACTATAAAGCAGGTGCAGAAATTCAAATACCTTGGAGCAGTAATAACTTCAGATGGGAAATGCAGAACAGAAATTAGGAACAGAACAGGCCAAGCAAAGACTGCATTTCAGAGAATGAGAAACATATTAGCTAACACATCTTTATCAATGAATGTTAGAAAACGAGTCATAAAATGCTATACTGAACCTATCTTGTTATATGGAAGTGAATCATAGGCAAGTCTGCACAAAAATCATTGGAAGCAGCAGAAATGTGGTTTATTAGAAGAATGTTGCGAATCCCCTGGACAGCAAAAATAACTAATGAAGAATGTATGAGATGAGCTGGAGAGACAAAAAAAAACCTTGTCAAAAAGATGAGAGAGAGACAATGTACTTTCATAGGACATGCAATGAGAAGAGGGGGCATTGAAAATATTATAACAGGAAAAATAGAAGGAAGAAGATCAAGAGGAAGACCAAGAGAAATGATACTGGACAGTCTGACGGGATGGTGTGAGAGGAGATCACACCAACTGAAATGATGGCCTGCATGAAGGATCGGGTACTCTGGAGAAGCATAACAGCCAATGCCAGTCGGCACGGCACCTGATGATGATGATCCTTTTTCAATATTATGTTCTTGCTGCATGGATATATTTGTTCTTTTTTTTTTTTTCGTCCATGATATTTGAAGGACTCTTCTGTAGCATTTACATGCAAAGCCATGTACTTTCCTGAAATTTTCCTGTCCTCATCACTTCCTTCTAAATGAATAAACTCCAACAGACAATCCAACAACTCTCACCAACCAACAGTCACAATGCATGGTAACAATGGCTCAACAAAATAGAGAGTTTATAAAATGACTAACATATCCATTTCAGACTTGAGCTCTAACATAACAGATATATTCAAACTTCTGGCACTGTCCTAGTAATTTTCTAGGTCTCCTGATATACTTATTTCCTTGTTCTGAGAGCCATGTTCAACAGTCTATCACATAAGAAGTATTCAGATGCCAATATAGAAAGTCTATAATGTTTTAATCATCCAATACTAATGTTTCAATCACCCAAGACTGATGTTTTAATCATCCATGAACTAAAAGCTGAACTAGTGCTGTTTAGTGTAGGAAGAAAATGTCCCCACATGACCGTATACGGGCATATTTAATGCACTTTGTACCACAAATAAATCAATTCTGGTCTAATAAATTTCTATATTTTAAGGAAAAAATCTTTATCCATACAAAAATCAAAATTTATTAACAGCATTACATTAAACTGTTACCTGCAAGCGGATAATAATAGTTAATGGATGCCAAATGGCTACACCCCGCGGCTGTGTGCAACAAAATGTACAGTATAATTAGACATCCTGCTACACATTACAGTTTGTAGATGTAAAATAAAACAATTCTAACTGGAAGTAACACTTTATGAAACTGCCATGTTTACCAAATAACCAACGAGTTAATGGAAACTGAATAACTAAGGACTCTGAACGCATCAAGAAGTGACAAATGCAGGATCGAGTGATCAACGGCGAGAGATGTAGTTCAGCAACAGGAAGCAGGGAACCGAACGTCATAACAGCGGACAATATTAAATAAGAGTTTGTTGGATTCAGTCTACAAGTACAGCAGCTTTCGTTCCCCGGTCTGGATGCGGCGTCTGTAAAATTTAAGTTATTTCTGTGAGGAACAGCTAACAATAACAAATATGTGATTCTGTGAACTAACTTTTGCTAGTCTAACGCGGAAGTGGAAATAATTTTTCGGAAGCAATTTGCAAATGAAAAACTACAAAAAAAGACACTTACCAGCTAGCTTTACAGTCTTCCTTTCAAATCAATGAGACTGTGGCGGTGAAAGTGTTAAGCGTAGAAGAAAATGTTTCTCTAGAAATTATGAAATCATTCGTGCACCTATCACAGCAAAAGTGAAGATCAGAAGAAACTTTCCCACAATCCTCGGCGAAAAAAGTTTTGGGGGAAAATGGCTGGGTCAATTAAAAAACTGCATCGGGATTTTTCGTTTCCCGCTAGAGTCGGTCATTAAACGGATTTTCAGAAACTCGAAGTAGTCTTTTAGGAAGTATCCATGGAGCAGGTTCCAGGAGACCACTCCCCTGGTTATTACATGGCTGCAGTGTATGCCCATGATTCGCTGCTGAATTCGTTCTGCCAAGAAAAAAAATGCTTTATGTGTACATTTCAGATAATAAAAAGGCCAGTATAAGTCCTTCCCTGCAAGACAGAGTAACTTTTTAGGCTACTAAAGATTGCACACAGTGGCATACAATAAATTATTAATGCAGTTTTTTTTTCAGCGGCACAGAGTTAAGTTTAAATCCAGCGTGAATTCAACCAACTCAACTAGTATTAAAATACTAAGTGCGGGGAATGTGTAATATAAATCATCATCACCAGGTGAGCTGCAGACAGGCGTTGGCTATTATGCTTCTCCAGAGTACCCGATCCTTCATGCAGGCCATCATTTCAGTTGGTGTGATCTCCTCTCACACCATCTCGTCAGACTGTCCAGTATCATTTCTCTTGGTCTTCCTCTTGATCTTCTTCCTTCTATTTTTCCTGTTATAATATTTTCAATGCCCCCTCTTCTCATTGCATGTCCTATGAAAGTACATTGTCTCTCTCTTATCTTTTTGACAAGGTTTTTTTTTTGTCTCTCCAGCTCATCTCATACATCCTTCATTAGTTATTTTTGCTGTCCAGGGGATTCGCAACATTCTTCTAATAAACCACATTTCTGCTGCTTCCAATGATTTTTGTGCAGACTTGCCTATGATTCACTTCCATATAACAAGATAGGTTCAGTATAGCATTTTATGACTCGTTTTCTAACATTCATTGATAAAGATGTGTTAGCTAATATGTTTCTCATTCTCTGAAATGCAGTCTTTGCTTGGCCTATTCTGTTCTTAATTTCTGTTCTGCATTTCCCATCTGAAGTTATTACTGTTCCAAGGTATTTGAATTTCTGCACCTGCTTTAGAATAGTTCCGTTTAATTTAATACTGCATGCTGGTGGATTCTGTTTCTTAGATATAACCATAGTCTCTGTCGTTTTGATGTTCAAAGTAAGGCCTTTCTGTTCACTTTCTTTGGCGACATTATCCAAGAGATTTTGCAGGTCTTGTTGGTTCTCAGCTATCAGTACTGTGTCATCAGCATACCGAAGGTTGTTAATATTGTATCC
Organism: Achatina immaculata; assembly: GCA_009760885.1. Taxonomy (NCBI): domain Eukaryota; kingdom Metazoa; phylum Mollusca; class Gastropoda; order Stylommatophora; family Achatinidae; genus Lissachatina; species Lissachatina immaculata. Next base: position 42,296,936 of record CM019716.1, read on the forward strand.
TCCAATTTTTATGCCTGGTTCTGTGATGATTGTTCTTAGAATGTTCTCGCTATACAGAGAAAAAAGGTCTGGAGATAGTACACATCCTTGTCGCACCCCTTGTTTTATAGGTTGATATTTTCCAGTTCTATTTTCAACTCGAATCACTGCTTCCTACTGCCAGTATAGATGTTTTACAATCATCATGTCTTTGCCGTCTATATTGATGTCTTCAATATATAGCTAATATAAAGCTGCTTTCTTAAAAAAAAACATATCCTCATACTGTTGTCTTGATTTTATATGTGCTCCTTTAAAAAGGCTTTTGCTGAAATACTGGTCTATTGTAAGTTCTTTTATACATGCTCATTCATCTTTCTGCCATTCTTGTTCCTGCCAACTTTCCTCACTCTTTCTTTTTTGTCAAACTGAACCAGACACCTCTTTCTACCCTTTATAGTTGACATCTCAGAAACTTCCGTTTAGCCGTCTACACTCTTGCCCATCAGCAAGTGGTTTCACTTGTCTGCAAGGGGTTTCACTCATCAGCCAGTGGTTTCACTTGTCTGCAAGGGGTTTCACTTATCAGTAAGTGATTTCACTTGTCAGCAAGGGGTTTCACTTGTCAGTAAGTGGTTTCACTTGTCAGCAAGGGGTTTCATTTGTCAGCAAGGGGTTTCACTTGTCAGTAAGTGATTTCACTTGTCAGCAAGGGGTTTCACTTATCAGTAAGTGGTTTCACTTGTCAGCAAGGGGTTTCACTTGTCAGTAAGTGGTTTCACTTGTCAGCAAGGGGTTTCATTTGTCAGCAAGGGGTTTCATTTGTCAGTAAGTGATTTCACTTGTCAGCAAGGGATTTCATTCGTCAGCAAGGGGTTTCATTTGTCAGTAAGTGATTTCACTTGTCAGCAAGGGATTTCACTTGTCAGTAAGTGGTTTCACTCGTCAGCAAGGGGTTTCACTCGTCAGTAAGGGGTTTCACTCATCAGTAAGGGGTTTCACTTATCAGCAAGGGGTTTCACTCATCAGTAAGGGGTTTCACTCATCAGTATGGGGTTTCACTTGTCAGCAAGGGGTTTCACTCGTCAGTAAGGGGTTTCACTCATCAGTAAGTGGTTTCACTCATCAGTAAGTGGTTTCACTTGTCAGTAAGGGGTTTCACTCATCAGTAAGTGGTTTCACTCATCAGTAAGTGGTTTCACTTGTCAGAAATGGGTGTCACCCTTCAGTAAGCAGTTTCACTCATCAGTAAAGGGTTTCAATTGTCAGTAAGTGTTTTCACTTGTCAACAATGGGTTTCACTCATCAGTAAGTGGTTTCACTCGTCAGCAAGTGGTTTCACTCGTCAGTAAGCAGTTTCACTCGTTAGTAAGGGGTTTCGCTCATCAGCAAGGGGTTTCACTCATCAGCAAGGGGTTTCACTCATCAGTAAGAGGTTTCACTCGTCAGTAAGCAGTGTCACTAGTTAGTAAGGGGTTTCACTCATCAGCATGGGGTTTCACTCATCAGCAAGTGGTTTCACTTATCAGTAAGGGGTTTCACTCATCAGTAAGGGGTTTCACTTATCAGCAAGGGGTTTCACTCATCAGTAAGGGGTTTCACTCATCAGTATGGGGTTTCACTTGTCAGCAAGGGGTTTCACTCGTCAGTAAGGGGTTTCACTCATCAGTAAGTGGTTTCACTCATCAGTAAGTGGTTTCACTTGTCAGTAAGGGGTTTCACTCATCAGTAAGTGGTTTCACTCATCAGTAAGTGGTTTCACTTGTCAGAAATGGGTGTCACCCTTCAGTAAGCAGTTTCACTCATCAGTAAAGGGTTTCAATTGTCAGTAAGTGTTTTCACTTGTCAACAATGGGTTTCACTCATCAGTAAGTGGTTTCACTCGTCAGCAAGTGGTTTCACTCGTCAGTAAGCAGTTTCACTCGTTAGTAAGGGGTTTCGCTCATCAGCAAGGGGTTTCACTCATCAGCAAGGGGTTTCACTCATCAGTAAGAGGTTTCACTCGTCAGTAAGCAGTGTCACTAGTTAGTAAGGGGTTTCACTCATCAGCATGGGGTTTCACTCATCAGCAAGTGGTTTCACTTATCAGTAAGGGGTTTCACTCATCAGCAAGCAGTGATTGTAAGGACTGTTATAGCCGGAAATGGGGTGGGGGATACGCTCTCCACTCCAAAGGCGTGCGTCTCAAATAGCCTCTGACAGTCAAGTCCAGCTCCTGGCCTTCTCGTAGCAGAACTGTTCAAACTGACAAGAGAGAGGGCGAAGGCGAATATCTGGCGCCTGAAAACCAGACGCTCGGGTAGATGAGAGTCATGTTTGGTAGCTGATCTACCGCTGCTGGCGAGATTCTTCAGCTGCCGTGCGTGGAGTGGGGCTCCTCCCAAACAATGAAGAAAGGAGCGAATGGGGTTGCCGAGCTGCACCAATGTGGAAAATGTGAAAGAAAGGATTAAGCAAAGTAAGCAGTAGTCAAATCACGGCTTCTCTGGTCTTGAGGTCGGCCACGTCCTGTGTGCACTCATATCGGGCGAAATGCCTGAACCAGCTTGACCCAGAGACTGCTGGCCAGATTCTTCGGATGCCGCGCGTGGAGTGAAGCTCCTCCCGGCCAAGGAAGAAAATGCGGAAAAAAATTAGGGTTGCCGTGCGGCGCCGATGTGAAAAGGTGATGGAAAGGATAAAGTGAAGCTTAGTCGGTATGTCCAGTGGTCTCGTAGCAAGAGCTATTCATACCACGGCACCTCTGCTCTAGAGGTCGGCCACGTCCGATATACACCCATACTGGTGAAAGATGCCTAAACCGGCTTAAACCAGGGCTGAAACTTGATGGCTACTCTTGTCACGGTACCTCCGCTCTCGACGTCGTTCACGTCCTAAACACGCCAATACTGGGATAATATGCCTAAACCGGCTCAACCCTGGGGTGAAACTTACTAGTGGCGAGGATTCGTCCTCCTGGACAAAAGCTCCATCCTGGTCACAACTAGGAAGGGTAGAGGCTACGACCACAAAATGCTGAAGTCGGAGACACTGGACCAGTGCAGTCTAGATAGGCAACCCGGTGAGGATGTATGCATATCCTAATCACGCTGAGGTTTTCCGGTGAGAAAGTCCAACGCTGGACTGGATGGGCAACCACCTCTCACACGGCGGGGATACACATGTATCCCAACACACGTCGAGGTTTTCCGGTGAGAAAGTCCAACTCTAAACTGGATGGTCAATCACCTCTCACCCAGCTGGGATATACTGATATCCAAAACACTTCGAGGTTTTCCGGTGAGAAAGTCCAACTCTAGATTAAACTGGTGCAACGAAAACCACGGTGTCACGCATTCCCGCTTCTGAGACTCACCAAGAATACAGGCTCAAGCCCTGTGATACTCTGAACCTCTTGTGGTCATTTCGGGGATCACGGGACCTATCGATGACTACAAGAGTAAATTCAGGAGCATCACGGGGCGGTCTTGGTGGTAGAAGCGAACGAAGAAGAAGAAGAGATCAGCAAGCAGTTTCACTCCTCAGCAAGTGGTTTCACTCCTCAGCAAGTGGTTTCACTCATCAGCAAGTAGTTTCACTCATCAGCAAGTGGTTTCACTCATCAGCAAGTGGTTTCACTCATCAGCAAGAAGTTCTCATCAGCAAGCTTTTCTACTCTTCTTCTTCAGTCTCTCTGGAACTGCAAGCTGTTCTTTGAAGATGCTGTGGTGAAGATGATGTGGTGAAGATGCTGTGGTGAAGATGCTGTGGTGAAGATGATGTGGTGAAGATGATGTGGTGAAGATGTTGTGGTGAAGATGATGTGGTGAAGATGCTGTGGTGCAGCAATATGTCAGCTTGCAAACGAGTCATGTTAATTGCTAGATTAGGCAGATGCTAATTGTTAGATGAGAATCATGCAGCACAAGTTTCTCTCATGGTAGGCAGATGTTAGTTGCTAGAAGAGAATCATGCAGCACACGTTTCTCTCATGGTAGGCAGATGTTAATTGTTAGATGAGAATCATGTAGCACAAGTTTCTCTCATGGCAGGCAGATGTTAATTGTTAGATGAGAATCATGTAGCACAAGTTTCTCTCATGGTAGGCAGATGTTAATTGTTAGATGAGAATCATGTAGCACAAGTTTCTCTCATGGTAGGCAGATGTTAGTTGCTAGATGAGAATCATGCAGCACAAGTTTCTCTCATGGTAGGCAGGTGTTAGTTGCTAGATGAGAATCATGTAGCACAAGTTTCTCTCATGGTAGGCAGATGTTAGTTGCTAGATGAGAATCATGTAGCACATGTTTCTCTCATGGTAGGCAGATGTTAATTGCTAGAAGAGAATCATGCAGCACAAGTTTCTCTCATGGTAGGCAGATGTTAATTGTTAGATGAGAATCATGTAGCACAAGTTTCTCTCATGGTAGGCAGGTGTTAGTTGCTAGATGAGAATTATGCAGCACACGTTTCTCTCATGGTAGGCAGATGTTAGTTGCTAGAAGAGAATCATGCAGCACACGTTTCTCTCATGGTAGGCAGATGTTAGTTGCTAGATGAGAATCATGCAGCACACGTTTCTCTCATGGTAGGCAGATGTTAGTTGCTAGAAGAGAATCATGCAGCACAAGTTTCTCTCATGGTAGGCAGATGTTAATTGCTAGAAGAGAACCATGCAGCACACATTTCTCTCATGGTAGGCAAATGTTAGTTGCTAGAAGAGAATCATGCAGCACACGTTTCTCTCATGGTAGGCAGATGTTAATTGCTAGATGAGAATCATGCAGCACACGTTTCTCTCATGGTAGGCAGATGTCAATTGCTAGATGAGAATCATGCAGCACACGTTTCCCTCATGGTAGGGAGCACAAGTTTCTCTCATCTATCTCTCTCTCTGAACCTTAAGTGCCCAGGGCACATGGGGCTTCCGCAAGGGTTTTCCACAAATGCCTGTCCTTCGCCTTTTTTTCTGCTCTTGCCCAGGTGAGCCCTCTATTGCTCAACATCCTTTCTGTTCTTCTCCATGTCTCTTTTGGTCTACCCTTACTTCTGTTCCCCTGTGGTGTCCATCTTAGTGGTATTTTTGGTAGTGAGTTGTCAGTCATTCGAAGCACATGTCCCAACCATCGCCAGCGTCTTTCCTCAATAATTGTTGTCAGTGGTTTCATCTGCATTTCTGCTAATAAGATGTTATTTCTTATGGTGTTTGGCCAAAATATTTTTCTAATTCTTCGTAAACATTTAGTCTGGAAAGAATTCAACTTGTTTTCTATGGTTTTGGTGATTTTCCAGCATTCACTTCCATAGAGTAGTACACTTAGAACATTACTCTTAAATATCCTGATTTTCATATTTATGCTTAATTTTGTTTGATTTCCATATATTCTGCAGCATTGCAAAAGCCTGGTTTGCTCTAGTAAGTCTGCTGTTGATGTCCTCTGTGCTGTCTCCATTTTCTACTACTCTACTGCCAAGGTATACAAATTCGTTGACCTCCTCCACTAACTTGTTATCTACTCTGAGTACATTTCTGTCGTTCACATTTTGCTTCATTAACTTTGTCTTTCCTACGTTGATCTTTAGTCCTATGTTATTTGCATTCTGAGTTAGCTTGTTTATTTTATCTTGCTTATCTTTGTGACTGCTTGATAATAGGCAAATGTCGTCCGCAAAGTCAAGGTCCTCCAGCACTGTGTCAAGGGTCCATTGTAATCCTCTGCGTTTGTCTGATGTTGCCTCCTTCATTAACCAGTCTACTGCCAAGATAAATAATGTTGGTGATAGTACACATCCCTGTTTCACTCCTGTTTGTACCCTAAAGCTGCTGGAGGTATGTTTTCCACAGATCACTTTGCACTGAAAACCCTCGTATAGGGCTTTGATTACATTAACTATTTTATGGGGGAGGCCATGCCATCTTAGGATTTTCCACAGTGCATCACTGTTGACACTGTCAAAGGCTTTCTCAAAATCTATGAAGAATGCATATGTTGTGCTATGCCATTCATTTGCCTGTTCTAATATTTGTCTAAGTACAAATATGTGGTCTATGCATGATCTTCCTTTCCTAAATCCTACCTGCTCTTTCCGAAGTTTTTCCTCAAGTGTTGGTACAATTCTGTTGATGATTATTCTGCAAAATACTTTACTGGTGAGTGGCAGTAGGGTAATGCCTCTCCAGTTCCCGCAATCTCTGAGGTCACCCTTCTTTGGTAGTTTTACTATAAGCCCAGTTTTCCACTCCCCTGGGGCTTTTTCTAGATCCCAAATTTGTTGTAATATCCGGCAAAGTTGTTTTGGTGTTTCTGTTTCTTCTGCTTTCAACATCTCAGCAGTCACTTCATCTTCACCTGGTGCCCTGTCTGATTTTAGCTTCTTTATCGCCTCCTTTACTTCATTTATTGTTATTGGTCCTGTATTGATGTTTAGTTCCATTTTTGCTTCAGGTATGTCTATTGTTTGTGCTGCTTGTGTTCTGTTTAGTAGGGTGTTAAAGTGTTCCCTCCATCTTTCAATTTTTTCTTTCTCCACTGACCAGTTGTCCATTTTGTGTTCTTACTGCACTTTCACATCTTGTGTTGAAGTTACCTGTCATCTGCTTTGTGATTTTATATATGGTTTTCATGTATTTTGTATATGCTGCTTTCTCTGCTGTTTCTGCTAAGTTGTCATAATATTGACGTTTATCTTGACGGCATGATTCCTTCACTTCTTTGTCTTTTTGTGCATAATTACTTAAAACTCATTCTTTAAGCCGTTGTGATTTGGTGTTCAGTAATTTTTTCTTGATTTCTTTTCTTGCTCTATCTTTTCCTATGTGGTCTCGCTTATCCATTCCTCTTTTCTCCTTTTCCGATATCCCAGAACCTCTTTTGCTGTTTCCTGTAGTGTTTTATTGAACTCTAATATGGATATTTCTGCTTCGTCTTGTAGGACACTGAAGCGGTTCTTAAGTACTACTGAGAATTCATTTCTTGTTTGCTGGTCTATCAGTTTTCTTGTATCAAAATGTATCTTTCTGTGTTCTCCGATTTTGGCTTTCCTTAATTTTAGTTTTATTTTTGCTACCAGAAGGTTGTGATCACTTCCTACATCTGCTCCTTTCCTTACTCGCACATCTTGTAGTGACCGTTTCCACTTGTTTATTAGTATGTGATCGATTTGGTTTTCTGTGGTGACCTCCAAGTCACCTTAAGTTTATCTCATGGTAGGCAGATATTAGTTGCTAGATGAGAATCATGCAGCACAAGTTTCTCTCATGGCTGAATTCACCAGTATTTGGATCTGCATGTCAGGCCACAATAAAAGAAAATTGAAGGACTTTTTTAGTTTAACACTCTATCATACAACCTTACACTCTATCATAGAACCTTACACTCTATCACAGAACCTTACACTCTATCATACAACCTTACACTCTGTCATACAACTTTACTACTTCTATGGTTAAAAAACTCAAACATGAAAAGAAAAACACAATCCAGAGAAATATCATTTGACTTTAATCACATTCAGGTTCACAAAAGCGATAATGAAGAAAACACATATGTCACATTCAAAGAGGTGAAATTTTAGCATGTGTTACGTGCTGACTGTAAAGAAAAGGTGCTTTAATTTAGGAAAAAAACAACATTAGAATGTACAACAACTTTTGTGTATGATTTAATATTTTTGGGTATAAAAGTGTAATATATGAACACAGTATATAGATTTTATGTTGCACACAAATTCTTATAATTAAAATGAATATTACCCCCCCCCCCCCCCCCCCCCCCACCTTCCAACAAAAATAATAAAAAATTTTGTCAAGAAACGCTGGCCATGATATGTTTCTTCTGACGGTTCATGACTTACACAAGGAATAAATATCAAAGGTAAGAACAAACATGAATGCTCTGGAATTGAAACAAAGGTGAAAAATTCAAATGTAAATTTCTTATAAATGTTCTTAACATAAAGCAACTCAAATGATAAACCAAAAAGACCAACTATACAATTCTCACACTACTTTGAACCTTTTATTTTCAATTAATCTGATTATTTCTGAAATCTGAACATTTATCATTTAATGAACATTATTTTTAACATTTATTATTTGTTAACATTTCATCATGCACTATTTAAATTATGACGTGAAACAATGTTTGCTCTGTCCCTTCATTTTATCACACTGCTCACTGCATAATGATGTTATATGAAAATACTGTAAACCGAGCGAGAGTTCACTTACAGTTCTAGTACACAGAAGTTTTACAATGTACATTTCTTCAGTTGTTCCCAGTACTTTCTTGCTCAGACTGTGCCACAGCGTACGCTGACAGTAGATTCTGCTTCTCACTGGCAATCCACATCTGAGACGCTGCTTTCAGCTGGCAAGATGAAAATAAATACATCGCTAGGAGACTATAAGTTGTTTATATTCCGTGCTTCATAAACAAGTTGAAAATAACCCTGGACCGTGACATGTAAATATTTTTCATACATTTTAATACTGAACCTAGCCAAAGGTGTTAAAGAGATGATTCAGTTGTTAAGTTTTTGTTATAAAATTGCCAAACTGCCATAAGACTGTAGCAATCATTGTGTATCAATGTTTGCAACAAAAAAAAAAAAATAATTCAAATATATCATAAATGTAGGGAAAAAGTTCAGCTCACATGTAACCTTGGAAACAGGATGTGCTACAATCATACAAAGGAACTTCAGAATGGAATGTAAAAATGAAATTCTGAGTGACAAATTTCTGGCCCGGGGTACCTGTAGCTGAGCATCCAGCACCCTAGAAGACCATGTTGGATGGAAAGTTTTGTCTCTCTCTGCTCAACATGCCCCTGGGCAAGATTAGGAGTAACGGTGAATCTGTTGATGATGCTACCATATACAATCTTTGTGAGACCATCACAAATGATTTCTCACAGCAAGTACTGCAAGTATTCCTAGAACTTGCAGCTCACCCTGCAGTATGCTAGTGTGCAGTTTAATTTTAACATTGCATAAAAAGTTGACGGCTTGCAAGGACACAACGCTGTCTTTAAATAGTTTATATATTTAAAAAAAATTACTCTGTTGCAATGTAAATTTATATTTGTATTGTTTGCATATGAATTATCACATTTTCTAGTGTAACAAAAAAATATGTACCCAAAAATGATTTTTCACAAAATATTGCATCACATTTAGAATATTCAGTGCAAATAATAAGATTAAGAAAAAAATTATAAGACAAATATAAAAAAAATTGAAGGCTTATCTGTTGTATTTGTAAAAATAAAACTGCTCTGGAAACTTAAAAACACAAGTTATGAAAACTGAAATTACAATGCATAGCCACAATAAGTTTCACACAAATGAGGACCTGAAGTTCTTGAATTCGGCATAGAAATTTATAATTGCTGATCGGCCACATTGCATAGGCAATTATGCAAGGTCTTCGAAACTATCCAAATGCAACAAAACACGATTACATCATATGAAATGTGGCGGTTTCAACTCGATGAATGAGTGATTCAAAAAAATTATCAACAGATTAATTATTAATTCTCAAAAAGTGATTAATGCAGTTCCTAAAAACAGTATTAGTTAAATTTTAAAAAAAAGCTGATCAGAAATGTTTAAAATTATATGGATACTTTTAATGCAACTACAAATAATTTTATCATCTCCAATTACTTTGTAAAAAACTTTGTTGCCAAATACAGCTGACTTCTGTTATAAACAGGAAGTTCAATGCTGGAATTGTGTACAGTAAAGCAGGCACAACATTACAACTAATCACAGAGTAATACTTGTTCCTACAATTTTTTAACTCATTTCAAAAGCATTACAGAAATGACTGTGTGTAGCAGATATCCCAATAAATGAGAAGTGTACATGTACATAATTTTGTACATCTGTGTAGAATTACTGAGAAAAAAAAATGAAAACACTGTGGAGAAAGTGCAAATGCTGATTTTTGTTTTTGTTTGTATAGTAAGTATATACGAAATTACTTTGTTAAAACCATGCAAAATATAGATTACAATACTGAAAATATAAAGGGATTATTTCACAACACAATTTTTTTTTTTTCACATAATGACTTTTACAAGTAAACATTGTCACTGAGAAGTGTGGCACCAAGCCGCAGCAAACATCAATAATCAGTAAAACAATTCTTTGCAATATTTTCATGCAAAATGTTTGTTAGGCAACAGAAAAGCTTGGGAAAAGAAAGCATAGACATATGCAAACCAAGTAAGCCATCAACAACAAACTGTGTGAAGTGTTACGACTCTGAGAAAATATAACAATTTTGACAGAAACTTCCAACAACAGCTACATAAATTAGTTTCTTGACTTTCTGAGGCACTAACATACCAAATATAAGTACAATAACAAACAACATAAATACGACATTCAGTGTAAATAATACATAAGTGCCTGTCACCAATTTAAATCATGCAAATACCCTGTCAAGAATTTAGGACATAAAAAATGTGAAATGTAAAATATAAGAAGTCTATGGCTTCTATTAACAAAGATTATCTGGCACTTTGTTGTCTCATTATTGCACTCAAGCTTCAAGCATCCTGGCAAATAAAATGGTGGGTTGTGCAGCAGGTCTCTGATATCAAGTAGTAAGTCTGTGGGCCTCCAAATTTATAATCAAAGATTGCATTATTTTAACTGGAATGCAGCATTTACTGATAAACATTGACATGATATCAGAAAGTCCCCCAACTCATCATCAGGTGCTGTGCTGACTGACTTGGCTATTGTTTCTCCACAGCACCCCAATCGTTCATGCAGGACATCAGTTGGTGATCTCCTCTCACACCATCTCTTCATGCAGGACATCAGTTCAGTTGGTGATCTCCTCTCACACCATCTCTTCATGCAGGACATCAGTTCAGTTGGTGATCTCCTCTCACACCATCTCTTCATGCAGGACATCAGTTCAGTTGGTGATCTCCTCTCACACCATCTCTTCATGCAGGACATCAGTTCAGTTGGTGATCACCTCTCACACCATCTCTTCATGCAGGACATCAGTTCAGTTGGTGATTCCCTCTCACACCATCTCTTCATGCAGGACATCAGTTCAGTTGGTGATCCCCTCTCACACCATCTCTTCATGCAGGACATCAGTTGGTGATCCCCTCTCACACCATCTCTTCATGCAGGACATCAGTTGGTGATCCCCTCTCACACCATCTCTTCATGCAGGACATCAGTTGGTGATCCCCTCTCACACCATCTCTTCATGCAGGACATCAGTTGGTGATCCCCTCTCACACCATCTCTTCATGCAGGACATCAGTTCAGTTGGTGATCCCGTCTCACACCATCTCTTCATGCAGGACATCAGTTGGTGTTCCCCTCTCACACCATCTCTTCATGCAGGACATCAGTTCAGTTGGTGATCTCCTCTCACACCATCTCTTCATGCAGGACATCAGTTCAGTTGGTGATCCCCTCTCACACCATCTCTTCATGCAGGACATCAGTTGGTGATCCCCTCTCACACCATCTCTTCATGCAGGACATCAGTTGGTGATCCCCTCTCACACCATCTCTTCATGCAGGACATCAGTTGGTGATCCCCTCTCACACCATCTCTTCATGCAGGACATCAGTTGGTGATCCCCTCTCACACCATCTCTTCATGCAGGACATCAGTTCAGTTGGTGATCCCGTCTCACACCATCTCTTCATGCAGGACATCAGTTGGTGTTCCCCTCTCACACCATCTCTTCATGCAGGACATCAGTTCAGTTGGTGATCTCCTCTCACATCAACTCTTCATGCAGGACATCAGTTCAGTTGGTGTTCTCTTCTCACACCATCTCTTCATGCAGGACATCAGTTCAGTTGGTGATCCCCTCTCACACCATCTCTTCATGCAGGACATCAGTTCAGTTAGTGTTCCCCTCTCACACCATCTCTTCATGCAGGACATCAGTTCAGTTGGTGTTCTCTTCTCACACCATCTCTTCATGCAGGACATCAGTTCAGTTGGTGATCCCCTCTCACACCATCTCTTCATGCAGGACATCAGTTCAGTTAGTGTTCCCCTCTCACACCATCTCTTCATGCAGGACATCAGTTCAGTTGGTGTTCTCTTCTCACACCATCTTGTCCAGCCATCCAGTGTCATTTCTCTTGGCTTTATCATTTATCCTCGACTGGTCCTGAAAAAGTACAGCTTATCTATTTAAATTTGGTGATCATCCCCTTCGACATAGTTCCCTTGGGAACATACACAGAGATCCCAGCACCTTTTCCAATCCTTAAAATAACTGTGGAAGTCCTTTTCCTGAAGGCTGTCCAGTACCATCTACAATTCCATTTGAATTTCATTTATGGTGTCAAAGCAGAGCCCTTTCAGTTTTAATTTCATTTTGGGCAACAAGGTGAGGTCACGGAGGGTTAGGTCAACCCAAATTTCATTGCCCATGATGAAGTGGGGTCATGATGATCCTACAGATGAAAGTGGGGTCATCCTTAGCCATCTCACTGAACCCAGTCTACATGTCAAGATGCTGAGACTTCTGACTGCTGTCATAAGCTGAGGGACAAACTTCACAGCAAACCAATGCATATTCAAGTTTTCAATGAGGATCTCCCTGCAGGCTCCATGACTGATTCCAACCATGTGAGAGAGCTTATGGATTGTTTGCTGATGGCCCTCATGGATGAGTTCATTAATTTTTTCCACATTTTCTGTGTTTTGTTGGTGACTGTTTGCCCCAGATGCTCGTCATCTTGAACAGACACTCAACCAGCCTTGAAACGCACATGCCATTTAAAAACCCACGTTTTGATCTAAAGAATGTTCACCAAAAGAAACATTTCAAGGGTCTCAGCAGGAGATTTTGCTAAGTTTCACACAAAATCTGATGCAGGCTTGTGCATGTTGCTCCAATCTGTCAGCCATGAAATGATTGCAGAGCAGTCCCAACACAAGGTCACAAACCCCTGTGTACAAATTGAACACATGTAGACAATACAATGCCAAGTGGCAGACTGACTCAGTAGGCTTGAGATAATGATCTTCAGTGTTCTGTGAATATCTGCTGAATGGTACAATCACAGCAGGTTCTGGAACTTTCTGATACCACCTGGCAGTTGTGTGATCCAACTGATTCTTGTAGTAGATCAAGTAGAACTGATATCACATTAGAGTAGAATTTTGTTCATCACTCTTTTGTTGGAAATAACAGGCCAGTAAGTGCAAACTATGGGTCAATAACAGGGGCGGTGCTAATATATACACAACAAAACTTGAAATAAGGAATAATGAGCCAGCAAAAGTACACCTGGCTCATTATTCCTTATTTCAGCATGAGTATACCTATCATTTCACAGCACTCAGTGAGGTAGAGATAGATATAGATGAATTATGGAATTCTTACAGTTCAGCCGTAACCACAGCAGCAAAAGCAAGTGTTGGACTGCAAAAAAAAAAAAAAAAAGAAAAGCATGGATAACATAAAACACTTGGAAATACATACATGAAAGACAAAGACCCAAATTAGCCATGGTGAATATGAAGACAGATCTTGGAAAAGATTTGGCAAAAGCAAAAAAAAAACAAAAAACTAGACAATAAAGTAAACAGTTTAGCTAGAAAAGATAAGTGAGAATACATAGACAATATGGCAAAAGAAGCAGAGAAAGCAGCAAAAACAGGAGACAACAAAACTGTATAACATACAAAAATGGCTAATGGGTACTATTATATCCAAAGAAAGACCAATCTTTAGCTAAACTGGTACCCTATTAACATCAAATAAAGACCAAAAGCAAAGATGGGCCAAACACTTCCAAGAAATACTTAATCAGCCACACCCAAAAGAACTGATAAACCTTGAAAATGACTTACTAATCCCACAACTAAATGTCCACCTAGATGAAATTACACTGAACAAAACTGAAACAGCAGTGAAGTTAATGGCTAACAACAAAGCTGCAGTTGAAGATAAAATAACAGCCAAAATGTTAAAAACTATTAACAGTCACAATATGAGCTAACTACAGAGAATGTTTAATAAAATTTGGAAAGAAGAAAAGGTCCCTTCTAAATGGAAAAATGGAATCATTGTTAAAATAAAAAAAAAGGAAGGCAACCTTAGTGAATACAATAATTGGAGAGGAGTAACCTTGGTATCAGTTGTGTCAAAATTATTTTGCAAAGTTATTCTAAACAGAATTAAAAACATAGCAGATGCTGCAATGAGAGAAGAGCAAGCAGGATTTCAAAAAGGGAGAAACTGTCTGGACCAGATCTTTACTCTAAGAATAATACTTGAAGAACATATTGAAAAGCAAAAACCATTAATACTAAACTTCATAGACTTTAAAAAGGCATTTGATAGCATACACAGAGATTCATTGTGGAAAATTTTAAGTCTATATGGAATACCATCTAAAACTGTCAACATCATTAGGGATCTCCACAATGGATATGTTTGTGCAGTTAACACAGAAGAAGGCATGAGCGAATGGTTCCAGACTGAAACAGTGATGAAACAAGGATGTATACTATCTTCCCTGCTTTTTGGAATTGCCATAGACTTCACAATAAAAAATGTTGCACAGATAAAACAGGCACTGATTGGGTACATGCGACCCAACTAGAAGACCTTGATTTTGCAGATAACATACAACGTGTGATTGATAAGTTCTCGGCATAAGGTACAAATACTTGAAACATACAGTTGATATTAGGTGCATTTGTAGATCAGGTTAATGTAAGATTAAACACAAAGTTGCAAGAAATTAACTGCAACCAATTTTTTTTACAGGCTACTGAAGTGGTAAGGGGTGGCAGAAATTGAGAAAATGGATAAAATTTCTCATCGAGCAGTCATTCGCTATCTCTGCATAAAGGGATTATCATTGAAGGAGGTCCATGAGGATTTGGTAGATACTCTAGGGGAGAGTGCTCCTTCTTACAGGAGAGTGAAGAAATGGGCAGCTTGGAAGACCAAGAACAGTAACTACCGGCAGAATCCATGACATGATAATGGAGGATCGATGACTAACTGAGCGGTACATTGCTACTGGGTTGGGCATCTCCCAGAAATGTGTTCATGCCATTAATCACAATGATTTTCAAATGACAAAGGTCTCTGCTTGATGGGTCCTGAAACTTCTTGGAGCTGATCACAAACGACAGCGTCTCAACATGTCAAGAGACAATCTTGGCCATTTTTCTGCAGATCCTGAAAAGTTTCCTCAGCAATTTGTGACTATGGATGAGACTTGGTTTCATCATTTTCAACCAGTCAAAGCAGTGGAAACATCATGGAACCCCACCTCCAAAGAAAACAAGGATGGTTCTGTCTGCAGGCAAAGTGATGGTTTCCATCTTTTGGGATTCAGAAGGTGTGCTATTGGTATACCATCTTCAAAAGGGTAGAACGGTCACCGGGGCCTATTACGTTAATCTTGTGAACCAACTACAGGTCAAATTGAAGGAAAAGTATCGAGGGAAATTGATGAGAGGAGTCATCTTTCATCAAGACAATGCTCCAGTTCACAAGCTGGCGGTGGCAATAGCTGCCATTCATGAATGTAAATTTCAGCTTCTTGAACATCCTCCTTATTCCTCAGATTTGGCCCCATTAGACTATTACCTGTTTACCAAACTCAGAAAGGAGCTCAGTGGTTGCAAATTTGCTTCAGATGAATGCGTCATTCATGCTGTAGACTACTTTCTACTGGCACAAGATGCTGACTTTTACAAAGAAGGGATCCGTATGCTTCAGGATCGCTTGATTAAGTGCATAAACTTGCAAGGGGACTATGTTGAGAAATAACCCCAAAAAGTTGCCACAAATAATCCATTATACCTTATGCCAAGAACTTATCAATCACCCCTTGTAACTCTTATTAGTGACAATGTGAATTTGATGCAAGAAAAAACAGAAACCCTGTCTTCACTGGCTAGCAAAATAGCACTTGAAATTAACAAAGAAAAAAACAAAAACAATGAAACTTCCCATTAATCAAGAAGGAAAAATATATGTAGAAGGAACAGCTGTTGAAGAATTACGCCAGTTTGCACACCTCGGCAGCTACATAGACCAGGATGGTGACACCAGAAAGAAAGTTAGAATTAAAATTGTAAAAGCAACATTGACCTTCATGAATCTTGAGAACATATGGCACTCAAAAGTTATACAAGCTGTATGCACACAAACCAAACTAAGATTATTCAATTAAAATGTAATATCCACTCTCATTTATGCATGCGAAAGCTGGAAAACAACTAAAGAAATAGACAAGAAATTAGACTCTTTTAAAAACAAATACCTAAGGAAAATACTCGGCATCAAGTTTGACGAATTCAAGAACAATGCAGAGATAAGACAGATGACTGAACAACAACCAGTCTCATGGGTGATCAGGAAAAGGAGATGGACATATGTCGGTCATGTGATGAGAAGAAACAATCAGAGAATCCCAAAATAAGCTGTCAAGTGGAACACAACAGGCCAAAGAAAAAGAGGTTGACCACGTGAAACTCTAAAGAGGACACTGTTAAGAAAGGCCAAATTAGTAGGCATAAATCCTTAGATGAGGTTGAAAAACTTGCGAACTACCATGCAAGCCCTATGTGATGTTTAACAACATGAAAAGGATGTAAGATAAGTACATCACAATAAACATAAAAAAATGGCTATCAAACACGTTTGTAATGACAATATGCATATTGACAGTACTGTTTCTTTTGCAGCCACCACAAAATATAAAACATACAGCTCTTCAAACTGGAAGTTTACTTTCATTTCCTCCCCACCCACCCCACAGAAAAAACTTCACATTTGTACCGATTTACACTCAGGGAAGATATTTTGTAACTCGGTGTGCTACTCTGTTTAGTAAGCTCCCCCAAATTACATCAGCTGTATAAAACCATGCTGTATACTGTTATATCAGCTATATAAGCTATACTGTCCACAGTTACATTAATCATATAAACTAAGCTGTCCATGGTTACACCAGCTGTACAAAACCATACTGTCCACAGTTACATCAAATGTATAAGCCTTGCTGTCCAGTTATCAGTTGTACAAGTCATGCTATCCACAGCTGTATAAGTCATGCTGTCCACAGCTGTATAAGTCACAGTAATGTCAACTAATAAGTCACACTGCTGACAATGACATTATTAAGATTATACTAAGATAAAGTGCTATCTATATAATCTTCCACTCACATCAATCTATGTTTAAGGTAAGTAAAGACTGCCTTATCATGCCACAGAAACATCTAGGGGTATGGTGTCATGCCCACCATACGTATTTTCATTGACCTATCCGAAGACTGGAATATGATGTGGTCAGTCTTGCCCATGCCCTGCTGACTCCAGAAATACGCTGGCTGGATGACTTGGATACCTCTGGCTGAGCGTGAACCACCAACCTTTGCCATGAAAGATGACTGCGCTAACCACTACACAACTCAAACTGTTAAATTAACCCTCTTTTGCCCAGAAGTCTCTCCTCATTCTCTGGATTTATTTCAAGAAAAGCAAAACAATCTCAGCTTGCTGCCTTATTTTTTTTTTTGCAATCATACCTGATTTACAACATCACAACTACATTGTACATACATAGGAAATCATTGAAGCAGTTACAACAGTGATACATCACTGTTAAATATTCAAACATGATACTTTCATTTGTCATACAAAAGTTATATTTTCACATGCTGGGAATTCTCAGAGCTGCAACATATGGCCGCATGCCAACTCCCCAGCTGTAATCATGTCTCTTGCTCTTTTTAGCCGCACTCACCAGTAAATCACAAACTGGTACATAAGTACTTTGGTTTAAAATTTGTTGCTGATCTGGGCAATATGCTAGAGGAAATGGATATACAAACATGCAGCATATGAGTTAATTTTATGTGCTCACACAATATGAGACAATTTTATGTGCTCACACAATATGAGACAATTTTATGTGTTACTTTTGGCAAATGGCAAAGATTTAAAAAAAAAAAGCTTTGTGATAAAATGTAACTGACATGTTGATGACTGCAAGTGTGAACACCAACAAAATGACTTAAACATTTCATATCTTTTAAAAAATGAAACTGTTACCACAATCAAGCAATCGAGTTTTACAGTTGTAGGTTAAAATAAAAATATGAAGCTTTTTCTGTTAACACAAATGAAACAAAATACTTATTTATACTTTAAAAAAGTGATTACTGAAAATGTCATGTCTAAATATATAAAATTACAGTTTAACAATATCAAAATTTGGCAAATAAACATAATCTCAAAATGAACAAAATCATACATGATCACACCAACAAAGTCTGAGCATACTAACAATCTGTTTTAGCAAAACCTGAGCACAGTGACACAGTCATATTCTTTTAAAAACAAAGTGAAATGTATGCACACTAACACTGCATATTTCCTGATAAAATCAAATCTAGGTATACTCATAGAATCATGATTTTAATCAAATCAAATCTAGGCACACTAAGACAACCAGTTTTGACAGAAATCAAACCTAGGCAAATTTACAAATTCATTTTTAATAAACAAATGAAATCTAAACATACTAAGACAATCACAATTTTAACAAAATCAACTCTAGGCACACTAAGACAATCACAATTTTAACAAAATCAAGTGTGAGCAGACTAACACAATCACAGTTTTAACAAAATCAACTCTAGGCACACTAATACAATCACAGTTTTAACAAAATCAAGTGTGAGCAGACTAACACAATCACAGTTTTAACAAATTTAAATTTGAGCGCACCATGGTAATATGCAAACAATAATAATCAATAATAACTATAAGTAAAATTTTTAATAATATGAACATTTTATATACATTATATGTGACCATATGTGAATGGTAAAGTTGTTACTTACATTTTGTAAATGACAGTTTCTAAATTTTTTACATTTTGTAAATGACAGAGTTTCTAAATTTTATATTTTAATGATTTAAAGTTTAAAAATAAAGATATTTGAATAATGAATCTTGATGCTCACATAATGAATATTGATGCTTACCATATAAATCTTTTGATAGTACCAGAATGAAGTCACAATGCTTACAAAAAAAAAAAAAAAACCCACCACTTGTAACACTGGTGATATGCTGCAACAATTTTCAGTGCAGCCCTGAAATATAACATATATAACAACTGATACTGATGAAGTGTGATTCATGAAGTTTACATCAAACTAAGTTTTTCTGAAGATTTTTTTCCCATGTCTCTGGTGCAAGAAAACATACACAGTATCAAACATTTTGAAAAGCAATGGAATAATGTGGTTAGACAAAAAAAGACAATCAAAATAGCAACATACTGGACTGAAAGGGTCTACAATAAATTGCAGCATTTCTGTAGGCTTTGGCTTGAAAGGGATGTCTTTGTTTCAACTATAAGTGGATAATGATTTAAATCAGTGAGTTAAATTTTGCTTGCAAAATGCAATTCAAGATATCTGTAGTTCTCCAGCAAGGCTGAATACAGAATTAAAATGGTGCATAGCCAGTCATTATATCAATCAAATATTGCTTGATTTGCCCTCATGCAATGCTGTTCATCAAACTCATGCTCGGAAACTAAAAACTCAGCTTTTCAAAATTATCTTGTAATTTTCACTTAAACAGAAAAAAATGTTGACAAATGACCTACATATCTATACAAAAAACAGCCATATAATGTTAATTGTAAATCAATAAATATATAGATCTTATTATTCTGATATAACAAGATTTCATTTCATGAATATTTTAAATGACTAGGATTGGCAAAATGAACAGTATATAACCACTTATGCATATACCATTAACTGAAATAATAATATAATTATTCAAGGATTGGTTATGCCATCAATTTTTTTCCCAATAGTTTGTGAATGTGCAAGAAAAAAGAAAAGAATGACATGAAAATCAGTCCCTTTGGTCTCCTCCTTAAACTGTAAATATTATAATGCTGTTATATGTTGCAAATACAGGGTGAAAGCGTTTAACAGGACTCTGACAAAATATGAATTTTAAAATATCAAAAGGAAACAAGTTTTTAAAAAAAAATCACTTCTGGCAGCCAAAAAATCATATTTTAAAATTTGAAGAAAAAAAAAAAAAGAACATGACAAGTAACAAGTGACAAAAATGACCCTAATTTTAATAAAAAATTGTCTAAATTTGTTTGACAAAAGAAGGAAAAAAATGTATGTAGCTTGTAATTTAAAAAAAGAAAAAAAAACAGTCAACTAACATTTAAATTAGCTCATCAGACAGAATAAAAAGTCAGTGCCATGGCTGGCTATATCTGTCTTGATCAACAGTCAACTTTATATTTGTCTAAAAATTCTTCTACCTGTTTCAAAGTATAAAATTATTTCACTAGTTTGTAAAATTATTCTAACAATAGTTTCATAGTATACGACTCTTCCACTGATTTAGCATTCTGAAGTTCTAACATTAGTTTGGCAGTCTAAAATTCTAACATTAGTTTGGCAGTCTAAAATTCTAACATTAGTTTGGCAGTCTAAAATTCTAACATTAGTTCGGCATTCTGAAGTTCTAACATTAGTTTGGCAGTCTAAAATTCTAACATTAGTCCAGCATTCTAAAATTCTAACATTAGTTTGGCAGTCTAAAATTCTAACATTAGTTTGGCAGTCTAAAATTCTAACATTAGTCCAGCATTCTAAAATTCTAACATTAGTTTGGCAGTCTAAAATTCTAATATTAGTTTGGCAGTCTAAAATTCTAACATTAGTTCGGCAGTCAAGAAAAGAAGCATAGCTTTGGCATACACAAAACAAGCTTAACTATTAACTGCAAAACCTTGAAATACTATTGTTAGATTTGCAAATTACTGACTGTTACTATAGGTACAGAACTCTGCAGTCTTTTATCTTGTAATTCTCTAAGAAGGATTACAAATGAAAGACTTCTGAAAGAGACTGCACCCAAGAGACCTCTGAAAGAGACTGCACATGAGAGACTTCTGAAAGAGATTGCATATGAAAGACCTCTGAAAGAGATTACCCATGAGAGAAACTACACATGAGATGTGTTAAATCTTAAATTTTTGCTTCAGAAAATGTTGCATACAACAGGATAATCCTGGTCACATTTTGGGAGCAAAGATGACACAGCTAAATTGATTGCACAGTTATCAGGAACAGGTAACTCTTGCTGTCTCGAGATGTTCATCAAGGCCTCAGCTGCACATATCTCAAGTTCACAGTTATAAAAAACAAGTCATCCAGAAGCCAATCAACTTTTTTCACCTAAGAAAATGCTCAGAGAACTAAAGACTGCCACTGAGTTCTGCTTCCTATCAAAATGTGTGTTTGTGTTTCAAGAACTTGTCCAAAAAAATAGGCTGCACTGATCAGTTTATTATAACAGAGATATACTCAACAAAATAATACATTTTTAATATTTAGTTAACACTTTAAAAAATTAACTTTACAAAATCATACTTAGTTACTGTTAATCTTATCAATAGCATTACTAACTTCAATCTTATCAACAGCATTGCTAACTTCATCTGTTCAATCTGAAATTACATAAGCACAAAAGAAATATTTTAAAATCTATTTCTGAGTTCTACATGTCAGAAAAAAAGCACACCTATGATTAATCAGCTGACTGAAGCACCATAACTCTGAACTAGAATTAATGACTGATGCAAACTTGTAAAATTATAATATAAAAATATATACTAATTACAGTAAAATTGTACCAAGGAGTTTAAATGAATATTTTTACACAAACTGTGACACAAAAGTATATAGAAACAAATAAAATTATTCATTATGTTATATGTTATGCAAATAGGCTCATCTGTGAGAAAATTAAATACAGATGAAAGAAGAACAGAAATAAAGGTGATATAATTCTAGATAAAAACCCTAGTAGGGAATGTGTTATCCAAAGTGAAACAAAAATATAAGCACAGAGCAAAACCATTTTACATTTTAAATAGTGCTTCTGAAAAGTCATGATTAATGGAGAAAATGAGACTATAGGACTGCCCTTGATCTCTTACAAACAGGGTTGCAAAAATCTCACATACACAAAAAAAAAAAAAAAATGAGTTCTGAGTTATGTAGGTCTGAAATACTGCATACTCAGTGCAGACATAAAAGAAATGACAACAGTGGTAAAACTGGTTCTAGTGATGAAAATAGATGGGAGGTGTATGGCTCAGTTTTACAACAAAATGGAAAGAGTGAGTAAAGTGGGCAGAAACAAGAATACCAGAAAGTAAGACGAGTGCATATATATGGACACACAACAATCCAATATTTTGGCAAAAGCCTTTTTCCAAGGATCACAGATAAAAACAACACAATGGATAAAAAACATGAAAAATGAATGAACATTAAATAGACTTAGCTTTTTAGCCTCCTCTTTGTAAGAAAGTCCTGGCATGAAATGCACCCAGATAGATGAAGTAGAGCACAAAGTGAAAGCCAGAGATTGGCTGAGAAATGTTGTAAAGAAGTTATCACAAAGGGTACCATATGGTAAACATGGCATTATGCTACAGATAGGCATAGCTTGCCACCTTGGGATACCGATGTCCCAAACAAAGCTGGCCAGATGCCACAGATAGCCATAGCTTGCCACCTTGGGATACCGATGTCCCAAACAAAGCTGGCCAGATGCCACAGATAGCCAGAGCTTGCCACCTTGGGATACCGATGTCCCAAACAAAGATGGCCAGATGCCACAGATAGGCACCTTGGGATACCGATGTCCCAAACAAAGCTGGCCAGATGCCACAGATAGCCATAGCTTGCCACCTTGGGATACCGATGTCCCAAACAAAGCTGGCCAGATGCCACAGATAGCCATAGCTTGCCACCTTGGGATACCGATGTCCCAAACAAAGATGGCCAGATGCCACAGATAGGCACCTTGGGATACCGATGTCCCAAACAAAGCTGGCCAGATGCCGCAGATGATAAAGAGTGAGAAGACATAATGGGGAGGAGTAGATGGAGAAAGGTTCAGGAAAAAAGAGTACACTGATAGGACAAGACTGCTTGCTAACCATGCCTAGACAAGGGAGCTAACTAAGCCTACTATGGGCTATAGAAGAAGAACAGAAAGGGTTGGAAAATAAATTACCTCTGGTAAGCATGAGGAAATGTGGTGAAATGAGTGGGATTAAGACAAGAAGGTTGAGCATGAGTAGTAGAAATAAGAGGTAGCAACTAAGTGGGATTAAGACAAGAAGGTTGAGCATGAGTAGTAGAAATAGGAGGTAACAACTAAGTGGGATTAAGACAAGAAGGTTGAGCATGAGTAGTAGAAATAGGAGGTAACAACTAAGTGGGATTAAGACAAGACGGTTGAGCATGAGTAGTAGAAATAAGAGGTAGCAACTAAGTGGGATTAAGACAAGAAGGTTGAGCATGAGTAGTAGAAATAAGAGGTAGCAACTAAGTGGGATTAAGACAAGAAGGTTGGACATGAGTAACAGAAATAGGAGGAAGTAGGAATTAAGTGGGATTAAGACAAGAAGGTTGGACATGAGTAACAGAAATAGAAGGAAGTAGGAACTAAGTGGGATTAAGACAAGAAGGTTGGACATGAGTAACAGAAATAGGAGGAAGTAGGAACTAAGTGGGATTAAGACAAGAAGGTTGGACATGAGTAACAGAAATAGAAGGAAGTAGGAACTAAGTGGGATTAAGACAAGAAGGTTGGACATGAGTAACAGAAATAGAAGGAAGTAGCAACTAAGTGGGATTAAGACAAGAAGGTTGGACATGAGTAACAGAAATAGAAGGAAGTAGGAACTAAGTGGGATTAAGACCAGAAGGTTGGACATGAGTAACAGAAATAGAAGGAAGTAGCAACTAAGTGGGATTAAGACAAGAAGGTTGGACATGAGTAACAGAAATAGAAGGAAGTAGGAACTAAGTGGGATTAAGACAAGAAGGTTGGACATGAGTAACAGAAATAGAAGGAAGTAGGAACTAAGTGGGATTAAGACAAGAAGGTTAAGCATGAGTAACAGAAATAGAAGGAAGTAGGAACTAAGTGGGATTAAGACAAGAAGGTTAAGCATGAGTAACAGAAATAGAAGGAAGTAGGAACTAAGTGGAAATGTTTAAAGAAAGTTGAATTTTGCACCAGACTTTCTTACAAGGATGAGGCCAAAATGCTAAGTTTATTTATTGTTCATCCATTTTTCATGTTTTTATCTGTTGTTGTTGTTTTTGTATGTGCTCTTTGAAAAAAGGCTTTTGCTGAAATATTGTACGTCCTTCATTTATGTGCACTCATCTTGCTTCCTGCCATTCTTGTTTCTGCCCATTTTACTTACTCTATCTATCTTTTTGTAAAACTGAACCACACACCAAACTATTTTCATATCCAGTGCAACATCACAACTGTAAAATTCTGGATTTAGTTTATGGTATAGAGCTAAAACAGTTTTTTTTTCCTGTAAAAACATGCAAGTCCTATAGAATTTAATGTTTGCAACTTCATTTATCTGAAATTTGAAATACACAATCTGAGCTAATTCTGAAATTAGAGAGATGGTCTATCTCAATTTTTTAATGTGGCCACAACAGTTAAAAAAAAGAAAGAAAAAGATGGCAAGCCAGGAATAATAATACAATGATATCAAATATCAGAGATTAACAACTTGCATATGTTGTGAATAAAGAATACAACAAATCATTTAAAATACACAACAGAGCAATCTTGTGGAATAAAATTCTTTAAACAAACAACAGTATTCATAGCAACAAAAGATGAGCGTACAGACAAGTTCTTGTCAACAAATAACAAGACAAATGAAAATATAAACTCACGTGAAGTAACAAACCTGATAACAAAACACAAGTTATGTCCCATCAGAAAACTGTGCCTGCTTCACAAACAAAATACTTTATCTTCCCTCTTGTACAGTTAATGTTGAGGGCAGATGTAACTGGTGTTTTTGAGCCTAATGTCCATAATTAGCGAATGTTTCTCTGATACCATCCGTCCATCTCTTTCAGGGTCTCCCTCTTGGAAGGTTCTCAAGTTTGGCTGTCAGTGTGTCATTCTCATTCAGTGGCCCAACCACTTGATTCTTTGCTACTTTATGTGCTTTAAACATGGCACTGTTCCTACCATCTGTCTTATGGCATCAAAATCATTAGAGGTTTAATTAAAAGACCAGAACTAAAGACAGAACATCTAGAAAAGGGTCACAACTCTTAATGCAGATTCTAATCTACGAATTATAACCGATTGTCCCATTACTCTCGGTTGTTTCCCTTGAGTTTATTATGCTCTCAAGACAGAAAAGCACGATAACAGTTAACTATTAACAACTACTGGCATGTTAGCAGTCTAAGAAGAATAATCTTAATATAACTGAAATAACAGGAAAAAAACTCCTCTTCCATGTCACACAGGCATATACAGGATATAATGCTAGTTTTCATATTTTCTCAGACCATATCAGCACACACATCAGCTGCCTTTCCTATCACAATCCTAAGACAGCCAGATACTTAAAATTACATTTTCTAAGCAGTTATGTTGATGGGAGAGCCTCATGATGGAGCTGAACCTCCAATCAACCTCTTGTTGGCAAGTTAAACAGCCCACTTCACCACGCAGGAAACACAACAGAAGAAACACGCAATTCTAAATATCATACAATCCTGCGCCCAACACTTCTGATACAAAATGATGACATTTTCAAAATACATCAACAGGCAAGAAGAACAGAAAAAATTAGGTTAGAAGATATTTGGCATGGATTAATTAGACAAAAATAGCAGAGAATACAATTTATCAAAAAGATGATGGGGGGGGGGGGGGCGGGAAATCATGTATGGTGCACATACTTGGTGGGATACATGTATCAACAACAAGAATAAAATGTACTATGCCAAATACTAAAATTTACAATACTATACATAAAATTGGGAAAGGATTACTTTTTTTCCTGTTTGCTTGGTACAAATAAAGAGGGATCTTTACATATGAGCAGGTAAACAGCTTTATTAAAGACACGAGACATAGCTGAATTTAGGGAAAGTGGCTCCATACGTGAAAGCACACAGAAAACATAGTTCTAGTTGGAATGTCTCTCAAATAATAGATTTATCTCAAAAACTGACCTTTAATACAAGTGGAAAATTAAAAAAAAAAAAGACTTTATAGGTTAGTACCACAAAACATTATTACTGAATTTGCAACAGCAGTATCTGAAAGATACAAGATTATATGGTGTCTGATGGTTTTTGTCTTTTCTTTCTTCAGTCAGTCAAAATCTCATTTCCCTGCTACTTAATTAGACAGAATCTGTCTATACTCATCTCCCTGCTACTTAATCAGACAGAATCTGTCTGTAGTCACCTCCCTGCTACTGGCAGTTTTTTAAGAATTTCAGCAACTCCAAAATGATGAGCACAGACAATGACAAAACATAAACATTTTAGCAAGCACAGGACAGAAGCTTTTTTATCTCAATCATTTCTGTCAAATCTACTGTTAGTAGTTAACTTTCAGAACTACGCATTTTCAGCAACTTTTTTTTTTCTTCAAATTCATTATATGTGCTGTGTGCCACTGAACTTAGACAAAATAACTGTTTCTCTGCTGCTCAAGTATTTCACATTCCAGAAATTTCATTTCAGCTCTAATGTGACTATGTGGGTATTACAGCTCACATCTGATGATGTGAGTATTACAGCTCACATCTGATGCTTATATCTGTAGACCATGCAAATATGGAATGTCTTGACATCCAAAAAAAGGCATTCCAATTTTGAGACTCAGAAAATGTTTGCAAAAGGAATGTTCATACTACGGGATGTGTGTGAATATAAATATGAACATTTGGTCTACAGGTGTTTGGCAGAATGAAAAGAGAGAAGATATCAGCAATGAAGAAAAATTCTGTGATATTAATGGTATCAGCTGATATATCTGTGGCTTTTCTGTTGTCCTTCGCTCACCTGCTGCAGACTCTGGCAATGGCTCACATTAAAAAGTGCTGCGCGAGCTCAGTTGAGGAGTTTCATCATCATCATCATCAGGTGCCATGCCAGCAGGCACTGGCAGCCATGCTCCTCAACAGATCTCATTCCTTGATGTCTTCCTTCAGACTGAAGGTTTTTTGTTGTGCCATCACATTAGACTGTCCATTATTTTTTCTACTGGTCTTCCTCTACATCTCTTCCTATTTATCTGTTCTCTTGTTATCTTGTTTCAAGCCCTCCCCTTCTCATTATAAGACCAATGAATGATGACTGTTGTTTGCTTAGGATTTAATTAGGATCCTTTCTACATTTGCTTTTCTTAGACAATATCTGTTTGTTGAGTTAGTTGTCCATGGTATTCTTAATATTCTTCTAAGAAACCACATCTTTGTTGCCTATATTGACCTTCACATAGATCTGCTGGTTGTCCATGACTCACTTCCTCCATAGAGTAGGACAGGTTCAAGGTAGCATTTAAGAACTCTTTCTGATGTTCAGTGGCAGAGGTGCACAAGATGTTCTTTATTTATCTGGAAGCTGTTTTGGGTTGGCATATTCTATTCCTTATTTCAGAAGTGCATTTCCCATCTGACGTTACTCGAGTACCCACATATTTAAATGTATGCACTTGTCTCAAGATTGTTCCTTGTACTTTGATACTGCATGTAGGTGGGTTTTTCTTTCATGATATAATCAATGTTTCTGTTTTCCTGCTGTTTAGGGTGAGTCCTTTCTCTACATATCCAAAATTATTTTCTTCTGCTGCTTTCTGCAATCTGGGTACGTCATTCAGTCCTGTCAAACAAATCCCAGGCCATCAATCAATGCTGTATGGATTATAATCTGATCTGTAATGTGACTCCAGCATCAGTAAGCCATGTAACTAAACTGTGTAACTACTGATCAAATACTACAATTTCTTCACACTGCAGGTTCTTACTAAAGATAAACTTGCAAAGTCTGTACACATTTCTAAAGCTGGCCAAACAACAAAACAGGTTAAATATTATATACAAAACAATACACATTTTGGAAAAATGGGTTCTTCAGTTGAGAGAGACATAAATGTTTGCTACTTTTAGCAAGGAATTTAGCATAAAGCCTTTTTTTCCTAGGAAGTGTTTATTGCAAAATGAAAGCTCTGAAATTATTCCTTTCTGTATCATATGAAAATTTTTGTCAAAAATTAAATGTTGCTCAACAGGAGGTCAATAACTTTTTCACATGTCTACAAAAATCAAACCAAAAACTTTCCACATTTTTACTAAGCATAAAAATCAACACCTAAAAATATTAATATACTGAAAATCTGGCACAAACAGTGAGGTTAGTTTAGCTCCAACTTTAGTTTACATACATGCTGACTGCAGCAAGCTTGTTACTGTCATGCATGTACGCATACCTCTGATCATTGTAAAATGTAACCATTTACCATATTTCCTGCCACATAAGATGCACTGACATATAAGACATCCGTAGTTTAGCACGCAACAATTTGGAAAAATACTAAAAACACCACATTTTCCACAAACTTCACAGCCCTCCCACCAAAATGTTTTGGTTCAAGACTGCATGCTGCTGGATTATTTTCCTACTGAACATCTTAAGCACAACACGCGTTTAACCTTATAGATACCGATATAATCTGCCCTCAGAGCTAACCTGTGGGGTAAACTAACTGTCTCAGAACAGCTGTGTCTGATGTCACGAAAATAAATGGGTGTATGATTCAGTTTTACCAAAAGATAGAAATAGTGAGTAAAGTGGGCAGAAACAACAATGGCAGGAAGCAAGATGAGTACATATAAATGAAGGACATACAGCAATCCAATATTTCAGCAAGTTTTTTTCCAAGGATCACATACAAAAACAACACAAAAGATAAAAAACAAGAAAAATGGATGAAAAGTATACAGACTTAGAAAATGGTGCCAGACTTTCTTACAAGGAAGAGGCTAAAAGTCTAAGTCTATATACTTTTTATCCATTTTTCATGTTTTTATCTGGTGTGTTGTTTTTGTATATGATCCTTGAAAAAAACTTTTGCCAAAACATTGGATTGTTGTACATCTTTCAATTATATGTACTAATCTTGCTTCCTGCCCACTTTCCTCACTCTTTGTATCTTTTTGTAAAACTATACCACACCCATCTATTTTCATTACTAGAACCAGTTTTAGCAGCTGTCATTTCTTTTCTGTCATATGTTGCTTTCTGCTCTTTCTCTACATTCACAACATTCTATTGTTAGCTAAGAGTTACAGTTACCTATCCGGCATAAAGACTGACTTAGGAAAAAACAAACTGTCCAGTTGAGATTTTATTCTTGTCACAGTTCATCATGCTTTGACTTTTTCACGGTCAACATTACCAGCCAATGCCAGCTTCGTGATACAAATAATGGTTATGACACCAGCATAAAACTACCTTAACAGACTTACCAAAAATTTTATTTTGAAAACAATAAAAACTGCAGCACATTTGATCTGGGTATTTTAACCATTTAGCAACAGTCTGACAACATTACTATTTAAGACTGATAATTGACATACATGCATCTGTGTCATTTTCGTCCATGTAAGATGTCAACAGTAACAATGGCTATCATATTTACAGCATCAAGAGACTGTAATGATGTTACAGATTTTACGTAGGTATTTGCTTTTAATACTCAACTACTGATTCATCCTTTTTAAAAATTAAAGAACAAACTATCATGGCATATAAGTGAGATCATCATGTGCCTTGTCCAGAACGAAGGTTGGCAGTAAATGAATCTCCAGTTTCTTCACTCCCTGACCTTGATGGTGCACTCAGCTAGGCTGTGTCCTGTCCATTCTTCCCATCTACATCTCTGTCTTCCTCTTGCTCTTTTTCCTTCCACCATTCCTTCTATTATGGCTTTCAGTATATTGTTATGACTTTTGATATGGTCAAAGTATTTTGTTTTCTTCATCTTTATTTCTTTGAGAAGTTCACATTGCACTTGGAGCTGTTCTAAAACTTGTGCATTTGTTCTTTTCATTCCCCATGTTATATGAACTAGTTTTCTGTAGAACCACATTTCTGCTGCATTTCTCTCCATCTTTTTGCTTAGAGTCCAGGTTTCTGTTGCATACAGTAAAAGAGAGCAGATATAATATTTTACAAATTTTAATTTTGTTGTTATGAGTAGATTCTGGATAACAGCCCTGTCTTCAAGGTGTTGAATGTACGAGGGTCATACCGAAGGTCATGAGCAAAAATTTTATTAAATCAGAATTTATAGATTGAGAAAATATAAATGTATCACCTTAATCAGCATCCTTTGCATTCATGTAGAGGTCACATGACATCACCATCATGTGTCACATGACCACGCAGAGCAGAAACAAAATGGTGGGTGCTGATGTTTCATTTCGTCAATGTGCTGTTATTGAATTCCTCGTTAAAGAGGAAATCCCCGCTGCTGAAATTCACCAAAGACTTCAACTTGCTTATGGAGATGTGTGTAAAATTTCAAAGATGGAAATATGAGCATCCAAAATATGCCTTGCAGAGGTCGCCCTCAAACTGTCTCCACTGAATGCAGCGTGGAAAGGGTTGATGACATCATTAAAGAAGACAGACATGTCACAGTATCTGAAATCGCTGTAAATCTTGGAATAGGACAAAATGCAGTACAGGAAATGATTGAAACCATAGGCTATAGAAAAGTTTGTGCCCGCTGGGTCCCACGTTTGTTGACTGAAGATCACAAAGCTGTGAGAAAAACTGGACAACTGTGGTAATTCAGAAAATAGGTTGGGAAATTCTTCCACACCATGCCTATAGTCCCAACCTGGCACCCAGTGATTACCGTCTTTTCGGTTTTGTGAAAGAACAAATGTGAGACCATCATTACGACACAGGAGAGAACGTCCAGAAAGCAGTGCGTCTGTGCCTTCGGCCAGCTGGAACAGAATTCTACCGGGAGGGTATTTTCATACTTGCAGAGCGATGGGGAAAATGTGTGCAGAGAATTGGAGATTATGTTGAAAAGTGAAGAAAAGGATGCAGATTAAGGCGATACATTTATATTTTCTCTATCTATAAATTCTGATTTTTAAAAAATTTTGCTCACAACTTTCGGTATGACCCTTTTATCTTTTGCCATTCCTATCCTTTTCTTATCTTCATCTCACATCTCCTATCTTCAGTTAATGTATGTCCTAGACAATTGTAGTCTGTCATTTGTTACAATCTCACTTTGTTTATGGTTATATCCATCTGTGGCTTCTGGTCTTTCCTGCTAAACACCATTACTTTGGTCTTCTTGATACTGATCTTTGGTCCCCACTCTTGGCTTGTGTTGTGTATCATATCTATTAATTTTTGTAGGTTCTGTGGATTCTCTGCTAGAAGGACTGTATCATCTTTGTTTAAAAACAAATAAAGCAAGGGCTACTGAACAATGTTTTGCTGCCAGGTTTTTTTTTGTTCCTTCTTTAAAAGATTTTTATAAACACAAACATTCAGGTTTTAGTCTAGCACTGGTACCTCACACCCTACCCAAATCTAACCACTGGGCTGACTTTTTTTTTTTTAATGTGTGCGGACAGAAACTTGACATATAAATTAAATCAAGAACTTGTATAAATTTCACATAAATTCTTGCAAGAAAAAACAAAACTATGACAAAGAATTCAACTAACAGAAGAAAAGAGAAACAAAAACAAGCTGAAGCAGAACTCACTCGCACTAATTCGATCACAACAGAAAGAATGCATCCACTAAATTCCTTCGTTAATGTGAATGAACAAAACAAAAGTAATAAAACCAAACTGGACAGGAATATCAGCATCCACAATTAAATATCAAACTTCTCAGAGTTAAAAATATAAAAAAGGCGGCCAATAAAATTGAAAGATGGGTAGTACGTGACCAACTTATGGAAGTGGTCATACATTACGTGACCAACTTATGGAAGTGGTCATACATTACATGACCAACTTATGGAAGTGGTCATACATTATGTGACCAACTTATGGAAGTGGTCATACATTATGTGACCAACTTATGGAAGTGGCCATACATTACATGACCAACTTATGGAAGTGGTCATACATTACGTGATCAACCTATGGAAGTGGCCATACATAGGTAACAAGCTTAAAAAAAGAAGAAAACTAAAGACATGCACAAAGAAAAGTTTTATGATGACACATTCCCCAAATTTAGCCACATTTTCTAATATAAACACTTTCAATGTCATTGTGGGCAGTTAAATGACATGAAACAATACTGCAGAGGATGGGGGAAATGATTGGCAGCACAGTAGACTTGATAAATGGTGGGAGAAATGATTAGTGGCACACTAGACTTGATAAATGGTGAGAGAAATGATTAGTGGCACACTAGACTTGATAAATGGTGGGAGAAATGATTAGTGGCACACTAGACTTGATAAATGGCATAAAAAATTTACATGTTATTATACAAAATGATAAAAATAACTGGCAAAATCACTTTTTAACTGACATATTTCAAAGTAAACTTGGTAAGGGGAATATTTTTTTTAAATGTATATAAATTTTCAATATGTATATAAATCTCTGGGATTTTAAGACATATTGTTATATATAAGTATCACAAACAAAGCTTGAGTACTTGGTGGAAGGATAAAAGGAATGAAAATTCATAAAGCTTGGGACTGGAAATGTCAAAGTCAAAAAAACAAAGACCCGGGTGGAAAGTTGAAATTGCTGAAGAATCAGATCAAAGCACATTTACTGTGAAAGTCAGAAAATCAATGTGGACAGAGTTTTATGTAAGCTTGCAGCTGATTTTACTTGGGTAAAGATTAATGATATCTTGAGACTGTTGAAGAGTTTTTAGCTGCGTAATAATGTATCATGTGTAGACATTTCATCATCTGACAGTCAGGTACATGTGCCTTGTGTACATTTTTGGTGTACACTGGCATATAATAAGCATAGTGGACTTTGATCAGTACAGTTAAATACACCATATTTTCTGGAATTTGATCAGTATGGTTAAGTACACCATATTTTCTCCACAAAGCACAAATGTTTTCTGAAATTCAAGTCCATTTTGCTGACCAGTTTTGTGTGAAAGTTCTCCTGCTAATGACAACATTTGCTTCTGTTCCCTGACGTGTCCACTGCTGGTATTCTAATGCTTTTTTTTAATATTATGAACAGAAAAATTAACTGTAAAAACCAAATTTCAATTTCTGGGTGGAAAACTTGCTTTATAAACATCAAAACCCACTTTCTAAACCTCAAAACTCACATTCTCAACATCAAAATCCACGTTCTAAACCTCAAAACTCACATTCTCAACATCAAAACCCACTTTCTCAACCTCAAAATTCATTTTATTAACCTCGTCCACTTTATTAATCTAAAAAATTCACTTTGTTAAAACCCACTTTCTTAACTTCAAAAGCCAGTTTCTCCATCACCTCCTCCTGCTTCAACACAACTACTCTCAGCTCCACTGCATATTCCTTCACCAAAAATGGTTCCACCACTTCCCGCACCCCCATAATCAACTTCATTATCAAACACAAGCCCTGAGGTGAAGTCTGAGTAACTTCCATCGGCCGCATCACATCCATCTACATCATTCTCTTTACCAAAATCAGCATCACCGCTGTAGCCCCCGAAGAAGCTTTGGTCAGATTCTTCATACTTGCTTAAACTAAAACCTCCGAAATCAGCGGTATTTTCGTTACCAAGACACCCTGTATCATCAGCGTAAGTGTCCCATATACTACTAACAGCTTTGCAGTTCATCGTGTCCTGCTCACCATCCTGAAGGTCACCAACATTATCATCGCCATCAATGTTGTAAAATTCATCATAATAGCTGCTAATCTCATTTTCAACATCACCATCTTCTACTCCATTCAGCTCCAAAGAGCTCGGGTAGCCATCATGAAGCTGTTCACTCTCATGGCTGTCATTGAAAGCACACACATTATCTTCCTCCTCCTCATTATCTTCAACCGCTTCCTCTGCATCCACTTCATCGCTGTCATCTTCACCGTTACCAAAAAGGCCACCCTGACTGTCAGCCTCAGCATTGAAGTTCTCCACCTCGAACACTCCCTCACTCTCCCGATCTGACTCCTCCTCCTCATCATCATCATCACCTGGTTCTCCGCTATTCAGGTCACTGGTCTCTACATCACCCTGAAGCAAGCCAGAGTCCTTCAATGCCACATTTGCATCCTCCTCATTCTCACTTCTTAAAACCAAAGTTGATTTGTCAGATGTATCGAGAATGTCAGCATCAACACTTACATTGTGATGTGCAGGCTTTTCCTCATCATCTTTATCACTGTCCTTATCTATATGTTGTTTTAAAAGAGCCAGTGCTATCCCAGTTGCCAGAGATGTTTCTGCTGATTCAATATGGCTACCACCACCACCTCCCCCACTTTCTCTCCTGCCCCTGCCCCAGCCAGCGCTTGCATCAACTTCATGCAGAATTACAGACGGGCCGTTATTTTGTTCATATTCATCAGCCTCTCTCTGGTTATTCTGTCTCAAAATGAAATCGTCTCCTAATTTCTGCTGCTTCTTCCTCTTGAACAAATTTCTGATAGCTTGATTGCAAGGTGTCGCTATCAGTACCCCAGCAGCTAGCAGAAGTGTTATATCCTCTGCTCCACCCAGCTTTGGCACCGGCTCCTCCTCCTGTTTTGCAGATTCCAGTTTTGGAGCCCAGTTGAGAGGCCTTGGCTGACACAACACATGAATCAATGCAACGCTAAAAACAAGGGCCAGATTTTCCGCAATCTCTCCTCTCTGAGAGTCAATCTCAATAAAACCACTGTCAAACTCAACAATACATTCACCAATCTGAAATTTGGAAGTGGCCAGCGAGTACAAACGGTCACATGATACGTAATGCCATCTGTTGTTAGGAAGATTGAAAAACCGCACCTCTAAGTGACCTTCACTGTATGAACCTGTCAAGATTGAACAATGACACTTTACAACTCATTTACACTATAAAAAATCATTATCCTCATGATTATTAATAAAATAATAGAGAAAAAAAAAACAACAAATTCACTGGAATTAGACATTTGTTTGGCTAAGGTTTTATGTTTAATTAGCAAATGAGGCTATGTGTGTTAAAAGTATCTTCTTTCAGCGTAATATGCTCACAGCCCTGCAATGGTAAACAGAACACAAGACCATGAAAGATGTCAAATTAATAATCTTCATGAACAGTATTGTAAAATAAACATAATAATCTTGATGATCAGTACTATAAAATCAAAATGATGATGATCATTGGTACTGTAAAATCAATATAATAATCTTGATGATCAGTACTGTAAATTCAATATAATAATATTGAGGATCAGTACTGCAACAAAACAATAATGATCAGTACCGGAACATCAATGTAACAGTCCCAATGATCTTGTAAAATGTAAAGTCAATTTAATAATACTGATAATCAGTACTGTAAAATCAGTACAATAATCTTTATGATCACCACTGTAAAATCAATACAATAATATTGATGATTGATACTGTAAAATCAATATATTACTACTGATGATCAGAACTGCAAAACCAAAAAAATATAATAACCCTGATAATCAGTACTGTAAAACCAATAAAATAATCAGGATGATCAGTACTGTAAAATAATATAACAATATTGATGATCAATACTATAAAATAATATAATAATGTTGATGATCAGTAATGTAAAATCTATATTATTGATTTATCGGTACTTTCTGGACTTTGAGGAACACAAGACAAATGTTTTCTGGACATGAAAGATGGCCACAAAAGAAATGTAAGGCTCTGCTTACAAAGAGGATGGTTAATCTGCCTTCTCACTGCTCTAGAAATGCTCAGGCAAATGACCTGACTGATAATATGTCTTGCTTGATAATATGACTTGACTGATAATATGGCTTGACTGATAATATGACTTGACTGATAATATGATTTGCGCTGTTGATCTTCCCCTGATGTTGAACCAATCATCTTCTTCCATCATGTGACCTTCCCCCAGTCACTGATTTTATCTGCTGCACATCGTGTCTTCTATTATTCTCTTCTCAAGATACAATCAATAATTCTGGCCTATCTGTTGTCATAAGCACCAAGACCTGGCTAGAGCACTATCTGTCCAGTCATCAAAAGGTTCACAACTATCATGTGCCATGCAACAGTGATCAAGTTTCTGCATTTTGTGTGGTGCTTGGTACGACTAGTCAGATCAACTGTCTTTCTTCTCATGCACTACTGGACAGATTGTGCAGAGATATAACTCTCTGTTTCCTGTTTTTCTTTTGAACCCAGCTTTTCCAGGGACAGGCTGATTCTCTCTTCTCACATGACATGTCTAAAGAATCTTGGCTTTATGTTACTTTTAATAGTTTTTGGTTTTTTTTTTATGTTCTGACTCAAGAAAAATCTGTAATGATAAAATCTGATCCATCTCAAATAAACAGAATTCAGTAATGATTTATTAGCTACTTTAACAACAGTTTATTTGTTCCTATAACAAGTCTATTATCTCATACAATAACAGTTTATTTGCTCATGTAACAAGTCTATTAGCTCTTATAATAACAGTGTATTTGCTCTTATAACAGGAATATTTGCTCCTATAACAATTCTATTAGCTCCTATAATGAAAGTTTATCAGAAAAATAAATGAAGTTTGTCATTCTGTTAGAAGAATGACATAATCTGAATGCCTACATTCTGTACTATAAAAAAAAACTGTAACTGTAATACACACATCAAATGATAAGAAATAAAAAGAATGAATTTGATTAATTTCTGATTACATCAGTAATAATGGTGGTGGTAGTGGTAGCAATATTATTATTATTATTAGTACTACTGGTGAAGTGGTTAGTGCACTGGTCTTCCATGGCGAAGGTTGGGGGTTTGAATCTGGCTGGAGGCACCCCAGTCACCCAGCTGTAGAAATGGGTACCCGACTTCTTCTTGAGTTGGGGAAGGAAAGGCGGCCAGGCGTGATACTGACCATATCACCCTCTAGTGTGCTGACAGGTCAAGGAAAATATGGGCACTAAAACCATATCCCTATGTGCCTCTAAGGCATGACAGTATTACTTTTTTTTTTTACTCTACTAGCAGTAGTAGTATTAGTAGTAGTTGCCACCTTAAGGCAATTCTGACTCTAGTAAAGCATCCTCAAAGTCACACAAGTAAACATAGTGTTCTCCTATAGAAGCACTGAGATATTCAGAGATGAGGCTGTCACCCATGCAACTTGGCGCTGTTTAATCTGTCATATGTAACAACATTTTAAAGAAACGTTGAACAGCAAATAACAAACCTTTCACATGTAAAACCACAGTGTGTGCTTCACATGAAACAGAGGACAAAATGTGATCAGACTGACCTTTTCTCCCTGCCACTTTTCTCTGGAAACCTGCCCACCATCCCACAGCAACTCCCCAATCTCCTTTGTTGTTCTTGATAAGAACTGCCCTCTGCCCTTCCTTTGGGTTCAAGGTAATGGATTTCCTGGTATCACTAACCTGTAAGGAAACCAATTTTTTTTTTTCAAATACACACAATAACTTATTTTTTCACTACAGCGGGTAGAAATGCTAAAGTTCAAACCTTTCTTTGTGGGAGTCTAATTAAATACATGGACACTGACTGTTTAAATAAGTGGACACTGACTGTTTAAATAAGTGGACACCGACTGTTTAAATAAGTGGACACTGACTGTTTAAATAAGTGGACACCGACTGTTTAAATAAGTGGACACTGACTGTTTAAATAAGTGGACACTGACTGTTTAAATAAGTGGACATTGACTGCTTAAATAAGTGGACACTGACTGTTTAAACACATGGGCACTGATTCTGTTTAAACAGGCTGCAACATTTGAAGAAGAAACAAGGGCCAGAATTAGTGAAGACGACATGAGTGAAACAAGACTGGACCTTGCAATACCCCTTGCAATACAAGCACAGGTTGCTGCTCTGTGGAATATGAGAGTCCTTATGATGCTCAGCAAGTTTCATAAACAGTAAAAATGTAACTGCTTCAAGCCCCATCTTTTAGGACAAAAAGAGGAGCTATTATTACAAGCTCCGACAATTAAGTAATGAGACTAGTTCCATGAAAAAGATAAAATAAATAACAGTTGAAGGTATCTCTCTCTCTGAACCTTAAGTGCCCAGGGCACATGGGGCTTCCGCAAGGGTTTTCTACAAATGCCTGTCCTTCGCCTTTTTTTCTGCTCTTGCCCAGGTGAGCCCTCTATTGCTCAACATCCTTTCTGTTGTTCTTCTCCATGTCTCTTTTGGTCTACCCTTACTTCTGTTCCCCTGTGGTGACCATCTTAGTGCTATTTTTGGTAGTGAGTTGTCAGTCATTCGGAGCATATGTCCCAACCATCGCCAGCGTCTTTCCTCAATAATTGTTGTCAGTGGCTTCATCTGCATTTCTGCCAATAAGATGTTATTTCTTATGGTGTTTGGCCAAAATATTTTTCTAATTCTTCGTAAACATTTAGTCTGGAAAGAATTCAACTATATTGAAGATATAACATGTATTTTATTAAAAGTAAGCCCCTTGTGCAGGGATACAGCGAGTGGCACGATCTAACAAACACTGGAACGACCTCTGCAGTTCTTCTGTTGGTATGGCCCTTAAACTCAATGTTACGGCCCTTTGGATGTCATCAGCACCGTCAAAGAAGCGTCCTTGCAATGGTAACTTTAATTCTGGGAATAGAAAATAATCGCAGGGAGACAAATCTGGGGAATAGGGTGGATGGTTGAGAACACACTTGCTGAGCCGGTGCATTATCATGAAGAAGGAAAAAACTGTCAGGTGTTGAATACTCGGGTCGGACTCGGAGAATCCTTTTAATAGGTGTTTCAAAATACTTAAATAAACTTTGGCAGTGACAGTCTGTCCCTCTGAAATAAATTCTTTGTGAATAACTCATTTGCTGTTGTAGAAGCACATCAACACTGTCTTCACTGTCAACTTCTGAAGACAAATTTTTTTGCCTTTTGGTGACAATGAAGACTTCCACTGAGCACTTTGGCATTTAGTTGTGGGATCATACCGGAAAATCCATGTTTCATCCTCTGCGACAATCAAATTTAAGAAATGTTTATTTCTGCGACACATTTTGATGATGTCTTTTGCATACTCAACATGCTGATGTTTTTGGTCATCAGACAATGCATGTGGTACAAACCGACAATCAACTTTTTTCTTGCCCTAATATTGCAATAAAATTTTACAAATGGTCTCTCAGTTAACACCAAATTCATCTGCCATAATCCTCACAGTAAAACAATGATCATCTTGTATCTGTTCTTTGACTTTTGCAATGAGTTCCTCATTATGAAAAGAAATTGGGCGTCCATGTCTAGTTGCATTTGTAATCATTTCCACACCACTTTTGAATTAAGAATACCACCTGAACATCTGTGCACGAGATAAACAATTATCCCCATAAACTTGTCGTATCAATTCGACTGTCTTAATGGCACTTTTTCTGAGTTTTAACAGAATTTAATGTTAGCTTTTTTGCTCCATGCTGATTACATGACAACGCACCTCGAACTAGGTCAATAAAATGGCGGCTTGTTTGTCGTCTGTTTATCATGTGGTAATGAAAAGTTGCCAGATCATAGAAGAAGGCTGTGTCTTTGGATTTCATGCTTTGCTTCATATATGGCATTTTTGTCTTGGCCATAATAAAATCAGTCCGTCTTCACAAGTCACTGTCAGCCTTCTTGCTCTGTTTTCACAAGTCACTGTCAGCATTCTTGCTCTGTCTTCACAAGTCACTGTCAGCATTCTTTTCAACATTCTGTCCTCAAAACCTCTGCGTATAGTTTCTATTTTATGATCAGTTCTCCTTGTTTTTACTCTAGAAATGTATGATGTACATTTCATAAAATGTAAACTCATAAACATAAAATGTAAAACATAAAATATAAAATATTTTACAAATGCAGATTTTGGGTTTACATAATCACATAGTCAGAAAAAAAAATAAAGCCATCTTACCGAGCTCGGCAGTGGAAGCTGATCTCCAACAATAAGATGAGCAACAGCTGCCAGCTTCTCTCCATAAAATACATGGATAGCTGACATGAGTAAAGGTTCACTGTGAATCATTCTGACAGTGAACACAAGCTTCTTCGTGTGGTTGAACAACCTGAAACAAGTCAAACATCACTAGTCAGGACTCCGAATACTCGTTATATAATGACGACTTTAATACTTTCCAAAACAAACATTGTACTTATTTATATTTTTAAAATAATTTCCAAGAATAATGATGGCACATCAAGAAGAAAACAGACATACTTTCCAAGAATAATGATGGCACATCAAGAAGAAAACAGACATGTAAGAAAAAAGGTATGTGAACCGACATTAAATATCGACAAGTTATTTAATTCCAACACAATGAGAGAAATCAGATCACGAGCGATACATCAACACAATTTAACCTGAATATTAAAAAATATGATAGATATTTTAAGATCTTGATGAAGCTAGGTAGACAAAAGAGAACTAAATATAGTATGCAATCATAGAACAAAGAATTTCACAATTTGAAAAACAAACCAACTGAAGCTAAGCAAAGGTCCATAAAGAAACAAGAAAAACAAAAAAATGACTATCAAATGACTAAATGAACATAAAACATAACACGCATACAAGCACGCACACACACACAAAACTGGCTAAAAATACAAGATGCAACTGAAGAATGCCTTCATCATATCAAATATACATATAAATAATAAAATGCCACAATAATTTGAGAAGGGGTGGAACTAAGGCTAAAACTAAAACCAAGAAAAATTATAACATTAAAATATTAAAGGCATACAAACAGAACAAAATGCCACATCAGTCAGTCATTTTCATGTCCCTTGAGGAATTTTGCTATCCTAACAACTCTCCTGTAGGCATCTCGGTTGTGAGCAAGATGGCCTGCTGCTGATGCATCCATTTGCAGATTATCAACGATGTCTTGCAGCCATCTTCACATTGGTCTTTCTCTTTTTCCCATTATGTACCCCTCCAAGACTGTCTTCTCTAAATTATCATAACGTTTAATGTGTCCAAAATATTTAAGTTTTCTCTCTTTAATCCTCTTTATTAGCCAGCCTTCTTC
Organism: Achatina immaculata; assembly: GCA_009760885.1. NCBI lineage: Eukaryota > Metazoa > Mollusca > Gastropoda > Stylommatophora > Achatinidae > Lissachatina > Lissachatina immaculata. The sequence continues at coordinate 42,338,057 of CM019716.1, forward strand.
AATATTAAGTTCATGTAGTATGGATATATTTGTTCTTCTCTGTATCCATGATCTTCTTCTTCTTCTTCTTCGTTCGCACTGTCTGTCTATATCTGCAGTCCTGTCTCTTGGATAAATTTCACTGTTTTTTGTAACTCATGTATGGAACCGTAGAGCTTATCTTCTTTAGTGGTTTCACTGGGCCAGTAATTATTTCTCAGTGTCTCGTAGTTGATGCAGTTCTGGAGGATATGTTCCACAGTTTGGGGCACCTGGGCACATGTACATAGATTAGTAGTACCAACCTTAAACTTTGTATACATATGACTTCGGAGTCGGCTGTGTCCTGTTCGGAGACGGAAGATGGTGACTTGTTCCTTTCTGTTTAGCATGTGATAGTCATCATGTGGTGGTGTTTGTGGCTTCCTGTAGGTTTTTATCATGCTTTTCTTCTGATTATAGGTGATTGGTATGTCAGGTTGCTCCATTTCAGTGCCCTCTTTGGCCAGATGGTCAGCTTTCTCATTGCCTGGTATCCCACAGTGGGAGGGAATCCATTGCAAAGTGACTCCATGTTGTAAGCCAATTTTTGACAAGTTATCCTTAAGGTCTGGTAGTTTGTTGCACTGAAGAGCCTCCAGTACTGATCTTGCATCTGTGAGAATTACTACAGGACATGTATCAATTCTGGAGTCTGATAGTTTTTCAACTGCAGCAATAATTGCCCTAACTTCTGCATCAAAGTTGTTGCAGTATTTACCAGTGGGTATGGAAATCTTGTCAATGGTGTTGTTTGGATATTCAATATATGCTCCTGCCCCTCCATTCTTTATGGCATTATGTGCAGATCCATCTGTATACACACGTATCCAGGTGTCACATGGATATTTGTCATCTAGAACACTAAGTGTGGCTGTTGATCTTACAAGACTGCTCTGCATCTCACCATTCTGCACACCTTTCACTTCAGTCTGAATAGTTATTTGTGTATAATCTGCTTCTTTCCATGGTGTATGCTCTGGTACAGATGATAATGGAGCGACTACAGTTGGAAGGTCAGGTATCAGCTTATGCATACGCTTGGCCTGATGAATGAAGCTGCTTCTTTTAAGCCGTCCTAATGCCAAGTTATTGAATCTCTCCTTCAGGGGATGGCTTACAGAGCTAAGGAATTTTTCTCCCATGGTCATGACCTTTGTGTCTCTACGTTCCTTTAGCGGTTGAACACCAACTATTTTCTGCATTTCTACTATTGGTGTGGACCTCATGGCACCTGTGATAATCCGTAGTGACTGATTTTGAACCTTGTCTAGATTATGCTGCGTAGTGTTTGATGCTGTGCACCAAGATGTTGAGCCATATTCTAAATGTGGTAGAATACTTTGCTGATATACGTTCTTGAGGATTCTTTCACTAGCTCCCCATGTGGTTCCACTCAGTTTTCTTAATATGGCTAGTTTTCTTCTGGCTTTTGCTTCTGCACTGTTGATGTGTTGCTTCCAAGTCAGTTTTGAGTCAAGAGTCACTCCTAAGTAAGTGGGTTAGTTGTCCATCCTTAAAGGTATTTCATTTACAAAGATCTTACCTGCTTTCTGTCTAGATGAGAGGGTGAACAGAGTGGTACTTGATTTCTCTGTGTTGATACTTACACACCATTTGTTTGTCCATGATGTCAAGATATCTGCTGCTCTTTGGAGTCTCTGTGTAGCAACTGTCGCATATTCATCTGTACACCACATGACCAGATCATCTGCATACAGTGCCGCTTTGATTCCATAGGGAAGTTCCTTGACCAGGTCATTAATGAATACAAGGAATAGTGTAGGCGAAAGGACTCCTCCTTGTGGTACACCGTGTCGCAGAAGTAATTTCTGGCTTTTGTGTCCATCCATTACTACTCTAGCTCTTCTATTGTGTAAATAGGACTTTATCCAGTTGTATAGTCTTCCATTCACATTGCAGTTTCTTAGTTTCCACAGCAGACCTTTTTTCAATACTTTATCAAAGGCTTTCTTCAGGGCTATCCACGCTGCTAGTACAAGGTTTTTCTCTTGGAATGCATCCTCAATCTCTTGAGAGAGATAGGTCACTTGATCTTCCGTACTGTAGTACTGCCTAAATCCTGCTTGTTGTGGAACGAGAAGGTTTTCACTTTCTAGGTACCATTTTAGCCTCAGGTCAATGATGTGTTCCATCGTTTTGCATAGGCAGCTAGTGAGACTGATTGGCCTGTAGCTGGAGGCAGTATCACTGTTTTTTCCTGGTTTTAGCAGTGGTACCATGCTTGCTTCCTTCCAGATTTGAGGTAACTTACCTGTGCTCCAGCACATATTGAAAATATCCAACAGCTTTCCCATTGCTGCCATTCCCAGGTTCTTGATCATTTCATTGGACACTCCATCTGATCCTGGTGATTTCCTTGGTTTCAGTTTACTAACTGCTAGGTCTAACTCACTGCGTGTGATTGGTGCATCCATGACCTCCACTTTTCTGACTTGTTCCTCCTCTTTCTGTGGCTCGATGCGCACTGTACGCTCCTTCTCTGGATGGATATCAATGTTGCAGTCCTGTGCAAACATGCGAGCAAAGTGATCTGCTACCTGCTTACCTGTAAGAGTTTTCCCATCCCCTATTAGTGTAATCTTTGTGCTTCTTCCAGTGCTCTCATCGTTTAACTGTTTGATTAGTTTCCACAGTTTCCTTCCATCCTTTTCAAAGTTTAGGGACTCTGTTTTCTCTCTCCAACTTTCCCATCTGGCTTGCAGCTTTGCTCTCTGAAATTTGGCCTTAGAATGTTGGCAATTGTTGTGGTGTTCTATTTTCTGCTTGCTTTCGAGCTGCTTCCATGTCATCATGGAGTTTTCCCAGCTCACTAGACCAATATGGTTTATAGTCCCTGCGAGCTCCTCTGGGAATGGTTTCACGAGCGGCCTGAAGGATACAAGCATTGAATTCCTTCACTATGCTGTTAATATCTTTACCTTCTATGGACAGCTGTCCCACTAGGATACCTGTACGATGTCTGTACATTGTCCAGTTTGCTTTTTTATAGTTCCATCTGGGGAGAGGGCTACTGGTGTTAAGGAGTTCATTTTCTATTGTCAGGAAGACTGGTTGATGGTTGCTACCTCCAAGTTGTTTTCCAACTTCACGTGTAATGTTCCACTTCAGGTCTGGAGAGTGAAATGCCAGATCTGATGTTGATTTTGTATGCCAAGCCCTTGAGTAAAATGTTGGGGCATCCATTGGCTGGTTGATCAGGAGAAGTCCATTATCATCCTGCCAGCTCTCAACTTCCTCTCCTCTCTTGTCTATGTGGTCACAGCCCCAGCTCTGGGAATGACTGTTAAAATCACCACAGACCATCAGTCTCTCTTTGTGTGGGATTGTTCCTAAAGCAAGTGGGCGGTCATTAGGACAGTAATAGTTAAGGAGGTGGAAATCTGTATTACTACTTTTTAGATGGATCATCTGGTATTCGGCTCCTTCCATGTACACTCCCACCTGACATGCGCCGATGTTATTCTTAAAAAGTGTGAGTACTCCTCCTTTTCTTCTGTCCTGTCGGTCTGATCTAAAACACTGGTAGCCTCTGATTTTAAAGGCGGCATCTTTGGTTAGGTGTGTCTCCTGTATGCAGCATATACTTACCTGCTCTGCAAAAAGTATGTTCTCTAGTTCAACCTTTTTGCTATAGCCATCTCTAACACTGCTGACACCCTCAGCATTCCACTGCATTATTTTAAGTTCTTGCTTTTTGGCTGCTTTCTTCTGTTTATTTTTTGGCCAGTAGCTCTACTCTCATGTCTCCTGACTCCACAAGACGAACTGAGAGGACCTCCAGTAGCATTGGGTGGACCCTTTCGAGGCAGGGGGCCCGGCACTGCACCTGCCTGGTTAGTCTTCACAGGGCGAGCACCATGTTTGAAAACTGCAGATAGAGACATTTCATTAGCGATAATGCGTGTTACCCTGATTTTTGCGATGCGCCTTTTGGCTGGGTAACTCCGACTTCAGCACCTTTCCTTGCTAGGGTAGACTGTGGTCTTGCTCGGACTGCCATGAAGACAGTGTGGCTGGCCTGGCCAAAACTTTGTTTTCCAGCCTCTGGTGGCTGTACTTAAGCCCCTTCTCCATGTCAGATGGTTTTGAGACAGTTCCACAAAGACACTCTGACTTTGAGATGAGGAATCTGATGAGTGCTTCAACAATATCCATTCCCCGCCACCCATAGTCTACTGGCTCTGTTTTGTTTACATCATTCTGATAGCCATTGTTGTAAAGACCCATAGGCTTGTCACGTCCTGGATTCATTGGTTTCACACCAGACTTCCCTCATCCCCTCCAGAGATCTCCATGTCCCCATCCGTCCACCAACCTGACATTACATTTTGCAAAAATAACAATTACAATTAGTGTTGATTGCTACAAGTTTCTGTATCCATGATATTTGAAGAACTCTTCTGTAGCATTTACATTCAAAGGCATTTATGTGTTTCTCAGCTGTTTTGTTAAGTGTCCAGGTTTCATAGGCATATGTTGCGATGGGAAAGATGCATGCCCTTAAAAATCTTATTTTTGTAGTTCTGTCTGTATCTCTCCTCAGCTTCTTTAGTTGTTTTACTTTCTGAAGAGTGACAGATGTCCTTTAAATTTCCTTCATTGCATATATGGTGTCCCAGCCAAGATAACAACGCTTATAAAGATCATATATGAAGGAACAACTTGTATAATTGTACATGGAGGAATTCTCACAGAAGGTTTTAAAGCAGAAACAGGCGTGCCGCAGGGATGTTTGCTATCACCATTCCTATTTCTTCTAGCAATTGATTGGATCATGAAAACTACCACATAAAGAAAAAGAAATGGGATACAATGGACATTGTTGAACCAATTGGAAGATCTTGACTTTGCAGATGATGTGCACCTCTGGCACACAGTCACAAATAAATGCAAGAGAAACTTCAGATCTTAAGCAAGAATTCAGCTTAACTTATATATCTTATATCCTTCCAGTGCCGTTAAATGTCACATAGGGCTCGCAAAGTAGTTCGCCAATTTTTCCTGTCTTCGGCGAGTCTTTCAACCTCATCAAAGGATTTTATGCCTGTTAATTTGGCCCCTCTTAATGTCCTCTTCAGAGTTTCACGCGGTCTGCCTCTTTTTCTTCGGCCTGTTGTGTTCCACTTGATAGCTTGTTTTGGGATTCTCTGATCATTTCTTCTCATCAAGTGACCAACATATGTCCATCTCCTTTTCCTGATCACCCATGAGACTGGTTGTTGTTCAGTCATCTGTCTTATCTCTGCATTGTTCTTGATGCCGAGTATTTTCCTTAGGCATTTGTTTTCAAAAGAGTCTAATTTCTTTTCTATTTCTTTAGTTGTTTTCCAGCTTTCACATGCATAAATGAGGGTGGATATTACATTTGAATTGAATAGTCTTAACTTGGTTTTTGTGCTTATAACTTTTGAATTCCATATGTTCTCAAGATTCTTGAAGATTGATGCTGCTTTTGCAATTCTGATCCTAACTTCCTTTCTAGTGTCACCATCCTGTTCTATGTAGCTGCCAAAGTATGCAAATTGATTGACTTCTTCAATATCTAACAGTTACACATTCCATTCTTAACAGTCAGTGAAGTTCACAATTATCTCTTAACCTTAAAAAACAACAATACAGCTGGGCTTGATGATGTTAGTAATAAGATCTTACGTTATGCTGCACCTGTCATTTCACATACACTAACATATATTTACAACCAGTGCATTGCAAAATGTTATTTTCCTGAGGCTTTTAAAACTGCTAAGGTGTATCCTCGCTTTAAATCTGGCTCATCTAACAATCTTACCAACTATGGAGCAAAAATAATGGCATGATTATAAACACCGATAAAACAAAATCAATGCTCATAACAACAAGACAGAAACTACAAAACGCAACAAAAACAACACTTCGGCTCTGTACAGAAACATCACAGATAGAAAACGTTAGCGAGCACAAAACACTAGGTCTTATTATTGACCAACATCTGACCTGGAACTCTCATGTGCAATGTCTAACAAAACTCATCGCACAAAAAGTATACCAGTTAGCTAAAATTAAGCACTTCATAGATCAAGACACTAGGAAGACATACTACATAGCTCATATACAAACACATTTAGACTACTGCTCAACAGTTTGGGATGGTTGCTCAGTGTCAAATACAAAAAGGCTTTGCTCTCTCCAAAAGCGAGCAGTAAAGCTTATTAGTGACAAAGATCAAGCACAATCAACTAATCATCACAAACGTATCAAAATACTACCTCTTAAGAACAGGTTCCTCTTCAACAAGGCCAAGTTAGTACATCAAATTCTTTCACGGCATGCCCCACCTTATCTATGGAACCTGTTTAAATTTAGCCCAAAGTGCAGCCAACGCTTGAACAACATATGTCTTCCAAAACCTAGACTTGATCTTTACAAGAAAAGCTTTAGTTATTCTGCTGCTCATCTTTGGAATACCCTCCCATCCTATATAAAAAATATAAATTATTCTCCTTCCTACAACTACAAGCTTTCGCAATATCTATTTGATGTCGACTACATGCCTCCATGAATTATAAAACTTAAAAGTTATCTTAAGCTGCTCTTACAGACACCGAATACAATTAATTGTTTTCTGAATAGTCCCGAAAATTGTGTTTAGTAGATAGTCATTTATATATGTATGTAGTTACTTCTGTACTGAGTGAATGTTTAAGAGCGAAACGTAAATGTTATATTTTATTTTATGTCTCTCAGATTCATTGTTAGTTATGTTTGTTATATGAACAGCATATTTGTAGAATGTCTGGAATAGAGTGAAAGATGTATGATAAAGGGCAGAATGTCAGACGGGCCTGCGTGCCCAATTCTTAACCCTTTTGAAATAAAGATCAATCAATCAATCAATCTGTCCTTCTATGTGTATTTTTCCATTATTTTTTAGAGGAATTTTCATTATTTTTGTTTTGTCCTTGTTAACTTCAAGTCCTATTTTGCTAGCCATTGAAGACAGGCTATCTGTTTTTTCTTGCATGGAATTCACATTATTACTGATAATAAACTCAGCTAAACTGGGACTATATATTAACAGGCAAAAAACAAAGATAATGAAAAGTAATAGTGCAAGCAATGGCCTCATGGTAATTGAGAGAGTGCCAATTGATGAAGTAGAGTATTTCACATATTTAGGCAGCATAGTTGATAAATATGGGGGAACGGAAAAGGATGTTAAAGCTAGAATAACCAAGGCCAGGACAGCATTTATCCAACTTAACAAAATATGGTCATCTAAGAACATCAAAACAAGAACCAAACTTAGGCTTTTCAAAACAAATGTAAAGACTGTCCTATTATATAGTTCAGAGACATTGGTTATGACCAAGACAATACAACAGAGGATACAAACATTCATGAACTACTGCTTGAGGAGGATTTTAAACATTAAATGGCAGAACAAGATCAGGAATGAGAAGGTCTAGGAAAGTGCAGGACAAGAACCTATGAACCTACAAATCATGTCTAGGAAGTGGAGGTGGACTGGCCACATTCTGAGGAAACCCGACACCAATGTAGTAAGAGGAATGCTCAAGGAAATAGAAAACGAGGAAGACCTAGACTTACTTAGAGAAGAGAAATTTTGACAGTGCTCTGAGACAAGGGATGCACGTAGTAGGAAGCAGAGAACAATTCCAAGAACAGGGATGACTGGAGAGCCTTTATCCGTGGCCTATGCTCTCAAGGGAGTGAAAAGCAATGATGATGATCTCCATTATTAGTTAGTAATAATCCCAGATATTCAAAACTCTTCACCTCTTCTATCTTTTCCTCACTGATACATATTTCAGCTGCCTTATTTGTTTTGTCAGTTGTCATCAATTTAGTTTTCTTTGCATTAAGATAGAGGGTTTGCTCTTCACTTTTCTTACGGACTGACATAATCAGTTTTTGCACTCCTTTTTGTGTTGTGGACAGTAATACTGTGTCATGAGCATATCTAATCTCTGGTATTTCATAACCTCCAATTGTTATGGCATTGTAATATTCTTTATCTACATCTTCTCTAACATTCCTCATGATATTTTCAGTATACAAGTTAAATAAGTAAGGTGACAATATACACCCCTGACAGACCCCTTGTTTTATGTCAACCAAGTTGTTGTTTCACCATTTATTCTTACTGCTGCTTGTTGGTCTAGATACTGCAGTGATATTAAATGTATCAAACGTGTTGAAAATCGCATTTTTTCCATTATTCCCCAAAGTTTCTGGTGTTGTACACAATCAAATGCCTTTGAATAGTCTATAAAGGATAAATATAGATTCACATTAAATTCTCTGCATTCTTCTATTATTAATCTTATATTGAATATATGATCTCTTGATCCTCTTCCTTGCCTGAAACCAGCTTGGACCATATTGACTTTTTCTTCTATTTTCTTACGATGTCTACCCATTATGATTTTTTTAACAGAATTTTACTGGCATGACTAATCCGGGCAACAGTTCTGTAGTTTGTGCATAATTTCAGGTTACCATTTTTTGGCAGTGGTATGAATACAGTTCTTTTTCACTCTTTTGGCCAAATACCTGAATGGCATATCTTTTTACATATGGCAAATACATAAAACTAATATTAAGCACATAAAAATACAAAGGGACAAATAATGAATAAAACGAAAATAATCATGCTCACCAAACAGAATGAAAAGTGAAAACAAATGAAATGGGACAACAACAAAAAAAATCACACAATTAACAAAGAAGTACAAACACAAACTAATGAAAAACACAAAAAAATACACTTATAACTAAGCTCAGTAAAACAACGAGAGAACAACACAGACAAGTCAAACTTCTCAGCTTACTTATGAGAAGCAACAGAACATGTGCTCTCCACTCCGGGGGGTAACCGTGGCAGTGGAATCGGACCCCACATTGTCTCCTTATCTTCTGGCATTACACAGCTTTGGTACTCTCCAGGTTCCAACCGAAGCACGCAGGGACCCAAACTTGGTGCAGGACAGCTCCACAGCTACATAATTATAATAAATAGGATAAAAATCTAAGCCAGGCAACTCCAAATTTTTAATTAGCATAAAAAACAGGACCTAAAGTCAAGGCAGGCAACTCCTACGTTATATAGTTCCTGGTAAAATGTCACTACTATAGACATTTACATTGAGCCATCATTGATTATGGCAGTGGTTTCCAGATTTGTTCAGTCTGCAGACCACAGAAGCTAATGACACTTTTATCATGGTCCTCTTACAACAGCTTGCCCCCTTCTTGGTTTTAATTTAAAATGTTCACACATTTCTAATGGTCTACATGAGTGACTTGCTGCATTGACCCCAGATGATCTTCAGGGATCCTTAGAGGTCAAGTTTTGAAATTATCTGACTGGGGAATTCATGAGACTGAATTTTAGAATAATATCCCTTTTTTCACTCATGCACTGACAGGTATGTGGGGTGTACCATAGTGTGTCTCACTTCACATGCAGGTATCTACATTTTCCTAAAAACTGAATTGCTAGGTAAGATTTATATAACAGGAAGAAAACTGATAATTGGTGTGATCTACACAAAATAAAGAAAAACGATTACTGGTATGATTTACACAGGAGGAAAAAAAAATGATTACTGGTATATTTATACTGCAGACAACTAATTCATGGTATGATTTACGTGAAAGAAAAACAAGAAAACTGAGCTATGATCTATCAAATATACAACGTACCATTTCTATGGATAGTCCATCACCGCAGTCAATGTCATCATTGGCAATGAGTCCCTTGCTATTCAAGGGCTGTATTTTTCTCAGTAAATCAACTTTGCCTTCCCCAACAACATCGCTAGATCCCAGACACAGCTTGCCCGTCTTCTGTCTGAGACTTGCTGTTAATTTGTCATTATAACGAGTATCAAACTGAAAATTAACGTTGATCCTGCTTTCTTCAAATGTTCGAGAGTTTCCTTTCAGTGTGATGATGTTTTCTGTTACAAACAAAGAGCGGCTGAAGTTCTGGTAGCCAGTGTTGTAGAAAAATTTTAGTTTATACGTTTTGCCCGCTGGAAGACCAGTTACACGAATTTTCTCGATCAGAACATCAGTTTGCTTGGTGCAAACTTTGTAAATGTCTTCTCTGCTCAGGTTATGCAGTTTAGAATCTGGCGGCTCTCCTCGATACATTGCTCCAAAATGTGAGTATTTTTCATTAAATGTTCTGCGCCACAAGTTGCGGGTCTTTGTTTCAGATGAGGTAAGTTTAGAGCCAGGTGATCTGTCACTGACCGTGTCATCATGAAGGAGCAAGTATCCCAGATACATCTGTGTATCATCTCTATAAAAGTTTGGGTGCAGCATATGTGTATGCCACAAAAGGTGACTATCATAACAGGGAACAAGAAATGTTCCTGGATGGAGTCGCTTCAAATACAGGAACTTCTTGTAACGAATTAAGGCATTATTCAAGAACTTCTCATCTCTGTAATGGGGAAGACTCACTTGATAGAAAAATGTTTTCTGTCTAACAATGGCAGATGATAGATGATATGTCAAGGCAGAAACAAACTCACAGTCAAACCAAGGCGTGACAGCATCACAAGCAGAGAAAGGCACATCAGTATATTCCTTTCGCCACAGCCTCTCTGAATCTTTCATGAGCTCCTTACGTTTGCCTCTGTCCATCAAATGATGATCAACTACCTTTCCTACGATGTTGCTGCAATCTGTATTGTATGCTTCTGGGCATAACATATGACAATGCCACACCCATTCTATATCAAGTGGTGCTGGTAGCAGACGTCCTGGATGTTTGGCTACTAAGGGAAGCCAGTACCGCTCATAACGTTGAACTGCACACTTCACTAACGGCCCTTCATACAGCTCAGGTTTTGTGGAAATCTCGTTGAGAAAGTCAAGCAAAAATTTGGCAGCCTCTATGAGGTCAACAGATGTGGGGACTTCCCGGGCATCAAAGGTCACAGTAGAAGCTGAACTCTCACTTCCATGTCGCCCTGACATTTTTTTCTATCATAAACTTAAAACTTCAGTTGAAGAAGCAAACTACAGACATCTTTCTGTTAGCTTCAAACTCATGACCGGGAAACTAATTGTGGCATTACCTCTAAGAAGCTTACATATTTTTCAAGTCTGCGTGCAGTAACCAAAACTTTAACCATAAATAAGTGCATGAAAGCATCACGATTATATAATCATACGACGCTTTTGACTCTTGCTGTCAGTTTTCGTCATGTATGTCCTTCATAAATCTTGTCCACATGAGAGGCCGTTTTGTTGCGCAAGTCTAGCCTCTGAAATACGCTGGGAGATATACTAAAGAAATTTCCTGTCAAATATTTCTGCTTGCACACACAAACTGCTTCGTGAATATATGATCAAACGGCATGAGATATCTTTTACTTCTCCAGACCTTGCCATTTGCGATTTAAACAAACAGAAATTATTCTACAAAATTACTGTCCTAGCTATCTCAGACTTTCATTGTTGACAGCTTCCTGCTGTGTCAACTTCCGGAAAGATTCGCAGCCATACTGCGTCGTTACAAATGAGGATCGCTTTACTGTAGCATTATTATTATGCACGCTGTAAACACACGCACCGAAGAAAAAATATACGTAAAAGAAACAGCTGTTGAAGAAATAAACCAATTTGCATACCTTAGCAGCTACATAGACCAGGATGGTGATACCAGAAAGAAGTTAGAATTAGAATTGGAAAAGCAGAACTGACCTTCAAGAATCTTGAGAACATATGGCATTCAAAGGTTATAAGTACAAAAATCAAGCTAAAATTATTCAATTCAAATGTAATATCCACCCTCATTTATGCATGTGAAGGCTGGAAAACAACTAAAGAAATAGACAAGAAATTAGACTCTTTTGAAAACAAATATATAAGAAAAATACTGGGTATAAAGTGGAGCGAATTCAAGAACAACGCAAAGATAAGACAGAAGACCAAATAACAACCTGTCTCATGGGTGATCAAAAATAAGAAGATGGACATATGTCGATCATGTGATGAGAAGAAACAATCAGAGAATCCCAAAAACAAACTATCAAATGGAATACAAAAGGCCGAAGAAAAAGAGGTCGACCACGTGAAACTCTAAAGAGGACACTGAGAGGACATTGATGAGAGGCCAGTTTAGTGGGAATAACATCCCTTGATGAGGTTGAAAAGCTCGCCGAAAACAGGAACACTTGGCTAACTACCATGCGAGCTCTATGTGACGTTTAACGGTACGGGGAGGATGTAAAATGTAAGAATATATATGAAGGTGTTTGTCAGTCATGAACAATGTGTCTTGTTCATGACTGACAAATACTTTTATGCAGGAAACTCTCTACTGTAGAGAGCGGAACAACATAACTCCTTCAGATCATCAGAGGAAGTAAACCCCCCCCCCCTCAGAAAAGTGTTTCGGCCCTATTAAACTCCTGACACTCTAAGGAGGGTGGGCCCCTCTGGGACATGACTCCCAGAGGTCTTGTGAGTTGTTTTTCTGTCCCGGGATAGAGTTGGCACTGCACTTTGAACTGCGTCTTTAGCGATTTAGCCACGGAGGTCTGGTGTTGGTTGTGGCAAACAACATTTATGTTATCAATGCTTGAAGCCAGCATGAAGCCTTTTCTGCTGTTTCTGAAAGGCTTTTCAATGCCCTTGCTCTTGCTTGTCTCTTTATGCCCAGTTGCTTACATAGACCATATGCTGATGTTGCTATGAATCCTCTCGCTCCCATTTCTACATCTATCACTTTTGTCCTGACTCCTGCCCCCTGCCTCAGTTGCTTGACCAGGTCATTGTACTTCTCACATTTGAATAGATGCAGCTCCTGTGTTTCCCTGGCTGTGGTCACTTCCTCACTTACATCCATTTTCATCCAGTTTTAAGTGTTGGCTGCACTTCTCGTACTACTGAATCTGTAGATTCTTGTAGCATCATTGGATGCCTTGTCTTTCCTACTTTGTATTCTTCGACCACAGATTTGAATGGTAGCTGTAGTTTGCTCTTCTTGCAGTACAGTGCTACATCAGTTAATCCTGGTGGTATGCCCAGCCACTTTCTTAAGGATTTATTTATCTTTCTTTCGACTGCCTCTACTGTGCTGGTACTTACTTTGTAAATGAGTAGTGGCCACATCAATTTTGGATCAGCATGAAATGGAGGCACCATATTTTGAACTTACCCAGTAGCTTGCTTTTGTCTATGATGTTCAGTCCATTCTGTGCAATTTCTATGACCTGCTTCACTGTGTTTGAGTTTTTCATGGAAGCATCATATACTCTGCCAAGGCTCTTCCCCTACAGTTGGGATTATTTGACTTGCCACTGTGTATGATCTTTCTATCAGTTTCCCCTTTCTGAGTGACAGACTTCTTGACTTCTTTGGCTTGAAGCTCATGCAGCACCATATGATAAGGCTATCCAAATGCTCTAACATCTTTCGTGCCTGTGCTTCACTGGTTGTTATTACTGTTGTGTCATCCATGAATGCTTTTAGTGGTGGCATCTGACATCCATTTCTGAACCCTGGGCCTTCTGCTGCTCCTTCTGCTGCTTTCAAGATTACTTGCATGGCTAGTACGAACAGTATGAGAGATATTGTACAGCCCATTGCAATTCCTGCCTGGAGCTCAATCCATCTTGTAATATATCCTGATGTTCCAAATCTCATGAGGAACCCTGTGAAGTACATTTTCAGCATCTTCATGATTTCTTTTGGCACATGATACATGTCTAGTGCTAGCCATATCATCTGGTGTGGTACTGAGCCATACGCATTGGCTAGGTCAACCCATATTAGCTGTAGATCTTGGCTGTTGAATAGCTTCCCAAATCATTGACGCATGCTCGAGACATCCTGGGGAACCTGGAATTCCTCCCTTCTGCACGGATGTATCAAAGTAACCATTATCTAGGAGGTATATTGTTAATCTCCTTGCCATCACAGAGAATAATATCTTTCCTTCCACATTCAGAAGTGAGATGGGTCTGAAATGGTTGATTTCAGTGGAATTCTGCTTCTTTGGGATGTATACTCTGTTAGCCTTTTTCCATTCTTTACTTATGAGTCCCTTGGTCCATGCTGTTCGTAGGAGTTTATGGAGATTCTTTAGTACTTCGGACCATCTTTTGTATAGTATGTAAGGGACACCATGTGGGCCTGGTGCTGACTTGCCTTTAGCTTTTCCTACGATGCTCTCTACTTCTTGTAAGGTTGGTGGGCTGCATTTGAATTTGCTGCCTGGTGCACAGGGCCACACTAGACCTTTCATCTGCTGGAGAGGTGTATGCTGATTTTTATCAGAGCATGTCTTGCTCAGATGTTCCTCGAGCACCTCCTTACCTGCTTTCATAGTACCTGATTTTGGCTGTTCAAATAACTGCTTGGCAAATCTGAAGGGATTTATGTAGAATTTCTCTCTTGCGTATCTGGTTTCCCTCTTCCTTTTACATAGTCTTTCAGCTTTGCAAAGGGCATTGTGCTTGGATTTTAGATGCTGCCAAACCTGTCTTAATCCTTCCTTTTCTGATTTGTGTGTCTTTTTGAACATTTTCCAGGCATGGGTCTTCTGCTGTCTTATTGCTTCTATTTTCCTCTGTCTTCTGGACTTTCTTAGTGTTACTTTTTCTCTTTTTGTCAGTTTGGTTCCAAACTCTTTGTGGCAGTGAAAATATATGATGTTACCAAATGCTTCCAGTTTTTGCTCAAGGTTTTTCCCTCTCAGCTGTTTGTCCAATTCTTTGCATAATTTTGTGTCCAGGTTTTCCCATATGCTTTTGGCACTTGCTGGTGGGAAGTTAATCTTGTCTCTGGTCTCGTCGGGGGGCTGCATTGCCTCCCTGCTGACTGACTCAACCTGAATATTCTCTGTACTGTGGATTATATCCTGACAGAGGTCTTCTAATGTCTTATCTGAGACTGGCGTCACAGTGCACTGTTGAGTATTGGGCAGCAAGGAACCACTATATCCCTTCTTCGTTCTGTATATCTTCATGCCACGTTGAGTGTTAAATTTCCTGCCACAGATGCATGGATACTCCGTCCGCTGTTCTGAACTCGAATTAATTGGAGCGGGCATGGCCGTTTCCGTATAGTCACCTGTGGATCCATTATTCTCCCCTTATATATATATATATAGTTCATGACTTAGAAACACCTATATATATAGTTCATGACTTAGAAACACCTATATATATAGTTCATGACTTAGAAACACCTATATATATAGTTCATGACTTAGAAACACCTATATATATAGTTCATGACTTAGAAACACCTATATATATAGTTCATGACTTAGAAACACCTATATATATAGTTCATGACTGACAAACACCTATATATATAGTTCATGACTGAGAAACACCTATATATATAGTTCATGACTGACAAACACCTATATATATATATAGTTCATGACTTAGAAACGCCTATATATATAGTTCATGACTTAGAAACACCTATATATATAGTTCATGACTGAGAAACGCCCATATATATTGTTCATGACTGACAAACACCTATATATATAGTTCATGACTTAGAAACACCTATATAATAGTTCATGACTGACAAACACCTTTATATATATTTTATGACTGACAAACACCTATATATATATTGTTCATGACTGACAAACAATATTTCATTTAAAGAATTGGAACCTCACAAACATAAGAGAAAAAACAGTTGAATATAAAGACATGGCCGGGTGAGAGGTTCAATCAATTAAGTGCCTGCTGCGTGGCATAGGCAGTCATTTCTCCCCACAATTCCCTGTCTTTAGACTTGATTATAAGATCCGCCGGTGACTTTCTTCCTAGCCACACACAAACTTCTCTCTCTGTCATCCTCTGTCTCTCTTACCTCAATTTTTCCAGTTGCCACAATGTGTTCCAATTTTCCTCTTCTCAGAAAATGTCCTACAAATCTCACTTGTCTGCCTCTGATCTTTCTCTTAAAGACTTCTTCAGTGGTTTTCTTAGGTGTCCGTGGTACCTTCAAAATCATTCTTGTGAACCACATTTCCATGGCCTCCATTTCTCACTGTACTCTCTTATTAATGGACCATGCTTCACATCCATAAAACAAAATTGGCTTGATGTAACATTTAAGTACTTGGAATCTTTTTGTCCATTGATATGGATCTGTTGCACAAGATGTTTCTCATTTTCTGGAATGCTGACTTGGCCTGAGTACATCTGCTTTTTATTTCATTGTGACATTTCCAGTCAGCTGTTATAATTGTTCCTAAGTACTTGAATCTATCAACTTGTTTCAGTTCTGTGCCATTGATGGTAATGCTACATTTTGGTGGTATTCTTTTATTTGAGATGACTACCACTTCAGTCTTCTTTTTATTTAGACTGAGACCTTTACTTTTACTTTCATGAACCATGATGTCCAGAAGAACCTGTAGCTCCCCTTCACTTTTAGCAATCGGAACTGTGTCATCTGCATATCTTAGGTTGTTAAGGTTGTACCCGCCAATTGATATTCCTGGCAAGCTCTCTATATTTCTAATTATGTTTTCACTGTACGAGGAGAAGAGGTGAGGAGATAGAACACTTCCTTGTATCACTCCCAATTTTATATCTTGGAATGCTCTGGTTTGGTTCTCAACCATTATTGCTGCTGATTACTGTCAGTATATGCTTTTGATGAGTTTCAGATCTTTCCCATCCGTTGATGTCTTCCAGCATTCTTATAATTTCTGTGTGTCTCACTTTGTTGAATACTTTACAGTAGTCTGTGAAGCATAAGTATAGGTCTGTCTTTACTTCTATTGATCTTTCCATCAGTGTTCTCTATATGGCGTTACTTGTGCCTTTTCCTTCGACGAAGCCGCACTGTTCTTCAGAGATTTCTGGTTTCATTTTGCCCCTGACTCTTCTCATGACAATACGAAGCAGGATTTTGGTAACATGGCTCATGAAACTAATGATTCAATGGTCTTCATATTCAACTGACCTTGTTTCTTTGGTAGGGCAATGAAAACTGATTGCAAAAGGTCTGATGGGACATAGTTACTGTTACAGATGTTATTCAGCAATCTGGTAATTATTTCCATGCTAAGCTGTCCAAAAATAGATACACGAAATAATAATGAAGGGCCTCTCATATTAAAAGCAGAAGTGAAAGATGCTATCAAACACGTGAAGAACAAAGCACCAGGGCCAGATAAAATCACCTTGCGGAAGCCCCATGTGCCCTGGGCACTTAAGGTTCAGAGAGAGAGAGAGAGAGAGAGGTTGGTGAAACTAAAGACAGTAGCGATGTCTCATCTACGAGACAGTGATGTCGTCTGTCTAGCCATAACACAAAATTTCCGTCTCACAAACAATGAAATTCCATTTTATTTCCGAGTAAAGATGGTAAGATGAGAATACTGAACAACGCAGAATCTTATCTTATATCTTTCCCGTGCCGTTAAACATCACATAGGGCTCGCAAAGTAGTTCGCCAATTTTTCCTGTCTTCGGCGAGTCTTTCAACCTCATCAAAGGATTTTATGCTTGTTAATTTGGCCTCTCTTAATAATGTCCTCTTCAGAGTTTCACGCGGTCTGCCTCTTTTTCTTTGGCCTGTTGTGTTCCACTTGATAGCTTGTTTTGGGATTCTCTGATCATTTCTTCTCATCAAGTGACCAACATATGTCCATCTCCTTTTCCTGATCACCCATGAGACTGGTTGTTGTTCAGTCATCTGTCTTATCTCTGCATTGTTCTTGAATTCGTTCCACTTGATGCAGAGTATTTTCCTTAGGCATTTGTTTTCAAAAGAGTCTAATTTCTTGTCTATTTCTTTAGTTGTTTTCCAGCTTTCACATGCATAAATGAGGGTGGATATTACATTTTAATTGAATAGTCTTAACTTGGTTTTTGTGCTTATAACTTTTGAATGCCATATGTTCTCAAGATTCTTGAAGATTGATGCTGCTTTTGCAATTCTGATCCTAACTTCCTTTCTAGTGTCACCATCCTGGTCTATGTAGCTGCCAAGGTATGCAAATTGATTGACTTTTTCAATATCTGTCCCTTCTATGTGTATTTTTCCATTTTGATTGATGGGAATTTTCATTATTTTTGTTTTGTCCTTGTTAATTTAATGTCCTATTTTGCTAGCCATTGAAGACATGCTATCTGTTTTTTTCTTGCATGGAATTCACATTATTACTGATAAGATAACGCAGAATACACGTTGTAAAATATGGGATTTTTAGGCGTCCTGACCGAAGTAATACGATTCCCTGGACAAACCCTTTAAATACGGGAAGTCACGTATAATGCAGGGTTGTACTTAAGTGCTTCCGGAAACATCACCACATGGCGGCTAAATATGCAAGCTTGGCGTAGTCATGGCAACAGAATACGCCAAGTGAGAGCACAGGAAGAGGTCACTCGTTAGCCTCCCTTTCAGCGGTATTGTTCAAGGTTATGATATGAAAATGCTGCTGAGGATACGCACATGAGACAAGTAACGGCAAGATACGTATTATCCACATATGGAATGTCGGCATTACACCTGGAGAGAATGTGTTTGAAACCTAAGTCCAAAATGTTCTGGGCGTGCTAAGGACTGGATGGGTCACGGAGTGCAGCTGGTAACGTCGAGGCGCATTGATGTGTGGGGTACGGCATCGGGTGGCTAGTTCAGCCTCTTCTCTGGCGTAAGGGCTCTGATGGAGTGACAGTTTAGTTTCCTTCTTGAGGTGTAATACCGGGATGGATTTATCTTTTCATTTACAGAACTGTTGCCGGTGCAACGGAGTCCGTGCACTGCCGTCGACGCTGCAGCAGCAACTAGATAAGGAGTTAAATCGATGTGTAAGGAGGAAAAGGAGCCATCATATTTGGGGGGGGGGGGTTGTAAGAGGAAAAGAATGGCAGGAAAACGCAAGAATAGATCTAAATCTGATAGAACCAGGCTGAAATATGTAAATGTTGGTTACTGGAACTGTAGGAGCACCAAACAAGGGCGCCTGTCCTGTTGCGAATGTTGTATGATTAATGCTCTTACAGGAGATGCTTACAGTGCACGTCTGTTGGAATTCCAGAACCTGGTTAGAGGAAGTTGCAATGGGCAAACTATTCTAATCAGAATGAGATTGCATCATGAAATAATTAACATGACGGAGTGGAAAATGGACGTTTTGGAATTACAAGGCCTGTAAATATGGATTGGGTGTGCAAGGTAGAACATAATTAATAAATACTCTGAAAACAACTCATCATCAGGTGCCGTGCCGACTGGCGTTGGCTATTATGCTTCTTCAGAGTACACGATCTTTCATGCAGGCCATCAGCTCAGTTGGTGATCTCCTCTCACACCATCCCGTCAGACTGTCCAGTATCATTTCTCTTGGTCTTCCTCTTGATCTTCTTCCTTCTGTTTTTCCTGTTGTTATAATATTTTCAATGCCCCATCTTCTCATTGCATGTCCTATGAAAGTACATTGTCTCTCTCTTTTTTTTTTTGTTTTTTGACAAGATTTTTTGTCTCTCCAGCTCTTCTCATACATTCTTCATTAGTTATTTTTGCTGTCCAGGGGATTCGCAACATTCTTCTAATAAACCACATTTCTGCTGCTTCCAATGATTTTTGTGCTGACCTGCCTATTGTCCATGATTCACTTCCATATAACAAGATAGGTTCAATATAGCATTTTAGGACTCGTTTTCTAACATTCATTGATAAGGATGTGTTGGTTAATATGTTTCTCATTCTCTGAAATGCAGTCTTTGCTTGGCCTATTCTGTTCCTAATTTCTGTTCTGCATTTCCCATCTGAAGTTATTACTGCTCCATGGTATTTGAATTTCTGCACCTGCTTTAGAATAGTTCCGTTTAATTTTATACTGCATGCTGGTGGATTCTGTTTCTTAGATATAACCATAGTCTCTGTATTTTTTTTTTTTTTAATGTTCAAAGTAAGGCCTTTCTGTTCACCTTCTTTGGCCACTTTATCCAAAAGATTTTGCAGGTCTTGTTGGTTCTCAGCTATCAGTACTGTGTCGTCATCATACCGAAGGTTGTTAATATTGTATCCTACAATTTTTATGCCGGGTTCTGTGATGATTGTTCTTGCTGTACAGAGAAAAAAGGTCTGAAGATAGTACACATCCTTGTCGCACCCCTTGTTTTATCGATTGATATCTTCCAGTTCTATTTTCAACTCGAGTTGCTGCTTCTTGCTGCCAGTATAGATGTTTTACAATCCTCAGGTCTTTGCCGTCTATATTGATGTCTTCAAGCATTTTAATAATTTCATTATGTTTCACCTTGTCGAATGCCTTGGTGTAATCAATGAAGCATAAGTAGAGATCTTTCTGTACTTCTAAAGCTCTTTCTGTTGGTGTTCGTAAAGCATAAATGGCATTGTTTGTTCCCTTTCCTTCAACAAATCCAAACCGTTCATCTGCTATTTCCATTTTTATCTTTTTCCTTGTTCTTCTCATAATGATTCTCAGAAATAGCTTCGTTATGTGACATGAGAGGCTGATAGTCCAGTGGTCATCACATTCCTTTACACCTGGTTTCTTTGGTAGTGCTATAAACGTGGATTTAATCGGGTCAGTGGGAATATAACCACTGTTGTAAATGTCATTCAGTAACTTGGTTATTATTTTTATTCCTGTCTCCTCTAGTGCCTCTATTTCTTCTATTGTTATATTATCAGGCCCAGTAGCTTTTCCTTTCTTCATGTGTTTGATGGCATCTATGATTTCATCTTCAGGTATTGGTGGTCCATCACAGTTTTCATTATATAGTGTTAATTCTGATCTTTCTCCTCCATATAGGTCACCGATATACTCTGTCCACCTGTCCACAATGTCTTCTTTTCCCATTAACATTTTACCTTCTTTTGATTTCAGGCATCCTGTGGTATATTTTGTTTTCCTGCCTGTGAGTTCACTAATTCGTTTGTGCATGTTTTTTCTGTCTTTATTATGAGAGTCCTCTATCTGTCTGCACTGTTCATTTAACCACACTTCTTTTGCTTCTCTGCATTTGCGTCTTATTTCATTATTTATCTTGCTATATTTTTCCTCGTTATTTTTACTCCTCCTCCTCTTGTCCATCAGTCCTAAGATGTCATCTGTCATCCATTTATTTTTAGAGGCTTCTGTTTTTTTTTTGTTGTTGTTGGTGCTATTATCTCCTTAACAGTTTGGTGAATAGAATCTATTAACATTGCCCATTGTTCATCTATACTATTTATCTTTGCTATTGCATTGTATCTATTTGTTATAATAACTTTGTATTGTTCTCACAGTTCTTGGTCATTTTAAAGGAGTTCTGTATTCAGTTTGATGTTTCTTACGTTTCTGCATGGTTTCTTTAGCTTTATTCTAATTTTTCCACAGAGTGGGTCATGGTCACTATTGCAGTCAGCTCCTGGCATGGTTTTTGTTGTCAGTAATGCATTTCGGGGCCGGCTAGCGTAGTGGTTAGAGCACTCGTCTAGCAACCAAATGGTCGAGGGTTCGAATCCCCAGCTGAGCGGGATTTTTTTTCCGACCAATACGGCCCTCAGGTCGACCCAGCCTCGTAAAATGGGTACCAGAGAAAATCTGGGAAGTAAAGGCAGCGAGGAAAGGAACTGGTCACCCTACCTCATACGCTGATGACCCAGCATAATGAGGTCTCTAACGCTTCACCCCCTACGGCATTTGAAATGCTATGGGACTATCTTTACTTTTTTTAATGCATTTCGGAATCGTTTGTTGATTAATATATAGTCTATCTGGTTAAAAGTCTTTTTGTCTGGGCTGCACCACGTTGCCAGTCTTCCGGGATGTTGTTTAAACTAGGTGTTTCCTACAACCATGCTGTGTATTTTTGCCCATTCAATTAATTTACAATCTCTGTCATTCCTCTCCCCCAGTTCATAGTCACCAACGATGTCTGAAGTTCTTCCTTTACCAACTTTGGCATTAAAATCACCCATGACTATGGTAACTTCATGTGACTTTGTGTGTTTTAGGGCTGTCTCTATGTCATTATAAAATATCTATGCATCTTCTTCAGAACTTTCAGATGTTGGAGCGTACACTTGTATAATATTTATGTTTATTGGTCGTTCTTTCAGTTAGGCTAGCAGGACTCGGCCCGAGATGTTCAAATATCCTACAGTTGTCCTTGCTGTTTGTTTGCCAAATATTACTCCTACTCCTCGATCATGTTTCTCACTTCCTGAATATATTATTGTATATTTATCAGAGTTTATCTTCCCTGCACCTGTCCATCTAATTTCACTCATTCCTAATATGTTGATCTTCATGCTTTCCATTTCCATCTTTACATTTTCTAATTTTCCAGCCTGGAATAAAGTTCTAACATTCTATGTTGCCATTATGAACTTGTTAGTTTTGCCACCAGTAGCTTGATGACGATCTGGCCTCACCTGTGGCTCGTGAGCTGCCCTACCGGACGAGGCTGTTCCAGAGGAACATCCATTAACGTCGTTCATGACAAATCTATTACTCTGAATAACCATAATTGTTTTTGGGAGCTACAACAGTGGTTTCCCGGTGCCTTCTGTCGGTTTGTGTACGAACTCTCCACTAGCCTTTGGACTCCTGTCCTACCCGCAAGGCAGCGGGAGCGAGAGGTTTTAAGGAGCCTCTTACCCACCTGGTATTCCCTTCACTGAGCACCTGAGGCACTTTATAGGAGTAGTAGAGCCACCTACTACCCCACCTCGCTCTCTGAGTCTACCGCCAGTTGGTCCGCGCCTGCTTATTTGGATAAGTCCTTATTCACAGGGATCCTCCATATCTGGAGGACTTTCGCCATCCGCCAACTGTGACGCGCTGGGTTGGGGATGGTCGCCCCAGCTTTACCCGAGTAACATATGATGAACAGTGGAAATTCTTCTCTAAGTTCAACGAACTGACAGGAGATAGACCGCTGGTTTGTGGCGACTTTAATGCTCGGAGTAAAAACGTGGGCAATATTGTGGAAAATACACAAGGTCTAACGTTAGATGATGCCCTGTCAGGAATGAACGAACCTACGAAAGGTGAACAGAAAGAAAATGACGCGACTGACAACAAGAGAGCAGGACTCAGATTCAAAGATAGACCTGACTCTAGCATCCACCGAAGCCTTACTAGACGTGTGAGAATTATACAACTGGAAAATGTAGTTACAAAAAAGACAAGAAACGCACTTAAATATGAGCGCTCAGATGAGCAGGCTGTAGGAAATATTAGAATGAAAGCGTGGCAAAAGAAAGTAGAGAACATGCTGTTAAGGCAACGATTTTGGTGGACAGAACACATAGAAAATGCCTGGCAAAAGAAAGTAAAGAATAGGGGATTAAGGCAACGATTTTGATGGACAGAACAAATAGAAAATGCCTGGCAAAAGAAAGTAAAGAACAGGGGATTAAGGCAACGATTTTGATGGACAGAACACATAGAAAATGCCTGGCAAAAGAAAGTAAAGAACAATAATTAAGGCAACGATTTTGGTGGACAGAACAAATAGAAAATGCCTGGCGGACCAAACAAGGGGCAACACAAAAATAGCCTAGGTCTATAGAACCCCCCCCCCCCCCCAACCAAACAGCTGAAGAAAACCACGGAGAATAGGAGGAGATGCAGAGGCAACAAACGCATTCAGATCTCTTGATATGGAGTCAAAGGCGCTGATATGGAACAAGTCGGTGCAAGAAATAACAGCTGAGAAATCTGCGTAAATCTGGCATGTGTAGAGGAAGACACCAACAAGCCTGGAGTACAAGTGAGTACCAACATAAGGAATGAAGACTGAGATCTGATGAGCAGTAAGGAAGATCCTTTTTTTTCCAAAGATACGCCAATCAATCAGATCAGGGTAATATTGAAAAGGGTCTAAGGACAAGAAATACAATATCAAGTTTTATACAAAAAGAAATGATGGAAAGTCCAGTAGAGGTGGAGGAGGTAAGACAGACAATTAAGTCTGCCAAAAATGGCGCAGTTTGCCCTGATGGTGTCAAGTATGGACTTCTTCTTCTTCTTCTTACCCACACTGGCGATGATGCGGGGTACCCTGATTTGTGATGCGCCTTTTGGCTGGGTACCTCCGACTTCAGCACCTTTCCTTGCTAGGGCAGACTGTGGTCTTGCTCGGACTGCCTTGAAGACAGTGTGGCTGGCCTGGCCAAAACTTTGTTTTCCAACCTCTGGTGGCTGTACTTTAGACCCTTCTCCATGTCAGATCCAGTATGCAACACTGGCTGGCCAGACAGCTTTGAGACAGTTCCACAGAGACACTCCGACTTTTGGATGAGGAATCCGATGAATGCCTCGACGATATCCATTGCCCGCCACCTATAGTCTGCTGGCTCTGTTTTGTTTACATCATTCTGATAGCCATTGTTGTAAAGACCCATAGACTTGTCACGTCCTGGATTCATTGGTTTCACACCGGACTTTCCTCATCCCCGCCGGCTATCCTCATGTCCCCACCCGTCCACCAACCTGACATTACATTTGACAAAAATAGCAGTTAGTGTTGACTGTTAAGGTTTCTGGGCTACAGAAGTAGGCCAGAGTTTTTAAGCAAACAGATCTATGTTCACCATCTCATAAAGACTATGTTAAGATAAGTGTGTTCTTAACACAGTTGTTCCCAGGGGACTGGGCATCTTAAAGAAACTGATAAAAAGATCGTAACCCAGATGACAGAAGATTACAACTTGATCTTGCAAACTGGCGTAATACCCGAGAAATGGCTGCATATTTACTTGATTCCCTTGCCAAAAAATAGGCGAAGACAGTACAACATTGAACAGCTACAGTACAGAATGAGCATGAGAGATGTAGTGTGGAACTAGCTACAAGGGTACAGAACAGGTGAATCAGATAACAGGCCGGTGTGAGGATAACAGTGAATGATAAACCCGGAAAAAGACATGGATACTGTGATTTTGCTGACGACATAACTCTTATCACTGACAACTCTTATCACTGACAACTCTTATCAGTGACAATGTGAATTTGATGCAAGAAAAAACAGATAGCCTGTCTTAAATGACTAGCAAAAAGCACTTGAAATAAGCAAGGAAAAAACAAAAAATAATGAAACTCCCCATTAATCAAGAAGGAAAAATATACGTAGAAGGAACAGCTGTTGAAGAAGTCACTCAATTTGCACACCCCGGGCAGCTACATAGACCAGGGTGGTGACACCAGGAAGGAAGTTAGAATTGCAAAATCAGAATTGACCTTCAAGAATCTTGAGAACTTACGGCATTCAAAGATTATAAGCATAAAAACCAAGTTAAGATTTTTTCAATTCAAATGTAATATGCACTCTCATTTATGCATGCGAAAGCAACAACTAAAGAAATAAACAACAAATGAGGCTTTTGAAAACAAATGCCTAAGGAAAATATTCGGCATAAACTGGGATGAATTCAAGACAACGCAGAGATAAGACAGATAAGCGAACAATAGCCTGTCTCATGGGTGATCGGAAAAAAGGAGAAGGACATATGTCTATCTTGTGATGAAAAGAAACAGTCAGACAATCCCAAAACAAGTCAAATGGAACACAACAGGCCGAAGAAAAAGAAGTCGACCACGTGAAACTCTAAAAAAGAGGACATTGTTAAGAGAGGCCAAATTAGTAGGCATACAATCCCCCGATGAGGTTGAAAAGCTCGCCGAAAGCAGAAAAACTTGACGAACTATGAATGCTATGACGCTGGAGTCTAAATTTTGAACATTGGCCACACTAGGAGAAATGTACCGTCTCTGGTGATCAAGAAAGCAGTGTAGTTATTTTGTTTCCCTGTAACAGAGGGTTTCCTGTCTGCAGGTTGTAACCATCGAAAAAATGACAGAAGAAATGAACATTTTGATCCTTACTTGAAATTATGCAACACTGGCTGGCCAGACAGCTTTGAGACAGTTCCACAGAGACACTCCGACTTTTGGATGAGGAATCCGATGAATGCCTCGACGATATCCATTGCCCGCCACCTATAGTCTGCTGGCTCTGTTTTGTTTACATCATTCTGATAGCCATTGTTGTAAAGACCCATAGACTTGTCACGTCCTGGATTCATTGGTTTCACACCGGACTTTCCTCATCCCCGCCGGCTATCCTCATGTCCCCACCCGTCCACCAACCTGACATTACATTTGACAAAAATAGCAGTTAGTGTTGACTGTTAAGGTTTCTGGGCTACAGAAGTAGGCCAGAGTTTTTAAGCAAACAGATCTATGTTCACCATCTCATAAAGACTATGTTAAGATAAGTGTGTTCTTAACACAGTTGTTCCCAGGGGACTGGGCATCTTAAAGAAACTGATAAAAAGATCGTAACCCAGATGACAGAAGATTACAACTTGATCTTGCAAACTGGCGTAATACCCGAGAAATGGCTGCATATTTACTTGATTCCCTTGCCAAAAAATAGGCGAAGACAGTACAACATTGAACAGCTACAGTACAGAATGAGCATGAGAGATGTAGTGTGGAACTAGCTACAAGGGTACAGAACAGGTGAATCAGATAACAGGCCGGTGTGAGGATAACAGTGAATGATAAACCCGGAAAAAGACATGGATACTGTGATTTTGCTGACGACATAACTCTTATCACTGACAACTCTTATCACTGACAACTCTTATCAGTGACAATGTGAATTTGATGCAAGAAAAAACAGATAGCCTGTCTTAAATGACTAGCAAAAAGCACTTGAAATAAGCAAGGAAAAAACAAAAAATAATGAAACTCCCCATTAATCAAGAAGGAAAAATATACGTAGAAGGAACAGCTGTTGAAGAAGTCACTCAATTTGCACACCCCGGGCAGCTACATAGACCAGGGTGGTGACACCAGGAAGGAAGTTAGAATTGCAAAATCAGAATTGACCTTCAAGAATCTTGAGAACTTACGGCATTCAAAGATTATAAGCATAAAAACCAAGTTAAGATTTTTTCAATTCAAATGTAATATGCACTCTCATTTATGCATGCGAAAGCAACAACTAAAGAAATAAACAACAAATGAGGCTTTTGAAAACAAATGCCTAAGGAAAATATTCGGCATAAACTGGGATGAATTCAAGACAACGCAGAGATAAGACAGATAAGCGAACAATAGCCTGTCTCATGGGTGATCGGAAAAAAGGAGAAGGACATATGTCTATCTTGTGATGAAAAGAAACAGTCAGACAATCCCAAAACAAGTCAAATGGAACACAACAGGCCGAAGAAAAAGAAGTCGACCACGTGAAACTCTAAAAAAGAGGACATTGTTAAGAGAGGCCAAATTAGTAGGCATACAATCCCCCGATGAGGTTGAAAAGCTCGCCGAAAGCAGAAAAACTTGACGAACTATGAATGCTATGACGCTGGAGTCTAAATTTTGAACATTGGCCACACTAGGAGAAATGTACCGTCTCTGGTGATCAAGAAAGCAGTGTAGTTATTTTGTTTCCCTGTAACAGAGGGTTTCCTGTCTGCAGGTTGTAACCATCGAAAAAATGACAGAAGAAATGAACATTTTGATCCTTACTTGAAATTATGCAAGCTTTATTGTACTATAAAAATTATTTTAACTTTTTTTTTTTTAGTCTTTCTCGGCTGTTACAATTTCCTCGACTGTTCAGAATCTCAAATGCATTACAAGCTGACCACTCTCGCCTGCTCTACGCTGACCGCAGTGATTCACCACTATCGTCTGCTCTACGCTGACCGCAGTGACTCACTACTATCGTCTGCTATATGCTGAGCACAGTGATTCACCACTATCGTCTGCTCTACGCTGACCGCAGTGATTCACCACTATCGTCTGCTCTACTCTGAACGCAGTGATTCACCACTATCGTCTGCTCTACGCTGACCGCAGTGATTCACCACTATCGTCTGCTCTACTCTGAACGCAGTGATTCACCACTATCGTCTGCTCTACGCTGACCGCAGTGATTCACCACTATCGTCTGCTCTATGCTGAGCGCAGTGATTCATCACTATCGTCTGCTCTACGCTGAGCACAGTGATTAACTGCTCTCATCTGCTCCACGCTGAGCGCAGTGATTCACCACTATCGTCTGCTCCACGCTGAGCACAGTGATTCACCACTATCGTCTGCTCTACGCTGAGCACAGTGATTAACTGCTCTCATCTGCTCCACGCTGAGCGCAGTGATTCACCACTCTCGTCTGCTCCATGCTGAGCACAGTGATTAACTGCTCTCATCTGCTCCACGCTGAGCGCAGTGATTCACCACTATCGTCTGCTCCATGCTGAGCGCAGTGATTCACCACTCTCGTCTGCTCTATGCTGAGCGCAGTGATTAACTGCTCTCATCTGCTCCACGCTGAGCGCAGTGATTAACTACTCTCGTCTGCTCTACGCTGAGCGCAGTGATTCACCACTCTCGTATGCTCCAAGCTGAGCGCAGTCATTCACCACTCTCGTATGCTCCAAGCTGAGCGCAGTCATTCACCACTCTCGTCTGCTCCACGCTGAGCGCAGTGATTCACCACTCTCGTCTGCTCTATGCTGAGCGCAGTGATTCACCACTCTCGTCTGCTCTATGCTGAGCGCAGTGATTCACCACTCTCGTCTGCTCTATGCTGAACGCAGTGATTAACTACTCTCGTCTGCTCTATACTGAGCGCAGTGGTTAACCACTCTCGTCTGCTCTATGCTGAGCGCAGTGATTCACCACTCTCGTCTGCTCTACGCTGAGTGCAGTGATTCACCACTCTCGTCTGCTCTACGCTGAGCGCAGTGATTAACTACTCTCATCTGCTCTATGCTGAGCGCAGTGATTCACCACTCTCGTCTGCTCTATGCTGAGCGCAGTGATTCACCACTCTCGTCTGCTCTATGCTGAACGCAGTGATTAACTACTCTCGTCTGCTCTACGCTGAGCGCAGTGATTCATCACTCTCGTCTGCTCTATTCTGAGCACAGTGATTAACTACTCTCGTCTGCTCTATGCTGAATGCAGTGATTAACTACTCTCGTCTGCTCTATGCTGAACGCAGTGATTAACTACTCTCGTCTGCTCTATGCTGAACGCAGTGATTCACCACTCTCGTCTGCTCTACGCTGAGCGCAGTGATTAACTACTCTCTTCTGCTCTATGCTGAGCGCAGTGATTAACCACTCTCGTCTGTTCTATGCTGAGCGCAGTGATTAATCACTCTCATCTGCTCTACGCTGAGCACAGTGATTAACTACTCTCATCTGCTCTACGCTGAGCACAGTGATTAACTACTCTCATCTGCTGTACGCTGAGCACAGTGATTAACTACTCTCGTCTGCTCTATGCTGAGCACAGTGATTAACTACTCTCATCTGCTCTACGCTGAGCACAGTGATTAACTACTCTCGTCTGCTCTATGCTGAGCACAGTGATTAACTACTCTCGTCTGCTCTACGCTGAGCACAGTGTTTAACTACTCTCGTCTGCTCTGCGCTGAGCAGTGTTTAACTACTCTCGTCTGCTCTACGCTGAGCACAGTGATTCACCACTCTCGTCTGCTATACACTGAGCGCAGTGATTCACCACTCTCGTCTGCTATACACTGAGCGCAGTGATTCACCACTCTCGTCTGCTATACACTGAGCGCAGTGATTCACCACTCTCGTCTGCTCTATGCTGAGCGCAGTGATTCACCACTCTCGTCTGCTCTATGCTGAGCGCAGTGATTCACCACTCTCGCCTGCTCTACGTTAAGTGCAGGGATTCACTAACTTGTTCAGCTTGTAGACCATGGTTTTATGCAGTGTCCAACTCAGTTTCAGCAGAAACAAAAAAAAAAAAAACAAACTAACCTCGCAAGTTCAAACCCCGCATCAGAAAGACTGGCAATCCATGGTGTAATATCAGGCGATCAGTGACTGCATTATCGGTTTGATATTAAATGTCATATATTGAATAGAAACATTGAATGCTTATAGCACTGTGATCTGGCATATAAGCTGATGGTCCATAACCTACACGTGGTTGGAAAAGTGGTTCTTGGGTATCTTGGGACCACTGATTTAAGCGTTGTCTTTACAGATTCAGTAGGACAAGCTTTCTAGACTCAGTATGACATGCTTTACAGACTCATTAGGACAAGCTGGAAATATAATTGTACCCTGACAATTAAGGCGAGTATTTGCGTGCAGCAGTATAATCCAAGACAATTACACAGGCGGTTGTATCAAAAGTGTGTACCTCGCTTTGCATGCGCATATTCTCCGTGACAAATATAAGTGTCAGGATTGGATTTTTTTTTTTTTCATCTGGGCTGAAATAAGTTCGCAAATTTTCTGATTTTAATTTATTTGCTTCGAAGTAATTAGTGATCCATTTATTATGATAAACAAAGCACAAAACTCGGAACTCATTCATTCATTCATGTGCATGTCCTTTGCGGAACTTTGCCTCCCTAACAGCCCTCCTGTAGGCCTCTCGGTTGTGAGCAAGATGGCCTGCTGCTGATGCATCGGAACTCAACACTGTCTAAAATCGATTTCAATTTTCCCCTCAAAACATTCAGGGTTTTCTAGACATGAAAGAGCATAACAGGTGGCGAGAATGGCTAAATTAAAGCACCAACTAACCAGACAGGCAGCCATTGTTAGCCTGGCCACTGAGACTGGCGGGGAAAAATAACTTGTCAACACAAACATGGCGTAACATTTCTGTTTAGGATGAAAGAGTTGAGAATAAAATATGATGATACTTGACAGCAACGTTCTGTTCTTATATATATCTTATATCCTTCCCGTGCCGTTAGACGTCACATAGGGCTCGTAAAGTAGTTCGCCAATTTTTCCTGTCTTCGGCGAGTCTTTTAACCTCATCAAAGGATTTTATGCCTGTTAGCTTGGCCTCTCTTAATAATGTCCTCTTCAGAGTTTCACGCGGTCTGCCCCTTTTTCTTCGGCCTGTTGTGCTCCACTTGATAGCTTGTTTTGGGATTCTCTGATCATTTCTTCTCATCAAGTGACCAACATATGTCCATCTCCTTTTCCTGATCACCCATGAGACTGGTTGTTGTTCAGTCATCTGTCTTATCTCTGCATTGTTCTTGAATTCATTCCACTTGATGCCGAGTATTTTCCTTAGGCATTTGTTTTCAAAAGAGTCTAATTTCTTGTCTATTTCTTTAGTTGTTTTCCAGCTTTCGCATGCATAAATGAGGGTGGATATTACATTTGAATTGAATAGTCTTAACTTGGTTTTTGTGCTTATAACTTTTGAATTCCATATGTTCTCAAGATTCTTGAAGATTGATGCTGCTTTTGCAATTCTGATCCTAACTTCCTTTCTAGTGTCACCATCCTGGTCTATGTAGCTGCCAAGGTATGCAAATTGATTGACTTCTTCAATATCTGTCCCTTCTATGTGTATTTTTCCATTTTGATTGATGGGAATTTTCATTATTTTTGTTTTGTCCTTGTTACGTGTACAAAAAAGTTATAAATCAACATAGAGCTGGTATCACAACATAGAACTGATATCACAAAATAGAGCTGATATCACAACATTTAGCTTATATCACAACATAGAGCTTATATCACAACATTGAGCTTATATCACAACGTAGAGCTTATATCACAACATTTAGCTTGTATCACAACATAGAGCTTATATCACAACATAGAGCTGGTATCACCGGTCTATGTATGTACACTGGGGGAAATGGCGAGGAGGAAATGGAGCATTTATGTCTGTCTGTGGTATGATGATTCTGTGACGATGTTGGTGATGATGATGATGCGAGCCAACAATTACAGAATGTCGCAATGGAGCACAGGCAGATAGATAGATAGAGAGAGAGAAGGGACTCAGTAATATAATGTAAAATAACCATGCACGCAGTGTGTACCCGGGGTCGGGCTCTCTTTATTGCCGCCATAAAACGCTTTTCTCCGTTGAGCTCAAACACCCCCCTCCCCAAGGCAGTTCAGTGTGCCAAGTATGCCTGCGAATGTAAGCAAACACTGCAGGCTAATCGAGTGCCAAAAATACAACGCTGGCAACAGCGGGACCCATGTCACAAAGACAAAACCTATGCACCGTCTACGTTCCCTGGTAATGGTGTAGAGGAACTTAATTACGACCAAATTCCAGGCATATGACGATGCTGTGGTGATCTGCTTCGCTGTGACTGAGTTGATGATATTCTGGTATGACTTTGGAAGTTTGAACTTTCCATATTCCTCGCGTTTTGTGATTTTCCTCGCCGTTTATGAAAAGTAAATAAGGGTTCTTTTTTCGTTAGTGTGTAGTTCGCAACATTCCACGCAGGTAATATTAGATTAAATCTCTCTCTCTCTCTCTCTCTCTCTCTCTTTCTCT
This sequence comes from Achatina immaculata, assembly GCA_009760885.1. Lineage (NCBI taxonomy): Eukaryota > Metazoa > Mollusca > Gastropoda > Stylommatophora > Achatinidae > Lissachatina > Lissachatina immaculata. The sequence goes on from CM019716.1 coordinate 42,370,410, forward strand.
CCCCCCCCCCATGTGTTACCATCTTCCCATGATTTGCTGTGAGTATATACATGTGTTACTTAAAAAAAAAGGTTGTGGATTTATTTTGGGATACCATCTCCAAAATGTATAACACATGTGCTGAAATTGGTGTTGTTATTGTTGCTATTCTCTCTCTCTCTCTCTGAACCTTAAGTGCCCAGGGCACATGGGGCTTCTGCAAGGGTTTTCCACAAATGCCTGTCCTTCGCCTTTTTTTCTGCTCTTGCCCAGGTGAGCCCTCTATTGCTCACCATCCTCTCTGTTGTTCTACTCCACGTCTCTTTTGGTCTACCCTTACTTCTGTTCCCCTGTGGTGTCCATCTTAGTGCTGTTTTTGGTAGTGAGTTGTCAGTCATTCGAAGCACATGTCCCAACCATCGCCAGCATATTTCCTCAATAATTGTTGTCAGTGGTTTCATCTGCATTTCTGCTAATAAGATGTTATTTCTTATGGTGTTTGGCCAAAATATTTTTCTAATTCTTCGTAAACATTTAGTCTGGAAAGAATTCAACTTGTTTTCTATGGTTTTGGTGATTTTCCAGCATTCACTTCCATAGAGTAGTACACTTAGAACATTACTCTTAAATATCCTGATTTTCATATTTATGCTTAGTTTTTTTTATTTCCATATATTCTGCAGCATTGCAAAAGCCTGGTTTGCTCTAGTAAGTCTGCTGTTGATGTCCTCTGTGCTGTCTCCATTTTCTACTACTCTGCTGCCAAGGTATACAAATTCTTTGACCTCCTCCACTAACTTGTTATCTACTCTGAGTACATTTCTGTTGTTCACATTTTGCTTCATTAACTTTGTCTTTCCTACGTTGATCTTTAGTCCTATGTTGTTTGCATTCTGAGTTAGCTTGTTTATTTTATCTTGCTTATCTTTGTGACTGCTTGATAATAGGCAAATGTCGTCCGCAAAGTCAAGGTCCTCCAGCACTGTGTCAAGGGTCCATTGTAATCCTCTGCGTTTGTCTGATGTTGCCTCCTTCATTAACCAGTCTACTGCCAAGATAAATAATGTTGGTGATAGTACACATCCCTGTTTCACTCCTGTTTGTACCCTAAAGCTGCTGGAGGTATGTTCTCCACAGATCACTTTGCACTGAAAACCCTCATATATGGCTTTGATTACATTCACTATCTTATGGGGGAGCCCATGCCATCTTAGGATTTTCCACAGTGCATCTCTGTTGACACTGTCAGAGGCTTTCTCAGAATCTATAAACAATGCATATGTTGTGCTATGCCACTCATTTGCCTGTTCTAATATTTGTCTAAGTACAAATATGTGGTCTATGCATGATCTTCCTTTCCTAAATCCTGCCTGCTCTTTCCAAAGTTTTCCCTCAAGTGCTGGTACAATTCTGTTGATGATTATTCTGCAAAATACTTTACTGGTGAGTGGCAGTAGGGTAATGCCTCTCCAGTTCCTGCAATCTCTGAGGTCACCCTTCTTTGGTAGTTTTACTATAAGGCCAGTTTTCCATTCCTCTGGAGCTTTTTCTAGATCCCAAATTTGCTGTAGTATCCGGCAAAGTTGTTTTGGTGTTTCTTCTGCTTTCAACATCTCAGCAGTCACTTCATCTTCACCTGGTGCCCTGTCTGATTTTAGCTTCTTTATCGCCTCCTTTACTTCATTTATTGTTATTGGTCCTGTATTGATGTTTAGTTCCGTTTTTGCTTCAGGTATGTCTATTGTTTGTGCTGCTTGTGTTCTGTTTAGTAGGGTGTTAAAGTGTTCCCTCCATCTTTCAATTTTTTCTCTTTCTCCACTGACCAGTTGTCCCTTATGTGTCCTTACTGCACTCTCACATCTTGTGCTGAAGTTACCTGTCATCTGCTTTGTGATTTTGTATATGGTTTTTATGTCATTTGCATATCCTGCTTTCTCTGCTGCTTCTGCTAAGTTATCATAGTATTGACATTTATCTTGACGGCATGATTCCTTCACTTCCTTGTCTTTTTGTGCATAATTACTTAAAACGTTCTTACTCAGTCATCAAGGGATTTTATGCCTATTAATTTGGCCTCTCTTAACAATGTCCTCTTCAGAGTTTCATGCGGTCTGCCTCTTTTTCTTTGGCCTGTTGTGTTCCATTTTATAGCTTGTTTTGGGATTCTCTGACTGTTTCTTCTCATCATGTGACCAACATATGTCCATCTCCTTTTCCTGATCACCCATGAGACTGGTTGTTTTTCAGTCATCTGTCTTATCTCTGCATTGTTCTTGAATTCGTTCCACTTGATGCCAAGTATTTTCCATAGGCATTTGTTTTCAAAAGAGTCTAATTTCTTGTCTATTTCATTAGTACAATTTATTATGTGCAATAGTCTTGTTTTAATTCACCTTCTATGCCATACTTCATTCTTTTATATATATTTATCCTTTGAATTTTAATATGACATACTTCTTTCATTTTATGTGCAGCTAGTGTCGTGCCATGGAAAACTACATAACGAGGACACCGTTTGTTGTGTCCCATGGCTTGAAAGGTGTGACATCAGAGGAGGAGTATGAAAAGTACAGAATTCAGGTACAACAGATTATCTCACTCTCTCACATACACACAGCACACACAACATATAAACATACAACACACAAATACAGAACACACAAACACACACATACACAAGTACTTCACATAAACATCTAATATCCCCACAAAAAACTGTCATCAACACAAGCATCTACTGTATAAGAGATGGACAGAACTTTGTAGAATGTCTTGTACTATATATTAAACTTTTGTGATGTCTCTTTTCCTCTTTCTTTGAACAAACTTTTTTTTTAAAACCTGATATTTGTTTTCTATTCTTTTATTCTCAAATATGTTTTGTCCATTAACTTTCACTTTTACAAGTAAGATTCCAAATAAAAAAAAATTGGGATCTACAGTCCAATGACAAACTTTTGAAAAAATAATTATAACCAAAAAAGGCAGTATCACAATAACCACTGATATACTTTTTCATACACATTTACTGTGTACATCTGTAGTTCTGTTTCTCGGATAAAGTGGACAGTTGTTTATTGTCCTGTGTGGAAACATAGAGCTCAGCATTTTGGGTGCTTCCATGGAGTTGGTAGGTGTATCTCAAGTGTCTCATAGTAGATGCAGTTTTGAAGGTGTATCTCAGTGTCTCATAGTAGATGCAGTTTTGAAGGTGTATCTCAGTGTCTCATAGTAGATGCAGTTTTGAAGGTGTATCTCAGTGTCTCATAGTAGATGCAGTTTTGAAGGTGTATCTCAGTGTCTCATAGTAGATGCAGTTTTGAAGGTGTATCTCAGTGTCTCATAGTAGATGCAGTTTTGAAGGTGTATCTCAGTGTCTCATAGTAGATGCAGTTTTGAAGGTGTATCTCAGTGTCTCATAGTAGATGCAGTTTTGAAGGTGTATCTCAGTGTCTCATAGTAGATGCAGTTTTGAAGGTGTGTTCTACAGTTTATAGTGCCAGAGAACATTTATGAAGAGGGGAATTTCCAACCTTAAATATTGTATTTATGAGATTTCAGAGTTGGTTATTTCCAACCTTAAATATTGTATTTATGAGATTTCAGAGTTGGTTATTTCCAACCTTAAATATTGTATTTATGAGATTTCAGAGTTGGTTATTTCCAACCTTAAATATTGTATTTATGAGATTTCAGAGTTGGTTATGTCCTCTCTGAGGTGGGAAATAATGACCTAGTCATTTCTGTTTAGCATGTGATAATCATCACATTGTGATAGTCATTGTGTTGTGATTGTCTGTGGACTCCTGTAGGTCAGTGTTGTGCTTTTCATCTGATTATAGTGGCCAGTATATTTAGTGATAAAGCAATGTTTTACATATAAGGGAAAGTAAATCATCATAATTGCAGAAAATGGAGATCACAGATCTGGTGCCACTAGAGAATTAAAAGGTGAATGTTTAGTGTGCTTTGTCATGTTGAGAAGTTCCATGCCCTCTTCAGCATGGAACAGTGGCAGCGATGACCAAACTGGAGATGCTACAGTTAACGCAGTTGGAATATCACCAGCTAAATGTGATGCTTCAGAAAGATGGTGCATTCAACATTGAGCTCATATTTCTTCTGTGGGCATAAATTAAGGACATTGTTTACAAGACTCCTGGAACCTCCTTCAATGAACTGAAGTTCAGAATTGTTGCTTCAACTGAAACAGTTACACAGCAAATGCTGGAGAAAAGTTGGAAGGAAATTGTATACCACTTGAAAATCTTATGTGCTGTAAAAGTTGTTTAACTGTTTGGCAGTATTGATTCTACAAGAATTAACATTTTTTTGAGTTACGCTTTTGTATTCTACCAACAGTTTTATTTCATTGTTTCTGGTTTGACAATTGCAGGCCATGAAAACACTGACAGTTATTTTGAACTACCCTGTATATTTGTTCATTCATACTGTATATTATATGTGTGTTCATTCATACTGTATATTATATGTGTGTTCATTTAAACTGTATTTTATACATGTGTTCATTCATGCTGTGTATTATAGATGTGTTCATTCATACTGTGTGTTATACATGTGTTAATTTAAACTCTGTATTACATGTGTGTTCATAAAGATAAGATATTCCTGTTTCCGTGCCATTAAGACATATTGGGAATACGGTGTTAGGTCCGTATGAAAGTGTGATGTAGTCAGTGTCACGCATGGCTGCATTTACCTTCCCAGATTTCTCTGGTACCCAATTTTAGAAGCTGGGTGCACCCCAGGGCCTTTTTTTTGGTGTGTACCAGAAAAAAATCCAGCTACTGGGATTGAACCCAGTACCATCAGATTAGTAAACCAAGTGTCAAACCACTCAGCTAACCAGGCTGCCATGTGTGTTCATTCAGACTGTATATCACATGTGTGTTCATTCAAACTGTGTAGTACACATCTGTTCTTTCAGACTGTATGTCACATTCAGTCAAATTGTGTGTCACATGTGTGTTTGCTCAAACTGTGTATCACACATATGTTCATTCAAACTGTGTAGTACACATCTGTTCTTTCAGACCGTATATCACATGTATGTTCAGTCAAAGTGTAGTACACATCTTTTATTCAAACTGTGTAGTACACATCTGTTCTTTCAGACTCGGGGAGAGTATGAGGAGCTGATGATGGACTTTGAGTTCCGCTGTCGTCGTGCGGCCATGATGAATTATTACGAGGCAACTAGCTATGACAAGATTGTGTACAGAATGGAAATTATTGCTGCACTTTTAGGTTAGTTAAATAAAATGGTAGGATTTGACTGTTTTGGTGATAATGATGATAGCTGTTGAGTAGCAATTATTTTTGTGGTTATTATTGTTTTAGCAGGGTTTCTCACCCAGTTCCCCCCCCCCATGTAAGGAAGTTTAGGGTTTCAGGGGGAGATTCAGAACACATGTTGACAAGGTTGACAGATTCAAACCACAGGTTGACAGATTCAGACCACAGGTTGACAGATTCAGACCACAGGTTGACAGATTCAGACCACAGGTTGACAAATTCAGCCCACAGGTTGACAGATTCAGACCACAGGTTGATAGATTCAGACCACAGGTTGACAGATTCAGACAACAGGTTGACAGATTCAGACTACAGACTCAGACCACAGTTTGACAGATTCAGACCACAGTTTGACAGATTCAGACTACAGCCTGACAGATTTAGACTACAGGTTGACAGATTCAGACTATTAGAATATTACAACTGTTTTGAGTCAGACAGTTGGAGGAAGGGGAAGCAACTCTGACATAGTGAAAAGATTGTATGGGACAAAAAAGGCTGAGAACAACTGGGTTTAGCAAAAGTTGTACATGTGACACTCGTGGTTTCTAACGGTGTCTATTATTTGTTCTTTAATCCTGATGACATAAATCAGTGTTTCCCAAAGTGGGTGATAATGTGGCCCCCCCCATGGGTGTTGGAAAGGGCCAGGGGGGGGCCAATGAAAGAAAAAGGGTGAGGAAGCTAAGGAAAAACAGAGCAGCAGACAAGGGCAGTAATATCTTCCTTCCTCAGCACTTTTCAACCTGAAACTTGTATCCCTACATGAAACTCATCCATCACATTCAAAGTTGAGAAATAATGCAGTAGGTGGGTTATAAGTGTACACCTTCATGTTGTTAGATAAATTCGTTTGCTGGCTGAAGTTTTTAGTTGTGGAATGCATATCTTGTTTGATAGGTCATTGTACATAAGGGTGGGGGGTAGGGTGTTGAGGATGTAGTCTGGGAGAAAATGGAGTGGCAGCCCAAACACGCCTGGGAAACACTGACATAAATCATGCATTTATGGCATCAGTCAAAATAAATCCTGTTTCAGCGCAGAGGAGCTTCTGTTACAAAAGGCTGATGTAAAGAATGTTGTCTTTCTGTCATGGAGCTAACTTGTCAGAGAGTCTCTTCAATCATTTATTTTAACTTGTTAAAGAGTCTCTTCAATCATTTATTTTAACTTGTTAAAGAGTCTCTTCGATCAATGATCTTAACTTGTCAGAGAGTCTCTTCAACAATTTATCTATCGTTCTTCACTCTTAACAACAAACTAGCAAAGACTGAACTGAAAATAACTCTTGATGGTGCTCAAATCATGAAAGAAAAAAATCCTACATACCTTGGTGTGAAACTAGACAGAAAATTGACCTTTAAAGAGTTCATGGATGGAATACCAGAAAAAACATCCAAAAGACTAAATCTACTCAAGTGACTTGCAAGTACATCCTGGGGAGCTGGCAAAGCAACACTCAGACAACTGTACACAGGATATGTTAGATCTATAATAGATTACAACCTCCCCTACAGGCCACAGCATCAAAAAGCTCTCGTACACAAGTAGACAGAATCCAGAACCAAGCCGTTCGTTTGTGGGGCAATGAGATCAACACTCATAGCTGCATGTGAAACTGATGCAAACATAGAGCCATTAAATATAAGACACGAAAAGTCAACCATTGAGGCAGTAGAAAGATATAAATGCATGCTCCCAGACCATTCTAACAGAATAGTGGTTGATAAATGGAGGCATAATAATAGACTAAAACTGAAAACTCCAGTGTACATAGCAGAACATTTAAACACAAGACACAAACTCCCTGAAGACAGAGAAGAACTTACAAAAGTACCAGACATCCCACCAAACACAAACTACACACTTCCTCAAACTAACACCAGACTCAACAAATTAGTGAGCAGATCATCAGATCCCAACACCCTAAAGCTGTGTGCACTGGAGACCATAGAATCCTACCCCAAGGACTGGATCCATGCATACACTGATGGGTCAGGATTCAAGGAAACAGACAATGCAGGATATGGGGTTCTCATAATGTTTCCAGACAAGACAACAAGCCACATTTTTGCTTCTTGTGGATCTTGCTGCTCCAGTTATGATGCAGAGATGCAGGCAATATTAGCAGCCCTGGCCGCCACCACCACCAAATACAAAAACAGTGACTCTCACCCAAAAAACCTTGTTATTTTCTAAGACTCCTAGTCTGCTCTCCAGGCCCTTGAAAACTGGATGCCATCAGCTGATCACATTACAACTGACATATTCAGCCTCCTATGACATCAAGACTACCTTACAGTGGATACCAGGGCACATAGATATCAGAGGAAATGAACTTGCTGGCAGACTGACAAAGAGTGGAGTCACCATGTCACAGCCCCACATCTCCACCAACATGAGAACAGCTAAACACATTATACACAGCAACTGCAAGCAGCAGTTGATGGACAACTAGGCCAGTAAAGTAAGAGAACAAATATTGTAGGATTAAACCTCGAAAAAATCGTAGACAAAGCACTTTAGTGAGACGTGAGAGAAAGAAAAATCACAAGAGAATTACCTGGGATTCGAACACGGACTCCGGTAGGACGAGCAGCCATCTAGCCACGAGAGAACAGTGTACTATCGACTTAGCCAACTAGCACCCCAAAAAAGGTGTTTTGTTGACATAGTCTTTAGTAACTGCTCAGCAGACATGAGAGATCGTGACACCCGGAAAGAAACGAGGTCGTGACACACAGAAATTCCGTAGCTTAGATTCATTCTCTCTAGCAGGTACCAACTAGACAAACATACACACGGTCTCCTGCTATGTCTGGTGCAAACTTGAACAACAATAACAAACGAACGAATACTTATTACATGAAGTTAGTTTCAGGTATAGTTTTAAGGAACAATTTTTTATAAATAGGAAACTACGAGGTTTTGGTACGGTAAAGTAAGAGAACAAATATTGTAGGATTAAACCTCGAAAAAATCGTAGACAAAGCACTTTAGTGAGACGTGAGAGAAAGAAAAATCACAAGAGAATTACCTGGGATTCGAACACGGACTCCGGTAGGACGAGCAGCCGTCTAGCCACGAGAGAACAGCGTACTATCGACTTAGCCAACTAGCACCCCAAAAAAGGTGTTTTGTTGACATAGTCAACTTCATGTAATAAGTATTCGTTCGTTTGTTATTGTTGTTCAAGTTTGCACCAGACATAGCAGGAGACCGTGTGTATGTTTGTCTAGTTGGTACCTGCTAGAGAGAATGAATCTAAGCTACGGAATTTCTGTGTGTCACGACCTCGTTTCTTTCCGGGTGTCACGATCTCTCATGTCTGCTGAGCAGTTACTAAAGACTATGTCAACAAAACACCTTTTTTGGGGTGCTAGTTGGCTAAGTCGATAGTACGCTGTTCTCTCGTGGCTAGACGGCTGCTCGTCCTACCGGAGTCCGTGTTCGAATCCCAGGTAATTCTCTTGTGATTTTTCTTTCTCTCACGTCTCACTAAAGTGCTTTGTCTACGATTTTTTCGAGGTTTAATCCTACAATATTTGTTCTCTTACTTTACCGTACCAAAACCTCGTAGTTTCCTATTTATAAAAAATTGTTCCTTAAAACTAGGCCAGTAATCCAACTGAAAGATCCCTATATACACATCTGCCAAAGCCTAACCCCAGAGACCACATCAACAGCTTATGTCGTAGAGACCAGTGCACAATTTTCAGGTTGAGAACAGGACACATCACCCTCAATAAGCTCTTACACAAAGTGACCGCTGACCACACACCATACTGCATGCACTGCAGCAGACAAGAAGAAGAAACTGTTAAACACCATCTGCTGGACTGCAGTGCAAGGACATTCAGAAGAACTTGATACCACCAAACTCCTCAATCACCAACATTCTGCATAGAGATGTAGAACAGCTGAACAGGATCTGTAAGTTTCATTATCTGACACAAGAGAAAAAGAGTGAAAACTTGTGAACCCGGGGATTGGAAAAGTAAAAGTAAGTTATCTAGATAATTTTTTTAAAAGTTTTTGTATTCATTTGTTTCATAACTGCCATTTAATTCTGGATTAACTAGTTTTCTGTCATAAAACTGTACTTGATATTTCATCTGACAAGTACATTATGCTTCCTTTGTTATAATGATATCCTTTTTATTTTTACAAATGTCTTTTGATGCTTGTTTTTTCAAAAACTGATTCTATCTTCTTATCTCCTTATGTTACTTTGGTTTCATGTACACAGTGACAGCAGTGCAAGCAGTGACAGCAGTCCTCCCAACACTAGGTTTCACACTCACTCTAAGCAATCTTTGTGTTCCCAACTATTGGGTGATGTTTCCAACTTCTGGTTGATGTTTCCAACTTCTGGTTGATGTTTCCAACTTCTGGTTGATGTTCCCAACTTCTGGTTGATATTCCCAACTATTGGTTGATGTTCCCAACTATTAGTTGATGTTCCCAACTATTGGTTGATGTTCCCAACTATTAGTTGATGTTCCCAACTATTGGTTGATTTTCAGATTATTAGCTGCTGTATCAGGAGAATCAACAATGGTACATGAAGTACCTGTATTTATCATTTTAAATAATCATCAGCAGTGCTAGATGTATGGTTCACTGCCTGCATGCTGTTTTCATTTTTCTTCATTCTGGTTGTTTAATTGATGTTGAACATTTAGGTCAGTAAACCATGGTTGATTAACATGCTGCCTGGAACAAGCATCATTTTGTATCAGTTTGTATCAGTTTGCATCAGTTTGTATCAGTTTGTATCATTTTGTATCAGTTTGTATCAGTTTGCATCAGTTTGTATCAGGACTCTAAAGTGAGGCTTATCATTATAGTTATTCAGTATGGCTCCAGTCCATATTCTTATGTATACCCCAGGATATCATAACCCTGGCAATCCTGTATCATCATCATCATCATCATCGCAGCAGATGCAGCAGCACATAAATTAAACAAACAGTATTGAAAAACGTAAACAAGAACAAAAAAAGAGGACCAATTTTATCACTGTTGAAAGTGTGCCAGGTAAGCCTATGGATGAATCTTACTGTGCACCAGCTGATGATAATAATGCTGATGTGACAGTAAGGATATTGAGCAATAGAAGGCTCACCTGGGCAAGAGCAGAAAAAAAGGCAAAGGACAGGCATTTGTGGAAAACCCTTGCGGAAGCCCCATGTGTCCTGGCCACTTAAGGTTCAGAGAGAGAGAGAGGAGAGGAGAGAGAGCTGGTCATAATTAACAAAGCAATAATGATAAAAATTAATTTTGTTATTTTGATTTAGTGGCTCTGTGATGGAAAATATAATAATTAAGTTCTGTTAATAATCAGGCACTGTGTCCTTGACATCTCTGGGTGCATGGCTGTTGCAAGAATATTCACAGTTTTCATTCAGTAATCTCAGCAAATATGGAGGGGCAAGTCTGGCAAGCCTGGCTGGTGCTTTTATCATTGAGCTGCTGAGTAAAGGAAGTACAAGTGTTATCCCATCCTTCAGGTTAGCAAAGCCGGTTAGAGATATTTGTTATTATGAATATGTGATCTGTGCAGGTAACTGTAATCATTACACAGAGTGTATTATATGGATGTGCCTTTTTTGTGTGAAGCATTAGAAAAACCCCACTGATATTGGTTAATGATAGCAACAATTAATAAGCCACTAATTCAAATTTAACCAAACTTGAACAGACTTATTAGGGAGTGCTGAAAAGTTATCTGTCCAACTGCCAATTTTTTTTTTCAGGTTTCAAATCAGTGACAGGATCATGTCAGGGAAAGGTGTGGGATTTTCAAGGGTAGGTTATCCTGAAGTTCCTGTTCCTGCAGAAAAAAAAAACTCCAAAGGAAATATGAATGTATGAATGAATGAATCAATCAATCAGTGTTAGAAAACGAGTCCTAAAATACTGAACCTATCTTGTTATATGGAAGTGAATCATGGACAATAGACAGGTCCGCACAAAAGTCATTGGAAGCAGCAGAAATGTGGTTTATTAGAAGAATGTTGCGAATCCCCTGGACAGCAAAAATAATAATACCTTCTTGCTATATGACAGATAAAAAAATATACCATCTTGCTGTGTGACAGAGGAACAAAAATCATACCTTCTTGCTATATGCACATGAAGGAATAAAAAATTCACTTAAACTTCTGTGACAGTGAATGTGGCAGTACCACAGATATGATCCTGCCATTAGTGCCAGAGAAACACACCTTGTCAAGATCTTGCTTATCTTCAAGCAGTGCTTCAGATAAACACTGAGCCTAGATAAAGAGCTATGAACTGATATGTGGAGTATGGTAGTGGAGCTATATGTGAAGCCTACTTTTTCTACTCTAAGACATAAAGAAAGCCATATCACCTCTATTACATAGATGCTAGGTGGCTGAGTGGCTAATGCATTGTCCTCTCATGTCTAGACAGCTGCTTATCCTGAAGGAGTCGATGGTTTCAGTCAGTCATTCATTTATTATTTTTCTTCCTTGCATGTCAAAAGTGCTTTGTATTTTCAAACCATACACACTACATTCTATCACTTTACAGTATCGTACTGTTGACTGCCACTACAGCATCAGCATTCAGAAATTTTATTTGCAGATACATAACGTGGCAGTAGTAGCAGATCCACTGCAGGAGATAATGTGTATCCAATTCCATAAAGACAAATGCAAGAGACAGGTCTGGTTAGTTCATCCAGCTGAAATAGTTATCTGTCTTAGCTTGTGCTTGTTAAGAATATGTTTCTGCACAACTCTTGCAGCCGCAGGGCAAACATTCATGTCACAGTTGCAGCAGCATGGCAGAAGTTAGCACAGAAAACAAGGTCATACAGAATTCAGCTGGATAACCCAAAGTTGGATGTTCCTGTGTAAGTTCTTTAATACCATGTATGGTAACAGAGCACAGTATCGTATGATTAGACTTTGGAAAAAAAATCATAAACAAAGCACGTTTAAGCATGAGAGAAAAAAATTGACGAGAATAACTTGGGACTTGAGGCATGTACTCTAGCCCTGAGAGAACAGCGCTTACTTAGCCATGTAAGTTGATTAATGCGCTGTTCTCTCATGGTCAGACAGTTCCTTGTCCTACCAGAACTTAGCCATGTAAGTTGATTAATGCGCTGTTCTCTCGTGGTCAGACAGTTCCTTGTCCTACCAGAACTTAGCCATGTAAGTTGATTAATGCGCTGTTCTCTCAGTCAGACAGTTCCTTGTCCTACAAGAACTTAGCCATGTAAGTTGATTAATGCACTGTTCTCTCAGTCAGTTCCTTGTCCTACCAGAACTTAGCCATGTAAGATGATTAATGTGCTGTTCTCTGAATGTCAGACAGTTCCTTGTCCTACCAGAACTTAGCCAAGTAAGTTGATTAATGCGCTGTTCTCTCATAGTCAGACAGTTCCTTGTCCTACCAGAACTTAGCCATGTAAGTTGATTAATGCACTGTTCTCTCAGTCAGTTCCTTGTCCTACCAGAACTTAGCCATGTAAGTTGATTAATGCGCTGTTCTCTCAGTCAGACAGTTCCTTGTCCTACAAGAACTTAGCCATGTAAGTTGATTAATGCACTGTTCTCTCAGTCAGTTCCTTGTCCTACCAGAACTTAGCCATGTAAGATGATTAATGTGCTGTTCTCTGAATGTCAGACAGTTCCTTGTCCTACCAGAACTTAGCCAAGTAAGTTGATTAATGCGCTGTTCTTTCATAGTCAGACAGTTCTTTGTCCTACCAGAACTTAGCCATGTAAGTTGATTAATGCACTGTTCTCTCATAGTCAGACAGTTCCTTGTCCTACAAGAACTTAGCCATGTAAGTTGATTAATGCACTGTTCTCTCAGTCAGTTCCTTGTCCTACCAGAACTTAGCCATGTAAGTTGATTAATGTGCTGTTCTCTCATAGTCAGACAGTTCCTTGTCCTACCAGAACTTAGCCAAGTAAGTTGATTAATGCACTGTTCTCTCATAGTCAGACAGTTCCTTGTCCTACAAGAACTTAGCCATGTAAGTTGATTAATGCACTGCTCTCTCATGGTCAGACAGTTATTTGTCCTACCAGAGCCTATGGTTCAAGTCCCAGGGAATTCTCTTATCATTTTCATGTCTAAAAGTGCTTTGTTTATGATTTTTTCAAGGTCTGACTATATGATACTGTGCTCTGTTACTTTAATGTGTGAAAGCCTTGTTGTTTATCAGTTGTAAACATTTTTATCTGAATCCATATATGGCCACTGTTATTTCCTGCATTATTACAGATATTTGTGTCATCACTATCATCATTGATAATGATTATCATTGTGATCATCATCATAAACAGACAAAGATCAATGGAGGCAGATTTTTTTTGGAAACATTCTGTGCATTAGTTTCATGTCAGTGAAAACAGAATATTAAGCCATGCATTTTAAAACTATAAATGTATAGTTAATGTTATAAAATGTAATTGTATATTTCTTATATCTTATATCTTATATCCTTCCCGTGCCATTAGACGTCACATAGGGCTCGCAAAGTAGTTCGCCAATTTTAATTGTATATTTAATGCTATAAAATATAAATGTATAGATAATGCTATAAAATATAAATGCACAGTTAATGCTATAAAATATAAATGCACAGTTAATGCTATAAAATATAAATGTATAGTTAATGCTATAAAATATAAATGTATAGTTAATGCTATAAAATATAAATGCACAGTTAATGCTATAAAATATAAATGTATAGTTAATGCTATAAAATATAAATGTATAGTTAATGCTATAAAATATAAATGTATAGTTAATGCTATAAAATATAAATGCACAGTTAATGCTATAAAATATAAATGTATAGTTAATGCTATAAAATATAAATGTATAGTTAATGCTATAAAATATAAATGTATAGATGACTTTGACATTGATCTGTTTGACAGATACGCTGAGTGGTACAGTGAACTGATAGCAGAGAGAGAGAAGTTGTGCTCAGTCACAACTATCCCAGAGTCCACGTATCAGTTGTTCAGCAACCCAAGCAAAGTGTTTGAGCCCCTGAAGAAACGGAGGCAGATGTTTCTCCAGTACTTGGAGCTTGAGAACAAGGACCAGGGTGACAGCTCTGACCAAAAGAGAGTTTAATATATGAGAAATAGACAGAAAAAAGCACATATTTATGTTTCCATGTTATTGCATCATATGTCTTTTTTAAAAAAATCACTATGCTATTTTCTCAGCTAGACTTCAGTGACTGTATGTTTATGTATACAGTCACATGTACACTGTGCTGTATGTCAGCTGCTGAATGATGTAATTTAAATAGTTTCAATATCAGGTATAAATGAGCTTGTTGTTGAGTCTTCTTTGTTTTGGATGTTGGTTGTTTGATTGTTTTATAAGCAAATATAAGAGAGAATTATTCATCGTGAGAGCTGAGGCTGTTAAAGTTTTTGTGGTAGAATGAGACGTAACTGGGACTTCTGGCCACTAAAATAAATTCACTTGTGAGTGCAATCAGTAGTTAGGTGATCATTGTACTCATAGCAACATAGCAGATAGATAGTTAGAAGATCAGTTGTACTCACAGCAACATGACAGAGAGATAGTTAGGAGATCAGTTGTACTCACAGCAGCATAACATATAGATAGCTAGTTGATCAGTTGATAGATAGCTAGGTGATCAGTTGTACTCACAGCAGAATAACAGATATATAATTAGGAGATCAGTTATGCTCATAGCAATATAACATATAGAAAGTTAGGAGATCAGTTGTACTCACAGCAACATAACAGATATATAGTTAGGAGATCAGTTATGCTCATAGCAACATAACATATAGATAGTTAGGAGATCAGTTGTACTTAACAGCAACATAACAGATAGTTATGAGATGAGATGCGCCCACAGCAACATAAACAGATAGATAGGAGATCAGTTGTATTCATGGCAATATAACAGATAGATAGTTAGGTGATCAGTTTGATTCACAGCAACATAACAGATAGTTATGAGATGAGATGCGCCCACAGCAACATAAACAGATAGATAGTTAGGAGATCAGTTGTATTCATGGCAATATAACAGATAGATAGCAGTTATCAGTTCTAGCTGACACTTGCTAGAAGACAAGAAGCTACAAGATGGTAACAGAAGTCATTGATGCAGTTAGAAAGAAAAGAGAGGACATGAGACAAGTAGTTGGTAAACAAAGTTCTAAAACTGAGGCAGTTTCCACAATTTAAAATCTATGAAAATCAAGTTCTGTGAAACCATCAAAATGTGACGACATTTGACAAAGCTGTCCCTATTATGTCACTAAAACAGGTAGGAGATAATGTCCCTATTATGTCATTAAACAGGTAGGAGATAATGTCCCTATTATGTCATTAAACAGGTAGGAGATAATGGCCCTATTATGTCACTAAAACAGGTAGGAGATAATGCCCCTATTATGTCACTAAAACAGGTAGGAGATAATGGCCCTATTATATCATTAAACAGGTAGGAGATAATGGCCCTATTATGTCACTAAAACAGGTAGGAGATAATGGCCCTATTATGTCACTAAAACAGTTAGGAGATAATGGCCCTATTATGTCACTAAAACAGGTAGGAGATAATGGCCCTATTATGTCACTAAAACAGGTAGGAGATAATGGCCCTATTATGTCACTAAAACAGGTAGGAGATAATGGCCCTATTATGTCACTAAAACAGTTAGGAGATAATGGCCCTATTATGTCACTAAAACAGGTAGGAGATAATGGCCCTATTATGTCACTAAAGAAGTTAAGAGATAATGGCTCTATTATGTCACCAAAGAGGTTAAGAGATAATGGCTCTATTATGTCACTAAAGAAGTTAAGAGATAATGGCTCTATTATGTCACTAAAGAGGTTAAGAGATAATGGGTCTATTATGTCACCAAAGAGGTTAAGAGATAATGGCTCTGTTATGTCACTAGAGAGGTTAAGAGATAATGGGTCTATTATTATGTCACTAAAGAGGTTAAGAGATAATGGGTCTATTATTATGTTACTAAAGAGGTTAAGAGATAATGGGTCTATTATTATGTCACTAAAGAGGTTAAGAGATAATGGGTCTATTATTATGTCATTAAAGAGGTTAAGAGATAATGGGTCTATTATGTCACCAAAGAGGTTAAGAGATAATGGCTCTATTATGTCTGTTTCATATGTATGTTACAGTTTTTAACTTAGTTTGCATCTGTGTATGCTCTTAGACATACTCAGTGTTTCCTTAGAAAGAAGTATAAGTGGCAGTATTAGTCTGTACACAGAGAACATCTTTAGACACTCAGATGAACTAGCAAGGACTGAACATAGGAGGAAGAAATATCAACAATTTCAGATATTTAAATGATACAGTCCTAGCAGATATTCCATTGTTCCTACAGAAATTACCAGACAGATGAACAACATAAGCCAAGAATGGGGACTAGAGACCAAAGTAATGATGTTAAACAGGAAAGATCAAAGGCCACAAATGGATTTAACCATACACAACAAGTGACAAGCTACAGCTACCTAGGACAAATGTTGACTGAGGATGGGAGATGTGAGGTTGAGATAAATAAAATAATAAGAATGGCAAGACACACACTAAACATTATGAAGACAGTGCTGTTATCCAGGAAAATGTCCACAAAAACAAAAATGAGATTTGTAAAGAGCTGTATCTATTCTGTACCACTGTGTGGGATAAAAACCTGGATTTCTGAGTACAAAAAAATCAGAGAGAATGGTAAAGGCAGCAGAAGTGTGGATCCCAACAAAATTCAGTCATACGCCATGAAAAATGAAAACAACAAATATACAAGTATTAGAAGAACTACAAGTGAAGTGTGGACTTCTCAAAGAAATAAGGATCAAGAAAACAAAATACTTTATCAAAAGCATTAATATTATACTAAGGACCAAAACAGAAGGTGGAAGGGAAAAGAGCGAGAGGTAGACAGTTGTAGATGGGAAGATAATATACAAGAGTGGACGGGGTAATGCTAGGCTGAGTGCAACATCAAGAGTGAGAGAAGCTAGGCTGAGTGCACCATCAAGAGTAAGAGAAGCTAGGCTGAGTGGACCATCAAAAGTGAGAGAAGCTAGGCTGAGTGCAACATCAAGAGTGAGAGAAGCTAGGCTGAGTGCAACATCAAAAGTGAGAGAAGCTAGGCTGAGTGCAACATCAAGAGTGAGAGAAGCTAGACTGAGTGCAACATCAAAAGTGAGAGAAGCTAGGCTGAGTGCAACATCAAAAGTGAGAGAAGCTAGGCTGAGTGCAACATCAAAAGTGAGAGAAGCTAGGCTGAGTGCAACATCAAGAGTGAGAGAAGCTAGGCTGAGTGCAACATCAAAAGTGAGAGAAGCTAGGCTGAGTGCAACATCAAGAGTGAGAGAAGCTAGGCTGAGTGCACCATCAAGAGTGAGAGAAGCTAGGCTGAGTGCACCATCAAGAGTGAGAGAAGCTAGGCTGAGTACACCATCATGAGTGAGAGAAGCTAGGCTGAGTGCACCATTAAGAGTGAGAGAAGATGCTGGAGGTTCAGTACTGCTAGCCTTCATGCTGAAGATGCCACACAGTCATGATGATTAGGCAGCATTCAGATCCTTTATGACAAGCCTCAAGTAGAGTTGCAAGTCACTAATTTTAAGTCACAAGTCAAGTCTGAGTCAGTAATTTTAAGTCACAAGTGAAGTCTGAGTCAGTAATTTTAAGTCATAAGTCAGGTCTGTCTGTTGAGTTAACTTTATCATATCTTCAGTGTTCAGATACATTCTGTCATGCCTCTACATCGTGCCAGTCATCAATGATATATTTGTTTGCTTAAACATAGATGATTATTGTTAAGACCACCGTAGTTAGTATGAAGACAAGAACACATGAACACTCAGTGAGATGTTTGCTGATGTGCAGTCTTTTGTTACTCTCCTACCACTGACTGACATGACATCATGGATGCACTGAAGATGATTCATGCTGGGTCAGAAAGATGATTCATGCTGGGTCAGAAATATAAGCTAGAGGCACTGCAAAATCTAAAGTTTAAAGAGCTTAATTTTGTCACTTTTTAATGTTGGTCCAGTATGGCAGAATTTCTAAGATGAATTTCAAGATTCAGTGTCATATTACAGAAGATAGTTCAACTCCAGAATGAGAAAAAAAAAAGCAGAAAAAGAATCTCTAAAATTCACAGACCCATGAGTCTTGATCAAGGCTCCTTTAAAAAGTAAGGAGTTTAAAGGGCGTAATATTTGTCTGAGAGAGGAGGGGGTACTTCATCTGATGATCTAGGGAGCTGCAACATTTTTTCACCTACCATAATATAGTTTCCTGCTTAAATCTGCTCAGAAGAAAAGTAACCAAATCCAGATGTGACACAGTTTATGTCCAACATCTTTGGCTGAATTGAACAGGAACTGTCTGGTTTCATATACTGTACAACTTTTCAAGTGAAATTCAATAGGTAGCACAAATACTCAAAGAAAATGTACTCTAGACACACCTCAGCAAGCTCTTCATAAATGGTAAGAGAGCGTGAAGTACCTAATTATATGAAAAATGACAAGATAATTCAGTTATACAAGGGAGACAAGTGTGATTAAGATTACTAAGTATATTGGCAACATTTTTGTATGTGCTTTCGTGAAACTCCTACAGTAACAGAACAAATTTATGTTTCCTGAGTCACGGAGTCACAGAGTGGTTTCAGAGCTAGACAGCCAGTCACAGAGTGGTTTCAGGGCTAGACAGCCAGTCATAGAGTGGTTTCAGGGCTAGACAGCCAGTCACAGAGTGGTTTCAGGGCTAGACAGCCAGTCACAGAGTGGTTTCAGGGCTAGACAGCCAGTCACAGAGTGGTTTCAAGGCTAGACAGCCAGTCATAGAGTGGTTTCAGGGCTAGACAGCCAGTCATAGAGTGGTTTCAGGGCTAGACAGCCAGTCACAGAGTGGCTTCAAGGCTAGACAGCCAGAGTGGTTTCAGGGCTAGACAGCCAGTCACAGAGTGGTTTCAGGGATAGACAGCCTGTCATAGAGTGGTTTCAGGGCTAGACAGCCAGTCACAGAGTGGTTTCAGGGATAGACAGCCTATCATAGAGTGGTTTCAGGGCTAGACAGCCAGTCACAGAGTGGTTTCAGAGCTAGACAGCCAGTCATAGAGTGGTTTCAGGGCTAGACAGCCAGTCACAGAGTGGTTTCAGGGATAGACAGCCTGTCATAGAGTGGTTTCAGGGCTAGACAGCCAGTCACAGAGTGGTTTCAGAGCTAGACAGCCAGTCATAGAGTGGTTTCAGGGCTAGACAGCCAGTCATAGAGTGGTTTCAGAGCTAGACAGCCAGTCATAGAGTGGTTTCAGGGCTAGACATCCAGTCATAGAGTGGTTTCAGGGCTAGACAGCCAGTCATAGAGTGGTTTTAGAGCTAGACATCCAGTCACAGAGTGGTTTCAGAGTTAGACATCCAGTCACAGAGTGGTTTTAGAGCTAGACATCCAGTCACAGAGTGGTTTCAGAGCTAGACATCCAGTCACAGAGTGGTTTCAGAGCTAGACATCCAGTCACAGAGTGGTTTTAGAGCTAGACATCCAGTCACAGAGTGGTTTCAGAGTTAGACAGCCAGTCACAGACATCTGGTTCATACAGAGTGGTTTCAGAGCTAGACAGCCAGTCACAGAGTGGTTTCAGAGTTGGACAGCCAGTCACAGAGTGGTTTCAGAGCTAGACATCCAGTCACAGAGTGGTTTCAGAGCTAGACATCCAGTCACAGAGTGGTTTCAGAGCTAGACATCCAGTCACAGAGTGGTTTCAGGGCTAGACATCCAGTCACAGAGTGGTTTCAGGGCTAGACAGCCAGTCACAGAGTGGTTTCAGAGCTAGACAGCCAGTCATAGAGTGGTTTCAGAGCTAGACAGCCAGTCATAGAGTGGTTTCAGGGCTAGACAGCCAGTCATAGAGTGGTTTCAGGGCTAGACAGCCAGTCACAGAGTGGTTTCAGAGCTAGACAGCCAGTCATAGAGTGGTTTCAGAGCTAGACAGCCAGTCACAGAGTGGTTTCAGGGCTAGACAGCCAGTCATAGAGTGGTTTCAGGGCTAGAGCCAGTCAGTCATATGTAAAATTTATGGTAGACTGTGAGAGAAAGGAACCAAAGCTCAGCCACTAACTCAGTAAAATGGCCCAAGAAGCTGAACTGTACAGTTCTGTACAGGAAATATACAAAATAATACAAAAGTACAGTTTGAAGAACTGCTGATATAGACAGTCTGTATGAAGAAGGTCAAAACTGAGGTACAGGCTTATATCTAAGACATACATAAGAGATTTTACCATCATAAGTACTAGCAAAAAACTGTCAAAAGACCATGCCATAGGAGAGTAATTCTCTATATGAAGGAAATGAGGACCAAAGTAAAACTAGGAGATGCAAACACAGAGAGACTGTACCTTGTTATACATGACATGGTTTGTTGTACTGTGACCAGTTATACTAAAGAAATATGATAGAATCAGATATGAGAAAATATGCTAGGCATAAAGATGATTAGCAACTTTCACATATATCTGACATTTACATATTTCAAATCTGACTTTAAAAATGCAAATATTCATTATTATTAATCACTTATATCCTTATTACAGTTGTTCATTATTATTAATCACTTATATCCTTATTACAGTTGTTCATTATTATTAATCACTTATATCCTTATTACAGTTGTTCATTATTATTAATCACTTATATCCTTATTACAGTTGTTCATTATTATTAATCACTTTTATCCTTATTACAGTTGTTCATTATTATTAATCACTTTTATCCTTATTGCAGTTGTTCATTATTATTATTAATCTCTTTTATCCTTATTACAGTTGGGTTTCACTTCAGATTGATTTCTGCTAAAGGATACATTTTCACTTGTTTTCTTTCTGAATTAGCAATTATTATTGTTATTATTAATGATTTTTTCTTTCTTTTTATTTTCTGAATTTCTTTTTTTTGTACAGGTTTATTTTGTGCACTGTTGGTTTTATATACAAACATATCATTTTCTTCATAACATTATCTTGGCCTGTTTTATCTCCCAGTACAACCGTACTTTCTCTCATAATTCTTTCTTACATTGTGCTATGATGTGTTTTATTTCTGTTCTATGCTGCGTCGTGAACGAGGTGATGCGCCAAACTGTACCGCCAGTAGCGCTTGGTGGAACCGAATTAGGAATAGGTTCTTCTGGTGAAAGTTGTAACCTGGTTCATACAGACCGATATCTCATACCGAGTAGTACCAACTTTGAATCACTTTAAAAATGAAAACCAAATCAGTTCCAAATACGAGTAGAATTTGGGCAACAGTGTAGACGGAATGGCACCCGATGATGGGAGGTTTTCTTTGAAAGTCGGGGCATAAAAAAAAAATACCGTCATCGCTCCGTACAACCCGGCAACTGTCCCTTTCCCATGCTCCTCTTCCTTTTACAACAAACTTTGGTCTTTTTAAATTCAGTGTTAATTGCTGAAGCAATCAAAGATCTAATAGCAGTTCTGTGTAGAGACATGTGGAACAGCGTGGGGAGAGTGTCATTTGTCTTATATGCATAAAGAAGCCGTGGAGAGGAACAGACAGAACTATACAGATAAGATTTTGAAGGGCATGCATCTTTCCCATCGCAACATATGCCTGTGAGACCTGGACATTTAACAAAGCAGCTGAGAAACACAAAAATATCTTTGAATGTAAATGCTACAGAAGAGTTCTTCAAATATCATGGACACACAAACGAACAAATATATCAATACTACAAGAACTTAATATTGAAGAAGGCTGGCTAGTAAAGAAGATTAATCAGAGAAAACTTAAATATTTTGGACACATGAAATGTCATGATAATCTAGAGAAGACCGTTTTGGAAAGCTACTTAATGGGAAAAAGAAAGAGAGGAAGACAAAGGCGAAGATGGCTGCAAGACATCGTTGATGATCTGCAAAAGGATGCATCAGCAGTAGGCCATCTTGCTCACAATCGAGAGGCCTACAGGAGAGCTGTTAAGGAGGCAAAGTTCCGCAAAGGATATGGAAATGACTGAATGAATGAGCATTCATGTGAATGTATACTTTATCTCCTCTCTCTATTTCGTCGTCCTGTATGTTTTTGTATGATTAAGGCTCACGGTCAAACGTCACAACTTTGTAATCGTTAAGTAATAAAGCTGCTCCTACTTTTTTCCTAGTTTATACAGTTTTGTATTACAGCTTTACTGCATTGCTTCATGTATAGTTGTATATTTATACACTAATTATTGTGTCGCATTTACCAAGGGCAGTAACTCTTGGAATCGTTTCCAGGAACCGGTTACATGAGTATTTACTAAACGGGGACCAGAAAGATTCGATTTCTAAAAAAAAAAAAAAATGACCAGCTCTAGTTACCCACATGAAATGCTATTGAAAGTTGGTTGTGGGAAATTTTGAGCGGTTAGGGTTTGTAGACTGGTTCTGACTTTGTTAGCTGTAATTTGGGCTGCAGATAATAGTACTTCAAAACTGTCATTAAACATGATCTGCGTTTTTCAATTAGTAATCATCACCGCTGGCGTGTAACATAATGGAATGATACACATGGCTTATGTTTTGTGTGTTCTAACATGGTTATCCTGAGACATAGATAGACTGTGTTTTAATGTGTTAATTTTATTCATTGGTTTTTTTTGTGTGTGTGTGATCACATTTCATTCTTTATTTACTGACATTTCTTAATTATTATAGGTAAATGGATACAACACGGAAAACTATACAGCAATAATAGGGAAAAGATAATTCATGATTTACAGCATGCCTAGTAACGACACTAAGGCTTTCTGTCAGCATTTGAAATATGAAATTCGTGCCGATTTTGTTAACAAAGTCACAGCCGAGAAACATAAACCAAATTCGTGCCGATTTTGTTAACAGTCACAGCCGAGAAACATAAACCAAATTCGTGCTGATTTTGTTAACAAAGTCACAGCCGAGAAACATAAACCAAATTCGTGCTGATTTTGTTAACAAAGTCACAGCCGAGAAACATAAACCAAATTCGTGCTGATTTTGTTAACAAAGTCACAGCCGAGAAACATAAACCAAATTCGTGCTGATTTTGTTAACAAAGTCACAGCCGAGAAACATAAACCAAATTCGTGCTGATTTTGTTAACAAAGTCACAGCCGAGAAACATAAACCAAATTCGTGCTGATTTTGTTAACAAAGTCACAGCCGAGAAACATAAACCAAATTCGTGCTGATTTTGTTAACAGTCACAGCCGAGAAACATAAACCAAATTCGTGCTGATTTTGTTAACAAAGTCACAGCCGAGAAACATAAACCAAATTCGTGCCGATTTTGTTAACAAAGTCACAGCCGGGAAACATAAACCAAATTCGTGCCGATTTTGTTAACAAAGTCACAGCCGAGAAACATAAAACCGAACGTGCTGCTCTGTTTTGTTTTGTTTTGTTTTGTTTTTGCACGGACTAAACAAAGTGTAGTCAACACTGCCAAAAATAGCTGAACTGAAGTGATGGTATACAATTTCAGGTCAGCAACGGTTGATCACTTTGGGGGAGACCGTTAAGAATATTTTTGACAAAGACACGGATCTCCAGCAAACGAAATGTTTCGCACCGATCAAGCACCTCCATGGCTCTGAGGTCCACGAAGAATAGTATCCATCTTGGTTCATTTGGACAATAAAAAAGCAGTCTCCTGCTTAATATCTGACGAAAGCATTGTTATTAGGTCAGAAAAGCAGCTGTGTGATACTACAGTCGTTCCTTGAATTCTGTTATCACAACATTTTTTTTGGAATAACATCAACTGAGTCGGATAGAACAGAGGGAATATTTAATGAAAGTAGATGGAGGTGTATGCTTCAGTTAAAAAAAAAGACTTAGAAAGAGTGAGGAGAGTGAGCAGAAACAAGAATGGCAGAAAGCAAAATGAGCACATACAAACGAAGAACATACAATAATCCAATATTTCGGCAAAAGCCTTTTTCAAGAATCACATACAAAAACAATACAACATATATAAAACACGAAAAACAAGTGAAAAATGTAGACTTGGCTTTTTTTGTCTCTTCTTAATAAGAAAGACGGACACAAAATGCGCCCAGTTAGACAGGTAGTGCATAAAGCAGTATAATATAGTTTGTTATTGAATGTTCTATTATATTGTTATTGAAGAATATGTTCTTTAATCATCACATCTCACATCGATACATCACACGTCGAGGTTTCACAACATTCCAATAGATGAAGGTTCCTGAACAGTTCACTGAAGTAATTTATTATGACAAATATGATCAAGACGTATAATTGATAACATCACTTGGAATAATATGCAAGATTATATACATTTCATTGTTTTCATCTTTGTAGCTCATAATACTTGGTTCACCAATTCAGACTTTCTCATATTCTACATACAGCAATGATCCGGATTTCACAATATTCGATATTTCGTACATTGATACAAAAACTCGGTGCTCGAGGTTTCAAGGTAACAATTACTGCAAATTCCCTTGATACACAGGTTCAAGCTAACACTACTTCTCTATCTTTTCTGTTCTTCTACTAGTCTGCTTGTGTTCTCCTTACGGGTTCTCCTGGTGTTCTACTGTCTTCCTACTCTCGCTATCTCCACTTCTAAAATCTCTATCTGGCTCTATCTCTGCATCTCTCTGGCTGAATCTCAATCTCTCTACCTGTCTCTGAATCCAAATCTCAATCCTCAGCCCTCTTCCCTGCCTTATATTCGTAAGTTCCGTTCAATAGACCACGCCTCCAATTGTTGTATTGGTCATTGGGTCATCAGGTCATTGGGTCATACTTCGTCGCCCAAAACCGGTCGCAACTAGCGTCCTAGAATTAACAACAACCTATACGGGTTAGTCGCTTTCATCTCCGTCTGTCCAATTGTTATTTTTATTTAAATAAGTCCACCATCTCTGTCGCCGTTTGATCTACTATCCTGCCCCCAATACCTTCTTAACTATATTCACGATCATATCACTAATAATAATAATAATAACTATAATAATAACTATAATCATTACTTACAAGTCTATGCTACAGCAGAAGCCAACGACAGGCTGAGAAATGATTTTTTTTTTAAATGGGGGATAACAAATATGGTAAACAACATGGCATTGATACTCCCAACCTGCCCCCATTGGTTACCTATGCCCTAAACAAAACCGCCCAAATTGCGCAGATGATAAAAGAATGAGAAAGCAACATGGGGAGGGAGGGATGGAGGGAGGTTCAGAAAGAATAGAGAACACTGGGAGGACAAGACTGCTTGCTTAGGATGCCCAGACAAGGGAGCTAACAAAGCTTAGGATGCCCGGACAAGGGAGCTAACAAAGCTTAGAATGCTCAGACAAGGGAGCTAACAAAGCTTAGAATGCTCAGACAAGGGAGCTAACAAAGCTTAGGATGCCTAGACAAAGGAGCTAACAAAGCTTAGAATGCTCAGACAAGGGAGCTAACAAAGCTTAGAATGCCCAGACAAAGGAGCTAACAAAGCTTAGAATGCCCAGACAAGGGAGCTAACAAAGCTTAGAATGCCCAGACAAGGGAGCTAATAAAGCTTAGAATGCCCAGACAAGGGAGCTAACAAAGCTTACGATGCCTAGACAAGGGAGCTAACAAAGCCTACTAGGGGCTACAGAATAAGGATGTAAGGGGCTGAAAAATTAAACTTGCCTGTCGCAAGAAGGAGAAAACGCAGCGATGTGAGTGGGTCTAAGACAAGAAAAGTTGTGCATGAACAGCAGAAACAGAAAGAGGTAGAGGTGGAAATGTAAGGTAGTTTAAAGAAAGCTGAATTTATTGTTGATTCCAGAAGGGCGGAGACGGCCAGTCTGGAAAATAATGCGCTGTTACATAGCTTACGAGATCGTTCATGAGAAGAACAAGAGCGGGTTGCAGTTACAGAAATGTCCCGTTTTTCTTGATGGTCTCTTTGGCAGAAGAGCTTGTCGAAACCGATCTCGTAAATGTAAGCTTGTCTCCCCTGTATGCTTCATATCACAACGCACATAATGGCATTAATGACGTTCCCAGAAGAGCAGGTAAAGCCCTCCTGAACTGATAACGTGGACTTAGGGAAGGAAGACTGGTTTGTCCGAACAACAAATGGACAGATGTTGCATGTACTGAATATTTAGTGCCATTACCAAGTTTCTTGACTTACTGAATATTTAGTGCCATTACCAAGTTTCTTGATTTAAACCATCAAGCGACTCACAAATGTTTTGGTTTAGCAACCGATGGCTGTAAAAATACAGTATGGCAATATAATTTTCCATTGTAACAAAGTTTTATAAAGTTCCCATATATTATACACATA
This sequence comes from Achatina immaculata, assembly GCA_009760885.1. Lineage (NCBI taxonomy): Eukaryota > Metazoa > Mollusca > Gastropoda > Stylommatophora > Achatinidae > Lissachatina > Lissachatina immaculata. Next base: position 42,397,099 of record CM019716.1, read on the forward strand.
AAGTGTATTTAACATTCAACTCAACTAAGTTCATTGTATGCACGCTGAAGGTGGTGCCAAGAAATATAGAGTTTATGATTTCAGAGACCTAGAACTTGTTCTCAAATAGTACCACCAACAGCTGAGATATAAACTGTTATCTAAATGCAATAACGTTGGCGAAGAACTGTTGAAAGTTCTGAAGCTGTCACCCACACAGTGGCTGTCTACAAACATTTTGATACATACAAGGAACTGAAGCTGTCACCCACACAGTGGCTGTCTACAAACACCTTGATCCATACAAGGAACTGAAGCTTCATTTTCAGACAGTCAAAGAGGAGCAGCGTGGCACTGAACTGCTGTATCAGGTGTTTATTGTGCGTGAAAACAGAGTTTTCTTGTTATTCTTGCAGCGCATACTGCAGCAGCAGCTGAATCGTGTTAACAAGTTTTTCAAGTCAGATGAACGAGCCATGTCAAACTGCTTGCTGAAATGTCAACATTACACCGAAACATGCTTCAGCGAATTGTCAGACTATCCACATTTGCGCTGTGGAGAGTACCCTGGTTTTCGATCTGGAAAACAGGTCTAACCATCAGTCGTTAGCAACTTTTAACTTTGGCGCCGAATTCCATTTGTTGATATGCGAGTCTAAAACTGAGCTCACGTTGGTAGAGCAAATAATGAGCGTTGTCGTGATCATCTTTTTTGAACTTATGAAGGAACTGTGTCAGAGTTTGGCAGCAGCAGCAGCTAGAGTTTCTGGCTGATCTCTCGCTGTCTGAGTCCATGGAGGCCAGAAACTTCTGCTGCTGAAGTTATCATTTTTACCTTTGTACGAAGGGAACTTTGGAGATCTGAAGCAGCAGTGGATGCGAGTCAGGAAAGTGTTATAGTGGATGCGAGTCAGCAAAATGTTATAGTGGATGCGAGTCAGGAAAATGTTATAGTGGATGCGAGACAGCAAAATATTATAGTGGATGCCAGTCAGGAAAGTGTTATAGTGGATGAGAGACAGCAAAATGTTATAGTGGATGCGAGTCAGGAAAGTGTTATAGTGGATGCGAGCCAGGAGAGTGTTATAGTGGATGAGAGACAGCAAAATGTTATAGTGGATGCGAGACAGCAAAGTGTTATAGTGGATGCGAGTGAGCAAAATGTTACAGTGGATGCGAGACAGCAAAGTGTTATAGTGGATGCGAGTGAGCAAAATGTTACAGTGGATGCGAGTCAGGAAAGTGTTATAGTGGATGCGAGACAGCAAAGTGTTACAGTGGATGGGAGTCAGCAAAGTGTTACAGTGGATGCGAGTCAGCAAAATGTTACAGTGGATGCGAGACAGCAAAGTGTTATAGTGGATGCGAGTGAGCAAAATGTTACAGTGGATGCGAGAAAGCAAAGTGTTATAGTGGATGCGAGTCAGGAAAGTATTATAGTGGATGCGAGACAGCAAAGTGTTATAGTGGATGCCAGTCAGGAAAGTGTTATAGTGGATGCGAGACAGCAAAGTGTTATAGTGGATACGAGTCAGGAAAGTGTTATAGTGGATACGAGTCAGCAAAGTGTTATGGCCAGACTTCAGCGGCAACAAAACTGAGCAGTTCTGGATAACTGTAGAAAATCACTCGGATGTTTCAGGTGATTATAACTTCCTTCAGCTGGGGCATTTTGTCTTGATTGTGTTGGCTATGCCTTATAGTAACGCAGCTGCGGACAGAACTTTCTCTCAGACCAACCTGATTAGAACAAACCTGAGAAACAGAGTGCATTAGGCATGCTGGAAGCCTTGCTACGATTTCGCAGCCCAGTGAGGCACTAAATAATTTGTTCTAGCGAGGGCGACGTCGAGCAAGTTCACTTGGAAGATTTATTCGACAGATGAGGTCCACGCTTTATGTGATGGTGCCTTTACAGTTACAGAAGATGAATGTTTCTTTTGATTGTTATTTGATGTTCAGCAACTAAATTATTGTGTTTGTATTTAACAAAACCAATTTTATTTAAATTAACATGTCTTTATAAATGATTTTAAAACAGATAATTAAAGCAGGTTTTGAAGCAGATATTTTGCTCATATTCGCTGTTAAGGGTATAAGAAAATAAACTGGGCTCCTTTTGAACAGATTTTGCCAGCCAAAATACAGGATTTTTGCAAAATATCTCGTTACACTAGATTAGTCAGCGTGAATGTATGGTCTTGATTACTTTTACTGTACTACATTCGGAGATGGGGATGGGAAGGGATCAGCAAAAAAGTGTGGTGCATTTATTATCTGAAAGCTTAGGTCACAGAGCAAGGTTTCATGAAGAAAATACCAGGCCGAGTTGAACACGACTCAACACGCTCGAACTTGTACTGAGCATTAGCTTACTTTCAGTTTCATTCGTTATTCTTGGAAATGAGTCCCTGATCTGGGTTACGTCGTATTTCCAGTTGTTACTCTAGAAGCAGTTTATTTTATCTAAAGTGTCAAACTGAAAGCGCTTAAGAATTCCATGTCTTTTCATTTTCAAGTTTTAAAATTTTTATTTTAGTACTTTAAATGTAAATGTGTTACGCACAAAGTGATAGATGTATGTTTCAAATGAAATCTGGAAATAAAAAAAAAACTTTCCTGAAAAAACATATTGCTAAAAGATAGTGCTGAGCCTGATTTCAGTGATATCTAAATACAGCACTAGATTTAAAGTGTTTGCTTTATTTGTATTCTTTGTCCTGTTTGTATTTTTCCTTTCTATGCTTTTATCCAGATATGAGCAGATTTGTAATCTACTTATTCAATGTTTTCTAGTCAAGAATACACCTCCTGTGTAATACTTGTAAAAAATGTTTCTTTATCAGTACCAGTGGCCAAGATTAGCTGATAATGTTCATTCTTGACGTGCATGTACTAATGCCACTCTGTCTCACCTGCAGGCAAAGTCAGTATGGAAGTCTTGTACGGCTGAGATGATTCAAATCTAGTACGTAATCTAACCAGAATGTGGAAACTGTTTAAAACGAAAACAGGAACGGCTTTATTAATTAACGAGCACACAGGTGTAACGGTTCGTGTTACACCTTAATCATACAAAAACATATGGGACAAAGAAATAGGGAAAGAAGATAAAATATAAATTTACATGTAATGATATACAACAGATAAGAATGGAAAAGAACCTGTGAAAAAACAAACTCCTGTTTTGTCCCCTGAAACTAAAAGGATGTCAGCCTGGACTTATCCTGTTTCCTTCCTGGTATACACTTAGTATTGAGAGGACAAATAGACGTCTCGACACGGCTCGGTGACCTGCTTCAGCTGCCAATACGTTAACACCCGAAACTAAACATTAACTTACATATCGACCAGGTCTTCTTGACCTGGCAGGGGCTGTGCAAAAACAAGTCGTTTATATACCGCTCCACTTCGTAGAATGAACTGGCATTTTGAAGTGATACTCATGTCCACACACGCCTCTGTGCAGATAAAGTAATTCTTTTTCGTGATTTCTAGTATTATGACATTTTCAATCAATTTTGGTACTTCCAGACTACGAGACTGGCGTCCAGACCCAGCGAGAAAGGAGTGGAGGTGGAGGCAAAGTTAGTTGAGAACTCAGAAACCATCACATCTTTAACAGGCACAGAAAGCTGTAGAGTTGTGAACTCAGAAACCATCACATCTTTAACAGGCACAGAAAGCTGTAGAGTTGTGAACTCAGAAACCATCACATCTTTAACAGGCACAGAAAGCTGTAGAGTTGTGAACTCAGAAACCATCACATCTTTAACAGGCACAGAAAGCTGTAGAGTTGTGAACTCAGAAACCATCACATCTTTAACAGGCACAGAAAGCTGTAGAGTTGTGAACTCAGAAACCATCACATCTTTAACAGGCACAGAAAGCTGTAGAGTTGTGAACTCAGAAACCATCACATCTTTAACAGGCACAGAAAGCTGTAGAGTTGTGAACACAGAAACCATCACATCTTTAACAGGCACAGAAAGCTGTAGAGTTGTGAACAAGAACTTTCCTGCTGATCTGAAAGTGAAAGTCCATTGACAATAGTTTACTATCTGGCTCAAAATCTTCTGTTTCTTGTAACGGTATTGATCCGGAAATATAAATTGAAGTAGAAAATTATTTATTATCGTAATTTCTCTTCTGTTTTATCTCAGGATTAATTAAGAAGAAAAAATGCCCCCAGGATTCACCAAAAGGGGGAGGGGAGAATGATGGATCCACAGGAAACGACCATGCCCGCCCCAATTAATTTGAGTTCAGAACAGCGGATGGAGTATCCATGCGTCTATGGCAGGAAATTTAACACTCAACGTGGCATGAAGATAGACAGAACGAAGAAGGGATGTGGTGGTGGTTCCATGCTGCCCAATACTCAACAGTGCACTGTGACGCCAGTCTCAGATAAGACATTAGAAGATCTCTGTCAGGATATAATCCACAGTACAGAGAATATTCAGGTTGAGTCAGGCAGCGGGGAGGCAATGCAGCCCTCCGACGAGACCAGAGACAAGGTTAACTTTCCACCAGCAAGTGCCAAAAGCATATGGGAAAACCTAGACGCAGGATTATGCAAAGAACTAGACAAACAGCTAAGAGGAAAAACCTGGAACAAAAGCTGGAAGCATTTGGTAACATCATATATCTTCACTGCCACAAAGAGTTTGGAACCAAACAGGCAAACAGAGAAAAAGTGACACCAAGAAAGCCCAGAAGACAGAGGAAAATAGAAGCAATAAGACAGCAGAAGACCCATGCCCGGAAAATGTTCAAGAAGGCACGTGAATCAGAAAAAGAAGGGCTAAGACAGGTTTGGCAGCATCTAAAATCCCAGCACAATGCCCTTTGCAGAGCTGAAAGACTATGTAAAAGGAAGGGGGAAACCAGATACGCAAGAGAGAAGTTCTACAGAGATCCCTTCGGATTTGCCAAGCAGTTATTTGAACAGCCAAAGTCAGGTACGCTGAAAGCAGGTAAGGAGGTGCTCGAGGAACATCTGAGCAAGACATACTCTGATAAAAAGCAGCATACACCTCTCAAGCAGATGTAAGGTCTGGTGTGGCCCTGTGCACCAGGCAGCAAATTCAAATGCAGCCCACCAACCTTACAAGAAGTAGAGAGCGTTGTAAGAAAAGCGAAAGGCAAGTCAGCACCAGGCCCAAATGGCGTTCCTTACATACTATACAAAAGAATCCCTGAAGTACTAAAGAAGCTTCATAAACTCCTACGAAAAGCATGGACCAAAGGAGTCATATGTAAGGAATGGAAAAAGGCTAACGGAGTATACATCCCCAAGGAGCAGAATTCCACTGAAATCAACCAGTTCAGGCCGATCTCACTTCTGAATGTGGAAGGAAAGATATTCTTCTCTGTGATGGCAAAAAGACTAACAACATACCTTCTAGACAATGGTTACGCTGATACATCCGTGCAGAAGAGAGGAATTCCAGGTTTCCCAGGATGTCTCGAGTATGCGTCAATGATTTGGGAAGCTATTCAGCAGGCAAAATCTGGAAAGCAAGATCTACAGGTAATATGGCTTGACCTAGCCAATGCGTATGGCTCAGTACCGCACATGATGATATGGCTAGCACTAGACAAGTATCATGTGCCAAAAGAAATCACAAATATGCTGAAAAGGTACTTCACAGGGTTCCTCATGAGGTTTGGAACATCAGGATATACTACAAGATGGATCGAGCTCCAAATAGGAATTGCAATGGTTTGTACAATATCTCTCATACTGTTCGTACTAGCCATGCAAGTAATCCTGAGAGCAGCAGAAGGAGCAGCAGAAGGCCCAAGATTCAGAAATGGATGTCAAATGCCACCACTAAAAGCATTCATGGATGACACAACAGTAATAACAACCAGTGAAGCACAGACACGAAAGATGTTAGAGCGTTTGGATAGCCTTATCATATGGTGCCGCATGAGCTTCAAGCCAAAGAAGTCAAGAAGTCTGTCACTCATGAAAGGGAAAGTGATAGAAAGATCGTACACAGTGGCAAATCAAATAATCCCGACTGTAGGGGAAGAGCCAGTGAAGAGTTTTGGCAGAGTATATGATGCATCCATGAAGGACTCAAGTGGTGTGAAGCAGGTTATAGAAATGGCGCAGAATGGACTGAGCATCATCGACAAAAGCAGGCTACTGGGTAAGTTCAAAATATAGTGCCTCCAGTTCATGCTGATTCCAAAACTGATGTGGCCACTACTCATTTACGAAGTTAGTACCAGCACAGTAGAGGCAGTCGAAAGAAAGATAAATAAAGCCATAAGAAAGTGGTTGGGCGTACCACCAGGATTAACTGATGTAGCGCTGTACTGCAAGAAGAGCAAACTGCAGCTACCATTCAAATCTGTGGTTGAAGAATACAAGGTAGGAAAAACAAGACTTGCAATGATGCTACAAGAATCTACAGATCCGGTGGTACGAGAAGTGCAGCCAACACTTAAAACTGGACGAAAATGGAAAGTAGGTGAGGAAGTGATCACAGCCAGGGAAACGCAGGAGCTGAAAGAAGTAATAGGGTACACCCAGACCAACAGAAGGGGATTTGGTCATGGCGAAATCAAATGGTGGTCAAAGGCCTCCTGCAAGGAAAGAAGGGATATGATCATCAGCGAAGTAAGGAATTCAGAGGATGACAAGCGGGTCCAGAAGGCAGTCCAACAATCACAACAAGGGCAATGGATAACATGGGAGGAAGTCCTGCAGAGATCACTAACATGGAATGACATCTGGAAAATGGCACCCTTGAGGCTCAGTTTCATCATCAGAGCTACTTATGACATTCTGCCTACAGGCTCCGACCTATACAAATGGGGTGTATCAGAAGATACAAAGTTCCCTCTCTGCAACGAAAGGCAAACATTGGAACATGTGCTGTCAGCATGCAGAGTGTCTTTAAGGCAAGGACGGTACACCTGGCGGCACAACAGAGTATTGCAGGAACTAGTAGCCATCATAGACAGGGCAAAAGATAAAGCAAATAACAGCAAAAGAGTTGAGGTCCCACCTAAATATTTCATAGGTGCTGGTACGACATCAAATATTGAAATCAGGGACATTCCCTTACCATCACTGCTAGATGGTACAAATGACTGGGATGTGATGGGGGACCTTCCAGGAAGAAGAGAATACCCGACTGCCATCAAGAACACAGGAATGCGACCGGACATTGTTGTGTACTCCACAGAAAAACAGGAATTAATAATGATCGAGCTTACGGTCCCATATGAAACTAGAATAGAGGAACAGCATTTATTCAAATTTGAGAAGTACAATGACCTGGTCAAGCAACTGAGGCAGGGGGCAGGAATCAGGGCAAAAGTGATAGCTGTAGAAGTGGGAGCAAGAGGATTCGTAGCAACATCAGCATACGACCTATGTAAGCAACTGGGCATATAGGGACAAGCAAGAGCAAGGGGATTGAGAAGCCTTTCAGAAACAGCAGAAAAAGGCTCATGCTGGCTGTGGAGTATGCGAAACAAGCATTGGGAGCATAAGTAGTTTCGGTTGCCACAACCAATACCAGTCCACCAAAAAAGCAACAAGAGTCATGACCCAGAGGGGCCCACCCCCTTAGAGTGTCAGGAGTTTAAAGGGCCGAAACACTTGTCTGAGGGGGGGGGGGAACTTCCTCTGATGATCTGAAGGAGTTGTGTTGTTGTTCCGCGCTCTACAGTAGAGAGTTTCCTGCATATAGCACTCATGACCACGCTCTCTAGAGCTGAAAACAGTTATTGCTTATACTCATTTACATGAGATATCACATTTGAATTCATGTTCTTGCCGCGAGATGCTACAGTTCAGTTTCATGAGTTCATCAACGTGAACCCGGCAAACTTTCGATTCTTGGCTTGTTACACAAGCAAAAGATAATCCTTTCACCACCAATACCAACAGCTTATCATCGAAGAATTCTTTTCAATGAACTAACCAATGGTCTCTAATCTAAGGCACACTCAATACTAACTGAAGAAATCCATCACCACGCACCGACATATTTTGAATACATACGAGATGGCATGTAGTGTTGTTACTTACGAACTCAGAAACCATCAGATATTTAACAAACACGGCAGAGTTATAGATAAGAACTTTACAGCTGTTTTGAAGGTGAAATTCCATTGGCATTCAAAAAGAGACTAAAAAAGTAAAGACAACAAAGGCCAGCCCTTTAGTACCAGTAATTGAGTAAATGAACATAACGGTTATATCGCTTTCCTATATAGACCTCCCGCTGGTTGATCCACTAACTTTCCATAAGCTTCTTCATTCCTTGGGAGAAGAAACTTTTCGGACGTTCCAGAATCTAGATCTGCACCGCTACCTTAACCTCATTACCTTACCGAACACAAAACGCTAGATCTCACTATTGAATAACATCTAACATAGAACTCTCATGCGCACAGTTTAACAAAACTCACTGCATAAAAAAAGTTTACCAGTTAGCCAAAATTAACAATTTCATTGATCAAGACACAAGGAAGACTCGTACATATCACATGTACAAATATATTTAGACCAATGCTCAATAATCTGCGGTGGTTGCTCAATATGAAATACAAAGAGGCTTTACTCACTTCAGAAGCCAGCTGTGAAACTTATCTATCTATCTATCTATCTATCTATCTATCTATCTATCTATCTATCTATCTATCTATCTATCTATCTATCTATCTATCTATCTATCTATCTATCTATCTATCTATCTATCTATCTATCTATCTATCTATCTATCTATCTATCTATCTGTCTGTCTGACTGTCTATCGGTCTATCTTTCTGTCTATCGGTCTATCTTTCTGTTTGTCTGTCTGTCTATCTGTCTATCTGTCTGTCTGTCCGTCCGTCTGTCTGTCTATATATATATATATATGAACGTGTGTGTGTGTGTGTTAGAGCATCACGCTGGAACACCTGGAGCAATTTAAATCAAACTTGGCATACATATGACTTACAATCTGGACAGTGCACTATGGGAGTAAGATCCCTCCTACCACCCCTATGGGTAGGAGTGGGATCGAAAACGTCCGATACTAACGGTAGCACTAGGAAGAAAGGGATGTAACTCTCGTTATCGCACTGGCTCCTCGTGTTATGGGCCGTGCCGCTCACAAATCGATGACGTTATATCAACTGAGGTGCCAACACAAGATCCTGAACTGTTTGCAGTGGTAACGAAAACATCAGGTATCTCAGCGTTGCCCAGCGACAGTGTCGTGCCTTTTTTCTTATTTGTTCAAATTAGCTTTTCAAGTAAGAGAGAGAGAGAGAGAGAGAGAGAGAGAGGAAGGGAGAGAAAAGGAGAGAGAATGAGAGAGATAAAGAAGGAGAGAGATAGGGGGGACAGAGAGAGGAACAGAGAGAGAGAGAGGGACAGAGAGAGAGAGAGAGCTAAATTTGAGATCGCCATGTTTCTCCCACGGACAACCTTATGTTGCTTGCTCAATGGTGGGTTCACCCAAGAATTTATTTATTCTTGCTCCTGGAGATGAAACTAAAAATGTGGTTGATAATCAAGTTTTGAGTAGAATTAATACTATAGTGAATTTGTAAAAGACTTTACATTATACTTTGTATACTGTAATTATATTTAAAGACCTAAGAGAGAGAGAGAGAGAGAGAGAGAGTGGGATAGAGGAGAGGGAGAGAGAGATGGAGAGAGAAGAGGGAGACGGAGAGAGGAAAGAGAGAGAGGGAGAGAAAGGGACAGAGAGGGACAGAGACAGATTTGAGATCGCCGTGTTCCTCCCACGGACAGCTAGGCTTACTTGGTGAAGAGACATTATGACAGTGCTCTGAGACAAGGGATGTACATGGATTATGACAGTGCTCTGAGACAAGGGATGTACATGGATCATGACAGTGCTCTGAGACGAGGGATGTACATGGAAGGAAGCAGAGAATCATTCCAAGAACAGAGTTGACTGGAGAGCCTTTATCCGTGGCCTATGCTCTCGGGGGAGTGAAAGGCGATGATGATGATGATGATGATGATGATGATGATATGTCCAAATAATTTTGATGACTATAAGCTTCCCGAGCAACGCCGGGTAATCAGCGGTTTAGTGATAAAGATAAGTCACAGTCGACAAATCAGCACAATCACATTAAAATTCAGCATCACAAGAGCAGATTCCTATTCAACAAGGTCAAGTAAATATACAAAAAATGTATCTCAGAAAGCTGTTTTATCGTGGACGCTGTTTAAAAAGTTTAGCCAGTGCTTTAAAAATATTCTTCTTCCATTTGATGCTGATTACATGCCTCCATGATTATTTGATTATTTACCTACCTATTTTAATCTCCGTCACCACCATTTCTGACCACTTGGCCATTATCTAATTACATAATTGGTCAATATAGTTTGCCAATTTGGCTTCTGACCTGTTATTTCTATTCTCTACTTTTCAACTAACCCCCCCCCTCCTCCCCCCACCCCGCCCTTAAATTCTCTCATTCTTGCCTGATTCTCATTAACCACACTATTTGCTTGACGTCATAACCAAGAGTATTCTATTTTTGTGCTTATTTATTGTTTCGTTGTCTTCGTTGTCTTTGATTGTGGCTTATTGCCGAAATATTGATTTGTTAATATTTTACATTTCTACGTGCCTCTTTACTTCTTTAAGAAAGGCAACTGATAAGTAAAGTCTTCATCTGTATAAAATAAGCTACTGACAATATAAAATGATATACTGAATATAAGAACGAAGCAAATTCTTTTCTCTTAAACATTGTAAACTTATTTTTCAACATAATCCCCATGTACAGCTACATATTTTTGCAACCAGGACATCCATCGTTTCATTCTGTCGATGAAGAAAGTTTCTGGCTGATGTCTGATCCACGTGAGAACAGCAGCTTCAGCTTCGGCATCTGACGAAAAATCCTGACCTTTCAACGTCTCCTTCCATTTAGGGAACATCCAGAAGTCGGACGATGCCAAATCTGGGCTGTAGGGAGGATGTCACATCTGGGCTGTAGGGAGGATGTCACATCTGGGCTGTAGGGAGGATGTCAGATCTGGGCCGTAGGGAAGATGTCACATCTGGGCTGTAGGGAGGATGTCAGATCTGGGCTGTAGGGAGGATGTCACATCTGGGCTGTAGGGAGGATGTCACATCTGAGCTGTAGGGAGGATATTACATCTAGGATGTAGAGAGGATGTCAGATCTGGGCTGTAGGGAGGATGTCAGATCTGAGCTGTAGGGAGGATGTCAGATCTGGGCTGTAGGGAGGATGTCAGATCTGTGCTGTAGGGAGTATGTCAGATCTGAGCTGTAGGGAGGATGTCAGATCTGGGCTGTAGGGAGGATGTCAGATCTGGGCTGTAGGGAGGATGTCAGATTTGAGCTGTAGGGAGGATGTCAGATCTGGGCTGTAGGGAGGATGTCAGATCTGGGCTGTAGGGAGGATGTCACATCTGAGCTGTAGGGAGGATGTCACATATGGGCTGTAGGGAGAATATCAGATCTGGGCTGTAGGGAGAATGTCACATCTGGGCTGTAGTGAGGATGTCACATCTGGGCTGTAGGGAAGATGTCAGATCTGGGCTGTAGGGAGAATGTCACATCTGGGCTGTAGGGAGAATCTCACATCTGGGCTGTAGGGAGGATGTCACATCTGGGCTGTAGGGAGAATGTCACATCTGGGCTGTAGGGAGAATGTCAGATCCGGAATGTAGAGAGGATGTCAGATCTGGGCTGTAGGGAGGATGTCAGATCTGAGCTGTAGGGAGGATGTCAGATCTGGGCTGTAGGGAGGATGTCAGATCTGTGCTGTAGGGAGTATGTCAGATCTGAGCTGTAGGGAGGATGTCAGATCTGGGCTGTAGGGAGGATGTCAGATCTGGGCTGTAGGGAGGATGTCAGATTTGAGCTGTAGGGAGGATGTCAGATCTGGGCTGTAGGGAGGATGTCAGATCTGGGCTGTAGGGAGGATGTCACATCTGAGCTGTAGGGAGGATGTCACATATGGGCTGTAGGGAGAATATCAGATCTGGGCTGTAGGGAGAATGTCACATCTGGGCTGTAGTGAGGATGTCACATCTGGGCTGTAGGGAAGATGTCAGATCTGGGCTGTAGGGAGAATGTCACATCTGGGCTGTAGGGAGAATCTCACATCTGGGCTGTAGGGAGGATGTCACATCTGGGCTGTAGGGAGAATGTCACATCTGGGCTGTAGGGAGAATGTCAGATCCGGAATATAGGGAAGATGTCAGATCTGAGCTGTAGGGAGGATGTCACATCTGGGCTGTAGGGAGGATGTCACATCTGGGCTGTAGGGATGATGTCACATCTGAACTGTAGGGAGGATGTCAGATCTGGGCTGTAGTGAGGATGTCAGATCTGGGCTGTAGGGAGGATGTCGCATCTGGGCTGTAGGGAGGATGTCAGATCTGAGCTGTAGGGAGGATGTCAGATCTGAGCGTTGGGGAGGATGTCAGATCTGAGCTGTAGGGAGGATGTCAGATGTGGGCTGTAGAGAGGATGTCAGATCTGGGCTGTAGGGAGGATGTCAGATCTGGGCTGTAGGGAGGATGTCAGATCTGGGCTGTAGGGAGGATGTCAGATCTGGGCTGTAGGGAGGATGTCAGATCTGGGCTGTAGGGAGGATGTCAGATCTGTGCTGTAGGGAGGATGTCAGATCTGGGCTGTAGGGAGGATGTCAGATCTGGGCTGTAGGGAGGATGTCACATCTGAGCTGTAGGGAGGATGGGAAATAACTGTGAATTTCAGGCTCGTTGCAGTTGACTACATTTGTGCACTGCAATGTGGCCTTGTCGTGATGCAAAATATTTATGTTCCTTACAGGCCTGATTCTGTGAATGTGTTGCTTGGATGACCACAGGTTGTCACGACACCCTCAAGAGTTTACAGTCGTTCCTATAGTCATAAATTACATGTAAATTACGCTCCTTGCACACCCCACCACCCCCCCCCCAAAAAAAAAAAATTGATGAGCATGACTTATTTCGCAGAACATTTTTGAATTTCTTGACATTCGGAGAACCTGCATGTATATTGTAAATGGTTCGAAATGCCTTGCATTTGTTCTAATGGATTTTAATTCCATGGATTGCCTTTTGTTTTCTGGATCATAACGATGAACCCAGGATTCCTCACCAGTGACAGTATTCAGGAAAAAATCATCCCCTTCGAGATCATATCAGTCAAGAAGTTCTTAACAAACAGTTTTTTTCTTTGTTCCTTCATGGAGTGTGTCAATTGTTCCTGGACCCGTCTGGCACAATTTTTTTCTGTCATTCAACGTCTTAGTGATACGTTGAGACTTTCTTGACTTATACCTAACTGTAGTGATATGGTATACTCTTTCTTGAGTTATACCTAACTGTAGTGATATGGTATACTCGTTCTTGACTTATACCTAACTGTAGTGATATGGTATACTCTTTCTTGAGTTATACCTAACTGTAGTGATATGGTATACTCTTTCTTGACTTATACCTAACTGTAGTGATATGGTATACTCGTTCTTGACTTATACCTAACTGTAGTGATATGGTATACTCTTTCTTGAGTTATACCTAACTGTAGTGATATAGTATACTCGTTCTTGACTTATACCTAACTGTAGTGATATGGTATACTCTTTCTTGAGTTATACCTAACTGTAGTGATATGGTATACTCTTTCTTGACTTATACCTAACTGTAGTGATATGGTATACTCGTTCTTGACTTATACCTAACTGTAGTGATATGGTATACTCTTTCTTGACTTATACCTAACTGTAGAGCATTTTCTTTTTGCTTAATTCGGCGATTTCCTTGAATCATGACATCCACTTTGCACTGGTTCCCATCATGAGTCACTGACATGGGTGCCCTGGTCTTTGCTCATCAAAGACTCTCATCTCACCTTTACTACAGCTTTTAGCATTTAGGACCAACTTGGGGACGTATTTCACACCCACACAACCAGCACCATAGATAGCTGTAGCATGACCTTGTAAGTAATGATTATAGTTATTATTATTATTATTATTATATTATTATTAATAAAAGTAGGTAGAATGAGTGAAAGAGTCTTTATTTTTAAAGGGTAAAGAATTGGGCACGCAGGCCCGTCTTACATTCTGCCCTTCATCACTCCATCTTTCATTCTTCCCACACGCACGGTTTAATACAAATATACAAATTAAATTAGGAAAAAACATATCAAAAGAGTGAAAGATTTAACTATTACATTCAAAGTTAGAAAGAAGAAGTAATTAACCTAATAAAATAGCTCTCACGCACACATACACACAGACATATACATAAACAAAAATACATTGTAAATACAGATCTTCTAACATATGTTTTTTAATAAACATTAAAATAATTTCTAACAATATCTAACAAGTTATTTTTCGAACTATGTCATTTTAGAACTTGATGGTTGGCGAGTCATGTGTTAAGAGAAAAAGGAAGAGAAAGGTATAAAACTTCCATGACACTAGAACAAGACGCGGACAAAAGTAAACAGTGGAAACAGTGAATAGAAAAAGACGAGACTCAATGACGCTGAGATATAGGAATACAAAGGAAGGACGCCAGAAAGTAGGGTGGTCCAGTGATAACAAAGCGGTGACTGGACGTTGACACGTGTAAACAATAGACAAGACGAATAGAAGAAACAGACACAATGAAAAAGCCAGGACATAATAAAACCTCCGACATGAAAGAGCAAGATAATGACTTAGGTAAATAACAATTGTATAGACGAAACTGACACGCGTTAGGACGCGATTGCACACGGTTTTTAAATAAAGGAGTGACCAACTCGGCCAGCTGACCAATTAAATATAGAGGCGTGGCCTATTGGACAATTGACTTAAGAGATAAGTAACGGGGAAGTTTGAGTGACGGACAATCAGAACCCTCATGGGAACCAGTGGACATCTGAAAGGTAGAGCCAAAATACTTATTGGTTAATCCACCAAGCTGGACTTGAAGATAAAAAGGCGAGCGGAGAGACAGGGAGAAAAAAAAAAGAAGAAAGAACCAAGAAGTATGGAAGTAGAGGAGAAGAGACATAGGAGGGAGCCAAAAGACAGAAGAACAGACAATCTAGGACCAAGAAGTACTGAAGTAGATGAGAGGAGACAGAGTAGGGAGATCGTCAGAACACCGTCGGTCCGGCAAGTAGCGACTGACCAGAACTGCAAGAAGGATGGTCAGTGCATGTGGACAATCAAGAGAGAAGAAAGAAGGTCCGACCAGAACAGCCGAGAAGCCATCAGATGAGAGATAAGAACAGAAGTCCAGAGAAGAGGCAAATAGACTTTGCTCGTTAGTACACTGCGATTGAGAGACGGCCGAGGAAGACCGTCAGAAGAAATCAGAAGACAGAGAAAAGAGGAACAGAAGGACAGACAAGAGAAGAAAGAGAACGAGACGATATAAAATCAGAAGTAGTGGTCTATTAGACGGAAGACGGTTTTCAAGTGATTAAGAAGAATTGACACTTTGAGTACAGTGATTTTAGACGAGAAACTAGTTGACCACGTGTTGCAGATGTGATATAATACTGAGATAGGAAATGCTCTCGTATCAAGTGTAGAACATTGTGAATTTGAGAAATTGAGAAATGCTGCATGTAGAATATGATAGAGTTTGATATTGTGAACAAATGATTAAGTGATTCAAGTGATGTTGTCTACAATACTTCAATGATCTTATTAATCAGAATTAAATAATGAAGGAACATTTCATCGGATTTGATTTAGTGAAGTGGTAAAGCTTTGTGAAACATGTGAGGTGTTAATCAAAGAGCATCTTTAAGCTTCAATTGTATAATCTGGAACTATTCAGACATATATAATTCACAATCTTCAGTATTATATAGCTTTCATACGCCTATGAATTTCAGTCGAGAGCAACCTTCTAATGTCAAAAACTCTATCATCGATCGCTGCTTTATAGGTGCTCTGATGTAGTATTGATTACTAACTGATACTATTTCTTAATGGCTTCGAGCATTGCATTCAAACTTGATCCGTTTACACTACACATTAATTGTTACGTAACGAATGTGCGAGCTTTTTTATACACGAAGAGCGAATGGTAAGTAAGATCTCCAGCTGCATCGAGTTATATATATATATATATATATATGTACAAATTTCAAAACAAGCAACATGTAGTAAACGATATATACATACATAATTGAAACTGTGCCATACACCTATAAACTGTGTGTATGTATGTATGTATGTATGTATGTATGTATGTATGTATGTATGTATGTATGTATGTACGTGAGTGCTGACGTGCTTATCTCAGAATTTTACATAACGAGAATCTTTTCCTAAGAAGATCTAAATACTGGAAAATATTTTTATTTTGTCCGCGGCACAATAAGTTATGTATTATTTATTTAACTGAAGCAAGCTGTCTTACGTTTGGTGTACCTGTGCCCTAGAAAACTATTGCTGATAATCGAACAACATGCCCAAACAAGCATGTGTCACATGCATATTAGTAATCAATAGGTTACACCCGCTTTTTCCACGAATCCGTTTATTTTGCGGTAGTCATTAGCTACAGCAACATTTAAAGTGACAATTTGATGAGAACTTTCATTCAAGATATTACGAAATACTTAAAAAATACTAAGAAATAAGAATTTTTTTAAATGTTTTAAAAGCTACTTAAAAACATTTCAAGGAATATCTGTGAGTGTGATTAATGTAATTGTAATATTTAGGTTTGAAAACATAAAGTTGTAGGACTTCGCTACAATCCTGTATTTAAAAAAAAGTCTTCCCATTTCTTTAAAACAAAACATTGTTCATATCTTCCAGGGATCATACTTTAGATCTCCCTCGACCCCAGTGTAACACTGGTCTACTCTCTTCACAACGATCATCAATTAGAAACCCAGTCCCAAGACAGTAACGTAACCTGTGGCTGGTAGTTCTCTGCCCTTACTTTCTGAACAGAATTTACAGTCTATTCCTGTAGACATTTATTTATAACAAGTGGAAAAAGGCAAAAGACTAGTAAAGAAAGAATGATCTGTTTTGGCATGCCACCCCCCTACCATTTTTAACGTGGTGCCCACCCTCACTCTTCCCTTGCTACGTCACTGAAGTTCTGATGTATTCATAACAACCCCCCCACTCCCCTTATATGCAGAGTTGAACTGGTCCACCCTAGACACCCCTTCCTATCAGTTAACTCGCTGACGGGACCTGCCCTCTTTATAGAGATTTTCACGGTGTGATTACCGAAAACAACGCTGCACCAAAGATTTTTTTTTTATCTCAGTCACCGCAATACCATACATCGTTAAAATAACCCGTGAAATTGATTCAAAGACGGTATATTGAACAATAACACCATCAACTGAACATGGAGAGGACTTGGTAAACGAAGCATGTCACTTTGGCATAAAAAAAACAACAAACTCCATGGTCTTACTTCTGTGACCTTGTTGTAATGAGGTCTCCACTCAGAGGAGGTAGAAAAATCCCATGAATGTACAAATATATAGGAATCTATGAAATCTTCATTTACTTCTATGCGTGTAATAACTTTGTTCTATCATGGAAACTTGTTGAGTGTTTTGTTTACGAAATGAGACTGGAAAATAAAATTAGTGTAGAAATAAAAACAAAGTATTGTTGGCTTTTAACAATTTTCTGTGGATAAGTACAACATAGTTCTTCACATATCTATTTCCTTTTAAAAATTCATTTGATAGGTACATCATAGTTCGTCACATAACTATTCCCTTTTTTAAAAATGCCATCGCAGTCTACTGCCATGAACACACTGGGAGCTCTGACGCGAGGGCAAATCAAACCTTATTATTGCAGAAATAAGTATCACAGGCACACACCTGCTTGTGAAATGAGCCTCAGTAAAATTAGTCACTGAACTAAATACTACCACCAGAATATTTATCACTAGACAGAATATTCATCACTAGACAGAATATCCGAGAGGTCTACAGGAGTGCTGTTAGGGAGGCAAAGTTCCGTATGGGACATGCAAATGAATGAATGAATGAATGAATGAATGAATGAGACAGAATATTCATCACTAGAGAGAATATTCATCACTAGAATATGTAGCTTCTTCGCAGGCTACATTCACAAGGACCTTCTGAAAATTTGTTTAAACCTCCGGAACTTTCAACTATAAATCTTACTACATCTTATTTTTTTTTACTTCCACCCCTGTTTTCTACTGAATCATGAGGTTGGGTTATCTCTAATACACACAAAGACCTGACTCTTTCCTGCTATCACAACTTATATCCAATAACATGGTATGCCTGTACTCGAAGCTGAAATGAGATAACTGCGATTATCAGACAAAAAATAGGTTGGTCTTGTTGTTTTTGTTGTTACTTTTGTATTATTTAACTTAAAAAATTACATCACTCCCTCTTTTTAAATATGTCGTCCGGGGCATGTACCTACCTCACCCTAACCGCACGATTAAAACTGACAAACTTCAATAGCGGAATTTAGTTACCAGATTACATAATGCTGTTTTACTTTGTGTAACTATTTTATATGATTATTAGTTCTTATCGTTATTTTTGTGTCACTATTCTAATTAGTTATTTTTGTGCCACTGTTCTAATTAGTTATTTTTGTGTCACTATTCTAATTAGTTATTTTTGTGTCACTATTCTAATTAGTTATTTTTGTGCCATTATTCTAATTAGTTATTTTTGTGCTACTACTCTAATTAGTTATTTTTGTGCCACTATTGTAATTAGTGATTTTTTTGCCACTGCTCTAATTAGTTATTTTTGTGCCACTATTCTAATTAGTTATTTTTGTGCCATTATTCTAATTAGTTATTTTTGTGCCACTATTCTAATTAGTTATTTTTGTGCTACTACTCTAATTAGTTATTTTTTTGCCACTATTGTAATTAGTTATTTTTGTGCCACTATTCTAATTAGTTATTTTTGTGCCATTATTCTAATTAGTTATTTTTGTGCCACTATTCTAATTAGTTATTTTTGTGCTACTACTCTAATTAGTTATTTTTTTGCCACTATTGTAATTAGTTATTTTTGTGCCATTATTCTAATTAGTTATTTTTGTGCCACTATTGTAATTAGTTATTTTTGTGCCACTGCTCTAATTAGTTATTTTTGTGCCACTATTCTAATTAGTTATTTTTGTGCCATTATTGTAATTAGTTATTTTTGTGCCACTATTCTAATTAGTTATTTTTGTGACATTATTCTAATTAGTTATTTTTGTGCCACTGTTCTAATTAGTTATTTTTGTGCCACTATTATAATTAGTTATTTTTGTGCCATTATTCTAATTAGTTATTTTTGTGCCACTATTCTAATTAGTTATTTTTGTACCATTATTCTAATTAGTTATTTTTGTGCCATTATTCTAATTAGTTATTTTGTGCCACTATTCTAATTAGTTATTTTTGTGCCACTATTCTAATTAGTTATTTTTGTGCCACTATTCTAGTTAGTTTCTCCCAGACTTTCTCAACATTAATAAATCCTCTGGTTTTCCTGGCGAGTTTTTTTGTGTGTGTGTGTCTTCTTCAACGAAGTATCACTCTAAAATCACCCATGTTTCTACACAGAATGTTACCCTGTTGTCAGTAGTATCTCATGCAAAATTTAGCCAGTCCTTCTGATTGTTAAAATTTGGAAATTGTTAAAATTTAGGTGGATAATAAACAATTTTTTGTTTATATGTACACAGCATGTGAAAAATAATAAACTAAACATGTTGCTAATTATTTTGAATGACATTACTTGTCACATGTGAGGGATAATTTGCAACATCAACAGAGAATTCACGTATTTTAGTTGTCTACGTAGCTTCAGTTAACTGTGTACTTTGTTTCGTCATAGTCCAGAAATTAACTGTATCAATGGATAAAAAAGCGCCTAAGTGATATGACTCTACTAAACATAGAAAAAAGTACACGATAAAATAAATTTAATATAATTAGCATGCAGCAGTAAAGGCAAGGAAAGTGAACTTTTAGTTAAACTTCATTTGCTAGTTGAATTTAAGTTTGAAAAATTATTTAAACAAATAGTTTATAATGACATACATTCCGCTTTTCCACAATCATATTCCCACTGCACTGAGTTCTACTTCTTCCTCATTTGCAATACATAGTTCAGAACCTCCTCATATCATCAGGTTACAACCCCTTTTCCCCAACTATAATCACATATTCCATCTTCTCCCGTCTAGACATTGTATCACTCTCTCCCCTTTCCGCCCCCCGCCCCCCCCCCCCACTTTCCTTTATGATCCACCTATCACACATCACAAATCTCCACTTAAATATTCTCTAACTCCATCATGCGCACTTCTGGACACAAGTCTCAGTTAAGTGCTCCATTTATTTTATTATATTCTCTGTTTTTCCCCATAGCATTCATGCGGATTCACATTTTATCTTCTCTGTTTCTTCGTCCTGTCTGTTTCTGTAAGATTAAGGTTCACGCCGAAACCGTCACCACTGTGTGCTCGTTAATTAATACAGCTGATTGTACTTTTTCCCTAGTTTTAACATCTTGTTATCACAGCTTTGCTGCAGTGACTTCGTGTATAGTTATATACTTAGTTTTATATACATGAATTATTTGTGTAATCAACACCAACTGAAGCGTGCCCCTGCTGATGAAGCCAGTCACATGCACTGGTTGTGTCACGTGCCTAAATCACTTCTTTCATAAAAACGTCCAGTTTCCCCTCTCCTCCCCCAATTGATCATCCTCCAGCTGTGGTTGTTATCATTCAACCCGATATCATCCTCCATACGCAGCCTATTCAAGATGACTCTTGCAGTCTCCTCGTGGCCATGTTTAGAATGCCCTGAACTGATGTCATGCCTGCCAGCTTTCTCTCACTGCCTTTGACTCCCTCGTGACCCGGGCAGTAGATCCATGTCAGACTGGATAACCGATTGATTGATTGATTGATCTTTATTTCAAAAGGGTTAAGAATTGGGCACGCAGGCCCGTCTGACATTCTGCTCTTTATCATACATCTTTCACTCTATTCCAGACATTCTACAAATATGCTGTTCTTATAACAAACAAAACTAACATTGAAGCTGAGAGACATAAAATAAAATATAACATTTACGTTTCGCTCTTAAACATTCACTCAGTACAGAAGTAACTACATACATTATAAATGACTATCTACTAAACAAAATTTTCGGGACTATTCAGATTTAACAATTAATTGTATTCGGTGTCTATAAGAGCAGCTTAAGATAACTTTTAAGTTTTATAATTCATGGAGGCATGTAGTCGACATCAAATAGATATTGGGAAAGCTTGTAGTTGTAGGAAGGAGTATAATTTATATTTTTTATATAGGATGGGAGGGTATTCCAAAGATGAGCAGCAGAATAACTAAAGTTTTTCTTGTAAAGATCAAGTATAGGTTTTGGAAGACATATGTTGTTCAAGCGTTGGCTGCACTTTGGGCTAAATTTAAACAGGATCCATAGATAAGGTGGGGCATGCCGTGAAAGAATTTGATGTACTACTTGGCTTTGTTGAAGAGGAGCCCAGTAGAAGCTGGACTCAGTCCCTATGGGAGAAATGTCTCTCGATTCCCCATAACGTGTTTTGGGAGTCTGTTACAATGATCCCATATGAGTCGTCCTGCTCCACCAACCAGGAAATTGCTTCTGATGCGGCCTGCTCCTCCATTCTCAAGGTCGAAGTGCTGGTTGCGTACGCTCCTGATTTACTCACAACCAGCTTGCCGCTCAGGCAGACAGCATAGCCACACCCACTTTTTAGGCCTCGTGCCACTGACCCGTGTGATAAGATCACAGGGTCACGTGGTCTGGAGTGATGCTGAATCTGTTCCTGCACTCGGACTTCTCTTTTACCCTGAGCACATTCTCAACATCCAAGGCCAAGCTTGATCACAACTTTCATTAGATTCTGCATATTTGACACTATGGTGCATTCTGGTTCTATAGGATCTGCTTTGGGTTGGAGACGGCTGGCAATGTCTCTTCTGCTTCCGCCCATCACGATCTCAGCTAGCTTGATACGCTTGCATTTTGCTGAGTTCAGCTCTGATAGAACGGGATGATTTGCTATTCTGGCAATCCTGAGATACGTACATTTTCACTTGTGCATACTTATGCTTTACTTTCATGTTAGACATATCTAGCAAGTAGCGCATACTTATGCTTTACTTTCATGTTAGACATATCTAGCAAGTAGCGCATACTTATGCTTTACTTTCATGTTAGACATATCTAGCAAGTAGCGCATACTTGTGCCTTATCTTCATGTTAGATATATCTAGCAAGTAGCGCATACTTGTGCCTTATCTTCATTCTAGACATATCTATCAAGTAGCGCATACTTGTGCCTTACTTTCATGCTAGACATATCTATCAAGTAACGCATACTTATGCCTTATCTTCATGCTAGACATATCTAGCAAGTAGCGCATACTTGTGCCTTATCTTCATGCTAGACATATCTAGCAAGTAGCGCATAGCTATGATTGGAGTGTCCCTGGTGCGCTCTCATGGCCGAGTTTGGATTCTTTCAAGCTTGCTTGTATGAGTTGTGAATAGAGTCAGAAAGCCGAGACCACAATCAACTACCACATCACCAACCCCCGCGTCAGTAGGAAGAGTGTCCGTTGTGGCAGACCAGCACCTGACATGATCTTCACTGCAACGAGCCCTTTCTTTGCTTTCTGACTGACCGTGCCCATGTGCTGACTGAAAGATAGCGTCCCAGGGCATTTCAAAAATTCTTCCCTCTCGTCTTTCTGATGTTGGAATCAGCACCCTAAAACATGTTTTAAAGACATGTTAAGACATATATTAGCACCTATAACATGTTTTAAAGACATATATTAGCATCTATAGCATGTTTTAAAGATATATAAATTCATACATTAGCACCTATAACAAGTTTTAAAAGTGTTTCATTTTCTGATTCATCTTGTTTTTTTGTTTTTTGTTTTTTAAGGGGCTGACCGGGGGCGGGAGGAGTTGGGGTGGATGTTTTGCCAACTCTTTTGATTAACATCCTCCGACCACTTGGTGAAAATGTAAGATGCCATAAAGTCAAAGCCGTCTCTTTTAAAGCACACCACATTTTTCCACATTAGTCCAAAAGATCATAGTATACTGTCAAAAAAAAAAAAAAAAACGCATAACTACTGATGACCCAATTTTAGCCATAACTATGATAGTCTATAGCTTTTTAAGTTGAATGAGCAAAATTTTCAAATTGCACACAATAATACCTAAGGTTTAAACACTTACATGACAGTTTTTTGCATCTGTGTGACGAGAATTTGTTAGTCCCAGGGGTTCTCAAGTTAGTATGGTGTGTGGCCTCCGCATGCATCGATCAGCGACTGGCATCTCCTGGGCATAGATGCGATCAGATATCTGATGTGCTCCTGAGGGATGGCTGCCCACTCTTCCCGAAGTACCTGCTACAGATTACGACGAATGGCTGGCGGAACGTTTCGGCGACAAACACGTCTTTGCAGCTCATCCCATAGGTGCTCGATCTGATTCATGTCTGGAGACAGGGATGGCCAGGGAAGGGCGAGAATGTTGTTGGCAGTCAGGAACTGTGTGGTGAACCGTGCAGAATGGGGTCTGGCGATGTCCTGTTGAAACACAGACCTTTGCGCAGCCAAAAATGGAAGGACATGGGATCGAAGAATTTCACTGACGTATCATTGCGCATTCAAGCCTCCTTCAATTTGTATCAATGGGCTCCTTCCGTTGAAACTGATCAGTCCCCATACCATTACACCTCCACCACCGTGCAACGTAGCTTCATCAACGCAATTTTGGGTTAAACGTTCATTTGGCCTATGGTAGACCCTTCTCCGCATATCATGGCTGTGCAACAAAAAGGAAGATTCGTCACTAAACCAGACACGTCTCCATTGATTGTCCGTTGTCCATGGCCGAGTTTGGATTCTTTCAAGCTTGCTTGTATGAGTTGTGAATAGAGTCAGAAAGCCGAGACCACAATCAACTACCACATCACCAACCCCCGCGTCAGTAGGAAGAGTGTCCGTTGTGGCAGACCAGCACCTGACATGATCTTCACTGCAACGAGCCCTTTCTTTGCTTTCTGACTGACCGTGCCCATGTGCTGACTGAAAGATAGCGTCCCAGGGCATTTCAAAAATTCTTCCCTCTCGTCTTTCTGATGTTGGAATCAGCACCCTAAAACATGTTTTAAAGACATGTTAAGACATATATTAGCACCTATAACATGTTTTAAAGACATATATTAGCATCTATAGCATGTTTTAAAGATATATAAATTCATACATTAGCACCTATAACAAGTTTTAAAAGTGTTTCATTTTCTGATTCATCTTGTTTTTTTGTTTTTTGTTTTTTAAGGGGCTGACCGGGGGCGGGAGGAGTTGGGGTGGATGTTTTGCCAACTCTTTTGATTAACATCCTCCGACCACTTGGTGAAAATGTAAGATGCCATAAAGTCAAAGCCGTCTCTTTTAAAGCACACCACATTTTTCCACATTAGTCCAAAAGATCATAGTATACTGTCAAAAAAAAAAAAAAAAACGCATAACTACTGATGACCCAATTTTAGCCATAACTATGATAGTCTATAGCTTTTTAAGTTGAATGAGCAAAATTTTCAAATTGCACACAATAATACCTAAGGTTTAAACACTTACATGACAGTTTTTTGCATCTGTGTGACGAGAATTTGTTAGTCCCAGGGGTTCTCAAGTTAGTATGGTGTGTGGCCTCCGCATGCATCGATCAGCGACTGGCATCTCCTGGGCATAGATGCGATCAGATATCTGATGTGCTCCTGAGGGATGGCTGCCCACTCTTCCCGAAGTACCTGCTACAGATTACGACGAATGGCTGGCGGAACGTTTCGGCGACAAACACGTCTTTGCAGCTCATCCCATAGGTGCTCGATCTGATTCATGTCTGGAGACAGGGATGGCCAGGGAAGGGCGAGAATGTTGTTGGCAGTCAGGAACTGTGTGGTGAACCGTGCAGAATGGGGTCTGGCGATGTCCTGTTGAAACACAGACCTTTGCGCAGCCAAAAATGGAAGGACATGGGATCGAAGAATTTCACTGACGTATCATTGCGCATTCAAGCCTCCTTCAATTTGTATCAATGGGCTCCTTCCGTTGAAACTGATCAGTCCCCATACCATTACACCTCCACCACCGTGCAACGTAGCTTCATCAACGCAATTTTGGGTTAAACGTTCATTTGGCCTATGGTAGACCCTTCTCCGCATATCATGGCTGTGCAACAAAAAGGAAGATTCGTCACTAAACCAGACACGTCTCCATTGATTGTCCGTTGTCCAGGGCCGATGGTTGTTTGCCCAAACAAGTCGATTTTGGCAATGGCGTCTCGTTAAGACAGGACCTCAGTGAGGTTGTCGTGCCACCAGTCCAGCTTCATGCAGTCTATTCCGGACAGTTTGGTCAGACACACAACGTCCTGCAAGCAATGACTGGGCACTTGAGGAAGCTGTTGTAAACCTGTTGTTCTGAGGTGATGAACCAGAATACAGCGATCATCAGCTGCTGCTGTCACCTTGGGTCGTCCACTGCGGTGCCGGTCTTCAGCTGAGTCAGTGGCTTGGAAACGATGCTAAAGTTGACTTATGGTACTCTGCTCCACGTTTAAATGCCTGGCAGCCTGACTTTGACTTTCGCCTTCTTGTAGGCGACCAACAGCAATATTTCGTAAATTTTGCGATAGACGCGTCATAATTGTCTGCTTGAAAATTAACTGAATTTATTTGTGTAACCTCTTCCTTTTATATGGTTTCATTTACATGGGAAGTGTGCTGACCAAAAAATCACGACGTTTCTATAAACCCAACGTGAGTTATGGTAAGAAATAACATGTTTTAAAGACATATATTAGCATCTATAGCATGTTTTAAAGATATATAAATTCATACATTAGCACCTATAACAAGTTTTAAAAGTGTTTCATTTTCTGATTCATCTTGTTTTTTTGTTTTTTGTTTTTTAAGGGGCTGACCGGGGGCGGGAGGAGTTGGGGTGGATGTTTTGCCAACTCTTTTGATTAACATCCTCCGACCACTTGGTGAAAATGTAAGATGCCATAAAGTCAAAGCCGTCTCTTTTAAAGCACACCACATTTTTCCACATTAGTCCAAAAGATCATAGTATACTGTCAAAAAAAAAAAAAAAACGCATAACTACTGATGACCCAATTTTAGCCATAACTATGATAGTCTATAGCTTTTTAAGTTGAATGAGCAAAATTTTCAAATTGCACACAATAATACCTAAGGTTTAAACACTTACATGACAGTTTTTTGCATCTGTGTGACGAGAATTTGTTAGTCCCAGGGGTTCTCAAGTTAGTATGGTGTGTGGCCTCCGCATGCATCGATCAGCGACTGGCATCTCCTGGGCATAGATGCGATCAGATATCTGATGTGCTCCTGAGGGATGGCTGCCCACTCTTCCCGAAGTACCTGCTACAGATTACGACGAATGGCTGGCGGAACGTTTCGGCGACAAACACGTCTTTGCAGCTCATCCCATAGGTGCTCGATCTGATTCATGTCTGGAGACAGGGATGGCCAGGGAAGGGCGAGAATGTTGTTGGCAGTCAGGAACTGTGTGGTGAACCGTGCAGAATGGGGTCTGGCGATGTCCTGTTGAAACACAGACCTTTGCGCAGCCAAAAATGGAAGGACATGGGATCGAAGAATTTCACTGACGTATCATTGCGCATTCAAGCCTCCTTCAATTTGTATCAATGGGCTCCTTCCGTTGAAACTGATCAGTCCCCATACCATTACACCTCCACCACCGTGCAACGTAGCTTCATCAACGCAATTTTGGGTTAAACGTTCATTTGGCCTATGGTAGACCCTTCTCCGCATATCATGGCTGTGCAACAAAAAGGAAGATTCGTCACTAAACCAGACACGTCTCCATTGATTGTCCGTTGTCCAGGGCCGATGGTTGTTTGCCCAAACAAGTCGATTTTGGCAATGGCGTCTCGTTAAGACAGGACCTCAGTGAGGTTGTCGTGCCACCAGTCCAGCTTCATGCAGTCTATTCCGGACAGTTTGGTCAGACACACAACGTCCTGCAAGCAATGACTGGGCACTTGAGGAAGCTGTTGTAAACCTGTTGTTCTGAGGTGATGAACCAGAATACAGCGATCATCAGCTGCTGCTGTCACCTTGGGTCGTCCACTGCGGTGCCGGTCTTCAGCTGAGTCAGTGGCTTGGAAACGATGCTAAAGTTGACTTATGGTACTCTGCTCCACGTTTAAATGCCTGGCAGCCTGACTTTGACTTTCGCCTTCTTGTAGGCGACCAACAGCAATATTTCGTAAATTTTGCGATAGACGCGTCATAATTGTCTGCTTGAAAATTAACTGAATTTATTTGTGTAACCTCTTCCTTTTATATGGTTTCATTTACATGGGAAGTGTGCTGACCAAAAAATCACGACGTTTCTATAAACCCAACGTGAGTTATGGTAAGAAAAAAAATGTGTGATTAGCAAGGGCAGCTACTGCGTTCTGACTATACACGAGAATAGCAAAATTCACGCTAAATCATGGACCTGATATCTTGGTGACAATTTTTGGTTTGAGAAACCCGGGGAGCAAATTTTTTTTTTGTCGTAAAATATTAAACAATGAAGCTATGGGTTTCTTTTTTTTTAGACAGTATAGTTATATTTCCTTTTCCAAGAAACACAAGCAACACCTGTCACCTCCGAATTCAGGATAGATTGTTCGGAAGAACCTGTGTCAACTTTCACACTGAATTATCGTCTTTGCATTTAGTTTGTAAATATCGTATTTTGCTAATGATCGTGTTTGTAATTATGAAGGAAAGTAAAAAAAAAGTAAAATAGATTTTAATATCTGTAGCTGTGAGCAAATAAAAATAACGGTTATATCGCTGCTCCATATAGTCCTCCTGTCGCTGCTCCATACAGTCCTCCTGTCGCTGCTCCATATAGTCCTACTGTCGCTGCTCCATATAGTCCTCCTGTCGCTGCTCCATATAGTCCTCTTGTCGCTGCTCCATATAGTCCTACTGTCGCTGCTCCATATAGTCCTCTTGTCGCTGCTCCATATAGTCCTCCTGTCGCTGCTCCATATAGTCCTCCTGTCGCTGCTCCATATAGTCCTCCTGTCGCTGCTCCATATAGTCCTCCTGTCGCTGCTCCATATAGTCCTACTGTCGCTGCTCCATATAGTCCTCCTGTCGCTGCTCCATATAGTCCTACTGTCGCTGCTCCATATAGTCCTACTGTCGCTGCTCCATATAGTCCTCCTGTCGCTGCTCCATATAGTCCTCCTGTCGCTGCTCCATATAGTCCTCCTGTCGCTGCTCCATATAGTCCTCCTGTCGCTGCTCCATATAGTCCTCCTGTCGCTGCTCCATACAGTCCTCCTGTCGCTGCTCCATATAGTCCTCCTGTCGCTGCTCCATATAGTCCTACTGTCGCTGCTCCATATAGTCCTCCTGTCGCTGCTCCATATAGTCCTACTGTCGCTGCTCCATATAGTCCTACTGTCGCTGCTCCATATAGTCCTACTGTCGCTGCTCCATATAGTCCTACTGTCGCTGCTCCATATAGTCCTACTGTCGCTGCTCCATATAGTCCTACTGTCGCTGCTCCATACAGTCCTCCTGTCGCTGCTCCATATAGTCCTCTTGTCGCTGCTCCATATAGTCCTCTTGTCGCTGCTCCATATAGTCCTCCTGTCGCTGCTCCATATAGTCCCCCTGTCGGTGCGTTTCTTGTATTGTTCCACTAGTTTCTTCATTCCTTGAGAAAAGACGCTTTGCAGCTGTTTCCAAGTCCAGGTCCGCATCGCTGCTTTATTCTGATCATCAGATGCGAACCTGCGACAGCGTAGAGCTTCTTTAAGTAGACCGAAGACGTGATAATCGTATGGCGCCAGATCAGGCCTTTAAAGGAGGCAAGGAAGACCTGTGACAGTACTGGGCCTGCATTACGTCGGCTTGCATGCAATGGAAATCAAGTCTTTAACGACACGATATTCATAAGTTATTTTAGTCGAAAGAATCGTATGCGTAATACAATGAATTTTTAACCTGGTAATGTGCTACAGTTTCCACAATGATGATCTCACTCTGACAACTTTTCTTCTTCCTCATTTCAGTAGCTACATGTGACTTACTTAGCCCGACTTTCCCTCTCTGTATCTCCCCATTTTTGATTTCTATCCATAACAAACTCATGCTGTTATATGTTGCCCCGTGACTGCAAGGCCTGTTATATGTCTCCGTGACTGCAAAGCCTGGTCGTTAGTCTAGGGAGATAGCCACTGCTACTTTCCATGCATGTCGCATGAGGTGACTAAAGGGGTCGTGCGCAGGGCCAACAACCCTGTCTGGTAAAATATTACGGTAACGCAATGACTGCAGGATGGATCTCTGGTATGTTTATGACTGCTAGTAGTGAAAGCTGAAAGGAAGCTAGTAGCATGACTGTGGATGTTCTGATCGCGAAGTCGGAAACTTAAGATGCGTTTCTGGAATGTGAGAACGAGGTCTGAAACTGGAAAACTACGACAGAGAACAACAGAAATGAGGAACTACAAAGTGGACATCGTCAGAATACATGAGATTGATGCCCAGGGAGATGGGGTTGGGGGGGGGGATAAAAACAGCAGTGCCATTGTCAGGGCTAGGATAAAAATGAAGACTGCAAGACACAGAACAATAACACGAAAGATACATAATGTTGGAGACCTGAAGGACCCACTTAAACAAAAAGCTCAATAAAATAAATTTTAAAAAAAACTTTCCATTTCAGTCAAGGACGCAAAAAAAAACCCAAAAAAACACACACACACACACAAAAGTGTATAGAAGAAATGGAGCACGATAGCAAACAAGACAGGAAACAGACCAAGATAGCAAAAAGTGTGCAATGAAAGCTGTAAAGCTTGCTTATGTTTCAGGAGCAAGAAGATACAAGACTGGATGACACCAGAAACTCAGAAAACTATTCATTCATTCATTCATTCATTTGCATGTCCCTTGCGGAACTTTGCCTCCCTAACAGCACTCCTGTATGCTTCTCGTTTGTGAGCAAGATGGCCTACTGCTGATGCGTCCATTTGCAGATCATCAACAATGTCTTGCAGCCATCTTCGCCTTGGTCTTTCTCTCTTTCTTTTTCCCATTATGCACCCTTCCAAGATGGTCTTCTCTAGATTATCATGATGTTTAATGTGTCCAAAATATTTAAGTTTTCTCTGTTTAATCTTCTTTACTAGCCAGCCTTCTTCAATATTAATAAGTTCTTGTAGTATAGATATATTTGTTCTTTTTTGTGTCCATGGTATTTGAAGAACTCTTAACTATAGAGTTAAGAAATCAGATCAAAGGTAAGGAAATGGAGGCCAAGTCAGAGATACTAAAAGAAAGATATAATGTACAGTGCAGACAGATAAACAAATTAGTAAAACAACAAAGTGAAACTGACAAAAGAAAATACACGGAAGAAGCAGCAAGACAAGTTGAGTATGTGGCACTGAAAGGTGAACATGGCACATTATACAAAACAAGCAACACTAACAATGGAATTCATAGCACAACCAACAATGTTTCTGTTAAAGATAAATGTGGAAAACTCATCACATCAGAAAAGAGACAAGAAGAAAAATTAAACGGCTACTCAGTAGAAAATCACCAACAACACAGACAACAGACATCCCCGAAGCTAAACATGATCTAGACATAAGCACAGATACACCAGGTAAAGAAGAAATCATGACAAATCAATTAAAGGACTAAAACATGAAAAAGCTTCAGGGCAGTCCAACTTGAGTGCGAACTTTTCAAAACAGAAGCACAACTAACAGCAGAACTGCTGCAGCCATTGTTAGAAATCTGGGAAACAGTTCCCACAGAATGGAAAAGGGTATTTGTAATTGAAATACCAACAAAAAGGAGACCCCACAGACTGTAACGAGAAGAATTACTCTCCTCTCTTGTTCTAAGTAAAATATTATAAAAAACCATCACCATCAGAATCTCAGCAGCATTAGATCAGAAACCAAGACATGAACAAGCAGGACTTAGATATAGCAGATGATGCATAGACCATATATTCACACTAAGAAACAAGAACTAGAGCAATGCTGTAATGGCAGAGACAACTACACATAAATTTTATTGATTTTGAGAAAAGTATTTGATAGCGTACATAGAGAAAGTATGTGAAGAATGTTAGCAGCTTATTGAATACCACCGCTCGTGTGTTTACAGGAGCCCTGGGGAGAAAAGAATAGAACCACTACCACCTTCCACGCATGTCGTAAGAGGCGACTAAGGAGGTTGGGGGATAGGCCAACGACCTGTTCCCTGTAAAAAAAAAAACTGGAGCATTACAGAAAGACGGAGAGGAAAGCCAGGAAACTTTGTCTTGGAAAAGGAAAGGACTCTAATAACAGACGCATGACGTTGTGCAGTCAAAGCAGAAAGGAAGCTGCAGAACAGACATCCCAACTGAGTACCAGGACACCTTTTACCACTGCACGTTGGAATGTTAGAACAATGTATGAAAGTGGAAAAGCTGCCAAGATGGCGAGAGAAATGAATAGATATAATGTAAAGATACTGGGACTGAGTGAAACACACTGGACAGGAGCAGGTAAGCTTAGACTAGCAATAGGGGAGACTCATATTTTCAGGTCACCAAAACCCAGATGCAACACACTCATTAGTGCGTGGCACTAATGCTGTCCAGAGAGTCCCCAGAGAGCATTGATGAGCTGGGAGGCAGTTCGAGGATAATTACAGCCTGCTTCTCAATAAAGAAGAACGATATTAAGTTGAATATAATCTAGGTATACGCACCAACAAATGATGCAGAAGAGGTAGAAAAGACGAATTCTACAACACAGTGCAGGAAATTCTAGACCAACAAGGCACAAAGACATAACAGTTCTAATGGAGGACAAAGGTATGTAAGACCAACGCAGTTTATGAGAAAGTAATGGGCCAAAATGGGTTAGTAATAATGAACGAAAATGGAGAAAGGCTAGTAGATCTATGCATGCTCAACACCTTGTCATTGGAGGAAGTATATTTCCACATAGAACTATACACAAAACCACGTGGGTATCACCAGATCATGTCACTGAGAACCAGACAGACAATATTTGTATCAGTAGAAGCTTTCACAGAACATTGCAAGATGTCAGAGTGAAACGAGGTGCAGATGTAGCTTCTGACCACCACCTACTGATAGCTAAACTGAGAATGAAACTGAAGAAGCACCACAAAACAGACATGGCAAGGAAAAGATATCATATGGTACTATTGGAAGACCCACAAATCGCAAAGAACTTTAAACTGAAACTGAGCAACAGATTTTTGGTTCTGCAGGAGTTATACGAAGAAGATACACCAGATGTAAACACTGTGTGGAATAGTACTAAAGAAATGTGGAGCAAATCATGTGAAGAGAGAGGGGGATTTAAGAAACCTCAGCACAAGGAGTGGGTTACACTGGATACACTGAAGAAGATAGACAGAAGGACAGAAATGAAAGCAAAAATAAATGACAGTAAAACAAGAGCAGCAAAGCCCTCAGCTCAGATAGAATACAATTTGGCCCATAAAGAGGTTAGGAAAAGCTAAAGAAAGACAGACAGGCTTATTTTGATAATATGGCAGGACAGGCAGAAGAGGCAGCTGGTAAAAACAATATGAGAGCTGTGTATGAAATCACCAAGAAGTTGGCAAATACGCCATGTAGGATAGAAAAGCCCATCAAAAACAAGGACGGTAAGGAAGTAACATAAGAAAAAGATCAGATGCAAAGATGGGTGGAATACTTCAGCGGAATGCTAAATAGACCAGCACCGACAGAAACAGAGGAGATACCAGCAGCAGAAAATACTCTAGACATCAACGTAGAACCACCCTGCAAGGCTGAAATTGAACACGCTGGGTCCAGTTTAATATGAATCTATATTTATCCTTTGTAGACTACTCAAAGGCATTTGATTGTGTACAACACCAGAAACTTTGGGAAATAATGGAAAAAATGAGATTTCCAACACATTTGACACAACTAACATCACTGCTGTATCTAGACCAACAAGCAGCAGTAAGAATAAATGGTGAAACAACAACTTGGTTTAACATAAAACAAGGGGTCCGTCAGGGCTGCATATTGTCACCTTACTTATTTAACTTGTATACTGAAAATATAATAAGGAATGTTAGAGAAGATGTAGACAAAGAATATTACGATGCCATAACAATTGGAGGTTATGAAATACCAGAGATTAGATATGCTGATGACACTGTTACTGTCCACAACACAGAGGAATGGAAAAACTAATTATGTCAGTCCGTAAGAACAGCGAAGAGCTCTATCTTAATGCAAAGAAAACTAAATTGATGACAACTGACAAAACAAACAAGGCAGCTGAAATATATATCAATGAGGAAAAATTGGAAGAAGTGGAGAGTTTTGAATATTTTGGATCACTACTAACTAATGGAGATACAATGAGGGAAATTAAAAGGAGGACATCTATCGCTCTTCAGAAAGTAAAACAAATAAAGAATCTGTGGAGAGGAACAGACAGAACTACAAAAATAAGATTTTTAAGGGCATGCATCTTTCCCATCGCAACATATGCCTGTGAGACGTGGACACTTAACAAAACAGCTGAGAAACACATAAATGCCTTTGAATGTAAATGCTACAGAAGAGTTCTCCAAATATCGTGGACACAAAAAAGAACAAATATATCTATACTACAAGAGCTTAATATTGAAGAAGGCTGGCTAGTAAAGAGGATTAAAGAGAGAAAACTTAAATATTTTGGACACATTAAACGTCATGATAATTTAGAGAAGACCGTATTGGAAGGATATATAATGGGAAAAAGAAAAAGAGGAAGACCAAAACGAAGATGGCTGCAAGACATCGTTGATGATCTGCAAATGGATGCCGCAGCAGCAGGCCATCTTGCTCACAACCGAGAGGCCTACAGGAGTGCTGTTTGGGTGGCAAAGTTCCGCAAGGGACAAGCAAATGAATGAATGAATGGGTCCAGACGGAATTGTAGCAGAAGTGCTCTTAGCGAACAAAGAAATAACAGCAGAAATACTACTCTTACTATTCAGCAGGATTTGGGAAGAACAGGTTCCAGAGGATTGGAAGGAGGCCCATCTTATAAAATTCCCTAAGAAAGGAGATCTATTAGAATATAAGAACTATAGAGGCATCTTCCTGCCCTTAATACCCAGCAAGGTCTTCAGCAGGATTTTGGTAAATAGAATTAAAACATCAATAGGTAGTAAACTAAGAGAAGAGCAAGCAGGTTTCAGGCAAGGAAAATCCTATACTGACCACATTGCCACAGTGTGATACCCTGTCTTCACTGACTAGTAACATAGGACTTGAAATTAACAAGGAAAAAAACAAAAACACTGAAACTTCTCATTAGTCATGAAGGAAAAATATACGTAGAAGGAACAGTTGTTGAAGAAACCGACCAATTTGCATACCTTAGCAGCTACATAGATCAGGATGGTGACACCAGAAAGAAAGTTAGAATTAGAATTGCAAAAGCAGTATTGACCTTCAAGAATCTTGAGAACATATGGCATTCACAAATTATAAGCACAAAACCCAAATTAAAATTATTTAATTCAAATGTAAAGTCCACCCTCATTTATGCATGCGAATGCTGGAAAACAATAAAGAAACAGACAGGAAATTAGACTCTTTTGAAAACAAATGCCCAAAGAAAATACTCGGTATAAAGTGGAACGAATTCAAGAACAATGTAGAGATAAGACAGATGACCAAACAACAACCTGTCTCATGGGTGATCAGGAAAAGATGGACATATACCGGTCACGTGATGAGAAGAAACAATCCGAGAATCCTAAAACAAGTATTCAAGTGGAACATACCAGGCCGAAGAAAAAGAGTAGGACAACATGAAACTCTGAAGAGGACTTTGTTAAGAGCGGCCAGTTTACTGAGTACAACATCCCTTAATGAGGTTGAAAAGCTCGCCGAAAATAAGGAAAACTTGGCTAACTACCATACGAGCCCTATGAGACTTTTAGCGGCACGGGAAGTATGTAAGATGTAAGATAAGAAAATGATAGTATAAAGGTCCAAGTACAGCAGAAAGGAAAATTACAGACAAGAAAAAAAAAGAAAAACAAAGAAAACTCTCAAAAACTCATTTAAGATTGGAAACAACTTTTGAACCAAATCTCTCTCTCTCTCTCTCTCTCTCTATATATATATATATATATATATATATATATATATATATATATATATTATATCTTCACGTGCCGTTAAACGTCACATAGGACTCGCAAGGTAGTTCGCCAATTTTCCTGTCTTCGGCGAGTCTTTCAACCTCATCAGGAGATTTTATGCCTGTTAATTTGGCCTCTCTTAAATGTCCTCTTCAGAGTTTCACGTGGTCTGCCTCTTTTTCTTTGGCCTGTTGTGTTCCACTTGATAGCTTGTTTGGGGATTCTCTGATTGTTTCTTCTCATCACGTGACCAACATATGTCCATCTCCTTTTCCTGATCACCCGTGAGACTGGTTGTTGTTCACTCATCTGTCTTATCTCTGCATTGTTCTTGAATTCGTTAAACTTGATTCCGCGTATTTTCCTTAGGTATTTGTTTTCAAAAGAGTCTAATTTATTGTCTATTTCTTTAGTTGTTTTCCAGCTTTCACATGCATAAATGAGGGTGGATATTACATTTGAATTGAATAGTCTGAGCTTGGTTTTTGTGGTTATAACTTTTGAATTCCATATGTTTTCAAGATTCTTGAAAATCGATGCTTGTTTTGAATTTTAATTCTAACTTCCTTTCTAGTGTCACCATCCTGGTCTATGTAGCTGCCAAGGTATGCAAACTGATTGACCTCTTCAATATCTGTCCCTTCTACATGTATTTTTCCATTTGGGAATTTTCGTTATTTTTGTTTTGTTCTTGTTAATTTCAAGTCCTATTTTGCTAGCCAGAGAAGACAGGGTATCTGTTTTTTCTTGCATGGAATTCACATTGTTACTGAAAAGATATATATATATATATATATATATATATATTTACATCCAAGTTCAGCCCCCACCGGCATGGGGATGAGAAAGGGTGAAAATTAGGGTGGAATCTTCAATTATTTTACTATGGAACCTCAACCTGCCAAAACTTTGCAATGGCACAAGGCTGTGTGTAAAGAGGATGGTGGGCAATGTAGTTGAAGCTACTATCTTAACAGGACAAGGAGAGGGTGAAGCAGATTGTATCCCACGGATACTGCTCATTCTGACAGGTCTCCCTTTTAACTTTAAGAGATTGCAATTTCCAGTGAGACTTGTATTCTTGATCACGATCAACAAGTCACAGGGACAGTCTACAAATTATAGAGTCAAGTCTTTTACAAATTCACTATAATATTAAATTAACTCAAAATTTGATTATATACAACATTTTTAGTTTCACTCCAGCAGAACAATAAATAATTTCTTGGATGAACCCACCCTTGAGCAAGCAACATAAGGTTGTCCGTGGGAGAAACATGGGAATCTCAAATCCACTTCATAGTATTAATAATTAATAAATTCCTGAGCAACATAAAGTAATCAGCTAGTGAAATACTAAATTAAAATTAGGATTTATTGTGAAGAACATAACCAAGATATGTTTTTGAAAGAGATGACTTCTCATTCATATATTTCTGTAATCATGTGTATATGCATATGTTTGTGTGTTTGAGAGAGAACATTTTTTTTCACTTCTTCTTTTGTACTTCACTGAGTGTAATTTTTTTTATTTTCATTTTATCCAATCACAGATATTGTGCAGTAACAGGAGGGTATCTGAAGAGACTAAATTTCACGCTCAAGTGACAAAGACATGGCTTTAAATGTAAGTTCACCAGTAATTCAGTGAGTTGCAACATTTTACTCTAGCATTAAAAGAAGAAACAAATTCTCTTACATTTTCTTACTTAACATTCCCAGGCTTTGAGCATATAGAACATATAAAGAAAGTTCCCATATTATCTTGCACAGAGGACACATGAAAGTGTAATATGACCGGAATCAAACTGGGCCATTTTTCCTCCCAGACTTCAAGAAGAGTCACTCAGTCACCCATAATTATAAATGGGTTTATTAGTCTTTGTTACCCGACTCTCCTCTGGAAAATATTACTGGAGCATCCATCTCATTTAGGACAACTTCTGATATTTCAGAGTTGCTGGGTGATCTGTGACCCTCATGGAAAAGTTTGGCACACTGCTGCTGGTGTTGCCATGACATGCCTCTTGATGGGCTCCTCTGTGCTGTAGTCTGCCTGGAGTACTGCAGATCAGAATCATTCCTCTACTGTAAAAATGAGAAGTTAATGTTATGACTACTTCTTTTGTTTTTCAGACACTGTTGCAATAATGTTTGTTATAAATTCTTTTGATTATGCAGGCCATTTAACAGTGTACATGTATCCTATAAGTTGCCATGTTTGCAGATCTTTCAATCTTTAGTGTTTTTAACATGTCAAATTTGATGTCATCTGTAAGTGCTTCTATCATTTTCAGGGATATGTCACTAAATGTCTTCTCTTTCATTGGAACTGCCAACTGCTTAAGTTTTTTTTTCTCAATTCTTCATACATCATGCAGTTTTGCAGGGCATATTTGATTTTTTTTTCAGATTTACTGCAGTTTTTATCATCATCATCATCAGGTGCCGCGCCGACTGGCATTGGCTATTATGCTTCTCCAGAGTACTCGATCCTTCATGCAGGCCATCAGCTTAGTTGGTGATCTCCTCTCACACCATCCCATCAGATTGTCCAGTATCATTTCTCTTGGTCTTCCTCTTGATCTTCTTCCTTCTATTTTTCCTGTTGTTATAATATTTTCAGTGCCCCCTCTTATCATTGCATGTCTTATGAAAGTACATTGTCTCTCTCTTATTTTTTTGACAAGATTTTTTTCTCTCTAGTTCTTCTCATACATTCTTCATTAGTTATTTTTACTGTCCAGGGGATTAGCAGTTTTTATGCATGAAGCTTTTCAGTCTGCACTTTCCTAATCTAAATAAGATTATTTGTTCATTTCCCTGTAAATGTTGCCTGTTATCATTCTGCATGTAATTTTCATGTTCCTTGATGTTTTTATTTGCAATATCTTTGTGCTTTTTTATGGCTACATAGTAATTTAAGGTAATTTCAGTTTGCTGTTTCTGATCACTATCTACTGACAGCTTGTCTAACTGCTTATTTCCCACAATGACATCAGATCAAGTTTAGGGATAAGGTATCAACAATTTGTGAGTATTTAGAGAGGTAGTTCATGATGTCTTGTACATCTATTTTGTTTCTTTCTTTCTATTTAAAGAGGTAGTTCATGATGTCTTGCACACCTCTCTTGTTTCTTTCTTTCTATTTAGAGAGGTAGTTCATGATGTCTTGCACACCTCTCTTGTTTCTTCCTTTCTATTTAGAGAGGCAGTTCATGATGTCTTGCACACCTCTCTTGTTTCTTTCTTTCTATTTAGAGAGGTAGTTCATGATGTCTTGCACACCTCTCTTGTTTCTTTCTTTCTATTTAGAGAGGTAGTTCATGATGTCTTGCACACCTCTCTTGTTTCTTTCTTTCTATTTAGAGAGGTAGTTCATGATGTCTTGCACACCTCTCTTGTTTCTTTCTTTCTATTTAGAGAGGTAGTTCATGATGTCTTGCACACCTCTCTTGTTTCTTTCTTTCTATTTAGAGAGGTAGTTCATGATGTCTTGCACACCTCTCTTGTTTCTTTCTTTCTATTTAGAGAAGCATTTCATAATGTCTTGCACACCTCTTTTATTTCTTTCCTTCTACTGTATTCAGTATTGTTTTTGTATTCAGAAATATTACAGTTTTGTTGATGTTTTCAGCATTTCTGTTAGGGCTGTGTCCACAAGTTTGATTGCCTTGGCTTCTAATGTAAAACTGTTGCAACATGTGTCTGCTTCAGCAGTCTTCTTATGCTATGTCCATATTTTTAGTATAATGCACATTCCTTCACTTTCTGTAGCATCTTTTGTTGCCCCTTTCATGCATCTCTCTCTCCCTCCCTCTCTCTCTCTCTTTCTCTCTCCCTCTCTCTCTCTGTACCTTAAGTGCCCAGAGCACATGGG
Source organism: Achatina immaculata (assembly GCA_009760885.1). Classification (NCBI taxonomy): domain Eukaryota; kingdom Metazoa; phylum Mollusca; class Gastropoda; order Stylommatophora; family Achatinidae; genus Lissachatina; species Lissachatina immaculata. Next base: position 42,436,321 of record CM019716.1, read on the forward strand.
GCTTCGGCAAGGGTTTTCCACAAATGCCTGTCCTTTGCCTTTTTTTTCTGCTCCTGCCCAGGTGAGCCCTCTATTGCTCAACATCTTTTCTGTTGTTCTTCCCCATGTCTCTTTTGGTCTACCCTTACTTCTGTTCCCCTGTGGTGTCCATCTTAGTGCTATTATTATGCATGAGTGAGTCCAAATTAACGAGCTTTTGTTTGGTCCAATTTAACATAAAATATGTTTATGCACAGGTCAAATTTTAATAGAGAGTATATTTCCTTGATTTTAATTTCTGTTTCATTCTCCTCCTCTACAAGCATTGGGATGTCTGCAGCATTTTTTTCCTCTGTTGTCCTAAATTTAGCTTCAGAATGTAGGGCCTGAACGTGTTATGCAAAATGAACGCGTTTTATGCTGTATTTCTTTGGAGGACAAGTATGTTATCAAACTAGTCACACTGTATTTTTTATGTTGCATTTAGCATCTAAATTTAACAAGTAAATGTAAACCTAGATGAAATTACATTGCATGAAACTGAAACAGCAGTGAATTTAATGGCTAACAACAAAGGTTCAGGTGAAGAAGATGAAATAACAGCTGAAATGTTAAAAGCTATCAGTAGTGACAGCATGAGACAACTACAGAGAATGTTTAATAAGATTTGGAAAGAAAAAACTCCCTTCTAAATGTAAAAAAGGAATCATTGTTAAAATATCAAAAAAAAAAGACAACCTTAGCGATTGCAATAATTGGAGAGGAGGATCCTTACTATCAGTTGTGTCAAAAGTATTTTGCAAAGTCATTCTGAATAGAATTCAAGATATAGAGGATGCTGCAAATAGAAAAGAACAGGCAGGATTTCAAAACGGGAGAAGCTGTCTTGACCAGATCTTTACTCTAAGAATAATACTTGAAGAACATATTGAAAAACAAAAACCATTAATCCTGAACTTCATAGACTTTAAAAAGGCATTTGACAGCATACACAGAGATTCATTATGGAGAACTTTAAGAATATATGGAATACCATCTAAAATTGTCAACATCATTAAGGATCTTTACAATGGATATGTTTGTGCAGTTAATACAGACGAAGGAATGAGTGAACGGTTCCAGATTGAAGCAGGCGTGAAACAAGGATGTATATTATCTCCCTTGATTTTTTAAATTGCTGTAGACTTCATAATGAAAAAATGCTGCACAAGTAAAATGAGCATTGATTGGGTACATTGGACCCAACTGGAAGATCTTGATTTTGCAGATGGCATAACTCTTATCAGTGACAATGTGAAATCAATGCAAGTAAAAACAGATACCCTGTCTTTATTGGCTAGTAAAATAGGACTTGAAATTAACAAGAATAAAACAAAAATAATGAAACTTCTCATTAACCACGAAGGACAATTATACATAGAAGGGACAGCTGTTGAAGAATTAAACCATTTTGCATATCTCAGCAGCTACGTAGACCAGGATAGTGACACCAGAAAGGAAGTTAGAATTTGAATTGCAAAAGCAGCATTGACCTTCAAGAATCTTGAGAACTTATGGCATTCAAAAGTTATAAGCACAAAAACCAAGTTAAGATTATTCAATTCATATGTAATATCCACTTCATTTATGCGTGTGAAAGCTGGAAAACAACTAAAGAAATAGACAAGAAATTAGACTCGAAAAAATGCCTAAGGAAAATACTCGGCATAAAGTGGAACGAATTCAAGAACAATGCAGAGATAAGACAGATGAGCAAACAACAACCTGTCTCATGGTTGATCAGAAATAGAAGATGGACATATGTCAGTCATATGATGAGAAGAAACAATCAGAGAATCTCTAAACAAGCTATCAAGTGGAACACAACAGGCCGAAGAAAAAGAAACTGACAACGTGAAACTCTAAGGAGGACATTGTTAAGAAAGGCCAGTTCAATGGGCACGACATCCCTTGATGAGACTGAAAAACTCGCCAAAGGAAGGAAATCTTGGCGAACAGTTTGGTGAAAGGTTTTGATCCAATGAACAAATTGTATTGATTTTTTTTCTTTTTCTTCCTCTGATAAAATCTGTATATGATACAATATATAATATACTTTGTATTCATGTAACCTCCATTAACACATTTTAAAATAGTTGCAAACTCACTTTTCAAAAGATGATAGGAAGATGGAGATTTCTCCCTTTTGAGTTCTATTCATTTTTTTAAGCAACTGTACGCAGCTGTCTATACAAATAATTGGCGTATAAGTATATAAAACTAAGTATAGAACTATACACGAAGCCATTGCAGTAAAGCGTAATAACAAAATGTTAAAACTATTTATGAGAAAAATAGGAACAGTTTACTAATTAACAAGAACACAGTTGTATAACTGTGCGCTCATTAATTAATAAATATTTTCTTTTTTTTTTCTTAAAAAGGTTTTCACATTTGTTCATAGTTTTATCTTATTAGTTTTATTTAATATAACATCAAATATCTTATTCCCTTATTCTGCTTTTTATTCATTCCTTGTATTCAGGCACGAGATCAGTTAAAAAAACTGATGATGGAATTTGAGTTCCGATGTCATCGTGCAGCACTCATGGATTATGAATTGGCATCTGACCTTGATGATAAAGTATGGTGGGCGGAAGCTTTAGCTTCTGTTATGGGTCAGTGTAATCAAATGAAGGTTATGTTATTGATAATTGAATAGTGGCAGTTTTCATTATTTTGATTGATAAATTTTGTAGACTTGTTAGCAATGTTCCCTCTAAGCTGTATACATGCACACAAGTAATAAGATCCATGCACGAATGAAGTTAATCTGTACACAAAAGTTAAATGTAGAAAACTAGCATTTTAATTATGATTGTTAAAGTACAATATTACATTAATTGTTCATTCAGGTGGAAGTATGGGACCCATCTAGAGGTGACTCTAGATGGAGAAAAAAGCAACTGCTATGGAAACTTGCAGCAAAATCAGTTGAGCATCAAGGATACAAACTCCGAAGAACTCCGACAATGATCAAAAGAATACATTCATCATGTCAAAATATGTGACAAAAACTGGATTCTGGACTGTAATAACAATGACAGCACCATAAAAAAGTGCTCAGGTAATTTGAGAAATAGGTAGATTTCTCCTAGATGAACCAGGCATCAATGAAATGCGATGGCCATAAGCATGGAAAAGATCAGCGGAAAACTGTTAAGTTAATAATATGTTGTTGCAGAGACAATGGGAAATACCAAGAAGGAGTGTGTATAATTATGTCAGCTGTAGCAGCAATGAGCCGTACAGAACGGGAACCAGTGGACAGCTGTATATTAAGAGCATGTAACAAAATAAGGTGCAGAAGAATGACAACCATACAATGCTATGCACCCATGAATGATGCAGATGATGAAATAAAAGATGATTTCTGTCATCAACTATAACAATTCATTAACAGAGTCCCTAAACATGACATCTTAATTGTCACAGGACAATGCCAATGTAGGAAAAGATAACACTGATGTCAAAAAAGTAATGGGGAAAGAAGGAATTAATTTGGTAAATCAAAATGGAGAAAGATTAATTGAATTATGTCTAACAGAGGGCATGGTCACTGGAGGAATAATATTTCCACACAAAGAGATAGATAAAACAGCACGGATATCTCCAGATGATAGAACTGGAAACCAGATAGGTCACTTTTGTATTAGAAAACAATTCAGAACATCTCTGATAGATGTAACAGCATATAGGGGTGCAGATGTCAACAGTGATCACAATCTGTGTATAGGGAGGATAAGACTAAAACTGAAAAGCCAACACAAGAAATCAATACTCAGAAAGATAAACAGCCACAGCCTACAGGAAGAAAATACTTACAGGAATTTCAATCTGGAACTTAGCAATCATTTCTCAATACTCAGTGAGGTAGAGGAGATTGATATAGATGAATTATGGAATTCTTACAGCACAGCCATAATTATGGCAGCAAAAGCAAGTGCTGGATTGCAAAAAAAAAAAAAAAGTAGAAAAGCATGGATATCAGAAAACACATGGAAGTACATACATGAAGGATGAGTGCCAAATTAGTCATGTTAAATGTAAAGACAGATCTTGGAAAAGATTTGGTTAAAGCAACATACAAAGAACTAGACAATAAAGTAAAAAATTCAACTAGAAGAGATAAAAGAGAATACATGGACAATATGACAAAAGAAACAAAGAAGGCAGCAAAAACAAAAACATGAACTGGAAAAACTCCATATCATACAAACACTACATAACATACAAAAGAAGCTAACAGGTACTAATGTATCCAAAGAAAAATCAATCTTTAGCAAAACTGGCAACCTATTAACATCAAAAAGACCAAAAGCAAAGATGGGCTGAACACTTCCAAGAAATACTTAATCGGTTACACCCATAAGAATTAACAAATCTTGAAACTGATATACCAGTCCCACAACTAAATGTCAATCTAGATTAAATTACATTACATGAAATTGAAACAGCAGTGAATCTAATCATTAAAGACAAAGCTGCAGGTGAAGATGAAATAACAGCTGAAACGTTAACAGTGACAACATGAGCCAACTGCAAAGAATGTATAATAAAGTTTGGAAAGAAGAAAAGGTCCCTTCTAAATGGAAAAAAGGAATCATTGTTAAAGTACTAAAAAAAGGCAACCTTAGTGACTGCAATAATTGGAGAGGAGTAACCTTACTATCAGTTGTGTCAAAAATATTTTGCAAAGTCATTCTGAATAGAATTCAAGATATAGTGGATACCGCAAGGAGAGAAAAACAAGCAGGATTTCAAAAAGGGAGAAACTGTCTCGACCAGATCTTTACTCTAAGAATAATACTTGAATAAATATTTAAAAGCAAAAACCATTAATCCTGAACTTCATAGACTTTAAAAAGGCATTTAATAGCATACACAGAGATTCATTGTGGAGAATTTTAAGAATATATAGAGTACCATCTAAAATGTCAACATTATTGAGAATCTCTACAATGGATATGTTTATGCAGTAAACACAGAAGAAATGAGTGAATGGTCCCAGATTGAAACAGGTGTGAAACAAGGATGTATATTATCTCCCTTGCTTTTTGAAATTGCTATAGACTTCATAATGAAAAAATGCTGCACAGGTAAAACAGGTATTGATTGGGTACATGAGACCCAGCTGGAAGGTTTCGACTATGCAGATGACATAACTCTTATCAGTGACAATGTGAAATCAATGCAAGAAAAAACAGATACCCTGTCTTTACTGGCTAGTAAAATAAAACTTGAAATTAACAAGGAAAAAACAAAAATAATGAAACTTCTCAGTAATCATGAAAGAAAAGTATATTTAGAAGGAACAGCTATTGAAAAAGTACACCAAATTGCATACTTTTGCAGCTACATAGACCAGGATGGTGACATCAATAAGGAAGTTAGAATTTGAATTGCAAAAGCAGCATTGACCTCCAAGAACCTTGAGAAAATATGTCATTCAAAAGTTATAAGCACAAAAACCAAGTTAAGACTATTCAATTAAAATGTAATATCCACCCTCATTTATGCATGTGAAAGCTGGAAAACAACTAAAGAAATAGACAAGAAATTAGACTCTTTTGAAAACAAATGCCTCAGGAAAATACTCAGCATCAAGTGGAATGAATTCAAGAACAATGCAGCGATAAGACAGATGACCAAACAACAACCAGTCTCATGGGTGATCAGGAAAAGGAGATGGACATACAAGTATGTCAGTCATGTGATGAGAAGAAACAATCAGAGAATCCCAAAAACAAGCTATCAAGTGGAACACAACAGGACAAGAAAAAGAGGTTGACCACGTGCAGCTTTAAAGAGGACATTGTTAAGAGAGGCCATTTTAGTGGGCATAACATCCCTTGATGAAGTTGAAAAGCTTTCTGAAAACAGGAAAACTTGGCAAACTACCATGCAAGCCCTATGTGACATTTAGCAGCAAGGGAAGGATAGACATATAGATGGACAATAACATGTATCAGTGGTCTTATTTTCTTTTCTGATTTCTACATCTGCAAATCATCATCATCTTGTGCCATCTCCCCATAGAAGATTGGCTGCAATGATCCTCTAACTTTACATGTTACATCCTTCCTGTGGTGTTATACGTCACATAGAGCTTGCAGTGTGTTTCGCCATGAGTCTCTATTCTTCATGAACATCTCAATCTCATCAAAGGAGTTGATATCTTAGCTGCTTTTGTCAGTGTTCTCTTTAGGGTCTCTCAATGTCAGCCTCTTTTCCTTTTTCCAGATGTTTCACATTTGATGACCTGCTTTGTGATTCTCTTAATCTTTCTTCTCATCACTTGGCCCACACATGCCAACATTTTTTTCATGAACACCGCCAAAACTGTTTCATCATCATCATCATTATGTGCAGTGCTGACTGGCGTTGGCTATTATGCTTCTCCAGAGTACACGATCCTTCATGCAGGCCATCAGCTCAGTTGGTGATCTCCTCTCACACCATCCCGTCAGACTGTCCAGTATCATTTCTCTTGGTCTTCCTCTTGATCTTCTTCCTTCTATTTTTCCTGTTGTTATAATATTTTCAATGCCCCCTCTTCTCATTGCATGTCCTATGAACATACATTGTCTCTCTCTTATCTTTTTGACAAGGTTTTTTGTCTCTCCAGCTCTTCTCCTACATTCTTCATTAGTTATTTTTGCTGTCCAGGGGATTCGCAACATTCTTCTAATGAACCACATTTCTGCTGCGTCCAATGATTTTTGTGCAGACTTGCCTATTGTCCATGATTCACTTCCATATAACAAGATAGGTTCAATATAGCATTTTAAGACTCATTTTCTAACATTCATTGATAAGGATGTGTTGGTCAATATGTTTCTCATTCTCTGAAGTACAGTCTTTGCTTGGCCTATTCTGTTCCTAATTTCTGTTCTGCATTTCCCATCTGAAGTTATTACTGCTCCAAGGTATTTGAATTTCTGCACCTGCTTTAGAACGGTTCCGTTTAATTTAATACTGCATGCTGGTGGATTCAAAACTGTTTGCTACATGATTATTTCTCTTTTTTTTTTTTTACTTTAGCCTTGAATTTGCTCCATTGTTTGCAAATTCATCCAGTTTGCTACTTCTTTGGTGGATTTCCATCATTCACATGCACAATTAAGGATGGATATTACATTTGAATTGAATATCCTAAGCTTTGTTCTTATGCTTAAGAGATTTAGTTTCCATATTTTCTCAAAGCAGCCCTTGCTATTTTGGTTCTAACTTCTTTTCTTTTGTCCCATTCCTGATCTACATAACTTCTGAGATATACAAAATGCTCTACTTCTTCTACTGCATCAAGTTTAAGGGCTATACCAATAGAAGAACTGCAGAGGTTGCTCCAGTGTTTGTTAGATCATGCAATTCACTGTATCACTGCACAAGGGGCTTACTTTGAATAAAACCGACTGTGGAAGCAGAAATCAACAGTGTGAATTATTATTGGAGGAGAAAGAACCCGAGCCGACAATGGAAGAAGTTTTATGGGCAATAAAGAATCTGAAAAATGGTAAATCACCAGGATGTGATGAGATAACCGCTGAATTTATTAAAGCAGGAGGAAAGGAGTGTGCAACAATCTATCATGCACTATGTAAAAAGATATGGCATTCAGGTATTTGGCCAAAAGAATGGAAAAGAACTGCCAAAAAAGGGTAACCTGAAATTATGCACAAACTACAGAACTATTGCCCTGATTAGTCATGCCAGTAAAATTCTGTTAAAAATCATAATGGGTAGACTTCGAAAGAAAATAGAAGAAGAAGTCAATATGGTCCAAGCTGGATTCAGGCAAGGAAGAGGATCAAGAGATCATATATTCAATCTAAGATTAATAATAGAGAAATGCAGAGAGTTTAATGTGAATCTATATTTATCCTTTATAGACTACTCAAAGGCATTTGATTGTGTACAACACCAGAAACTTTGGGAAATAATGGAAAAAATGGGATTTCCAACACATTTGATACAATTAACATCACTGCTGTATCTAGACCAACAAGCAGCAGTAAGAATAAATGGTGAAACAACAATTTGGTTTGACATAAAACAAGGGGTCCGTCAGGGGTGCATATTGTCACCCTACTTATTTAACTTGTATACTGAAAATATAATGAGGAATGTTAGAGAAGATGTAGACAAAGAATATTACGATGCCATAACAGTTGGAGGTTATGAAATACCAGAGATTAGATATGCTGATGACACAGTATTGCTGTCCACAACACAAGAAGGAATGGAAAAACTAATTATGTCAGTCCGCAAGAACAGCGAAGAGCAGAACCTCTATCTTAATGCAAAGAAAACTAAAGTGATGACAACTGACAAAACAAACAAGGCAACTGAAATATGTATCAATGAGGAAAAACTGGAAGAAGTGGAGAGTTTTGAATATCTTGGATCACTACTAACTAATAATGGAGATACAATGAGGGAAATTAAAAGGAGGACATCTATTGCTCTTCAGAAAGTAAAACAAATAAAGAATCTGTGGAGAGGAGCAGACAGAACTACAAAAATAAGATTTTTAAGGGCATGCATCTTTCCCATCGCAACATATGCCTGTGAGACGTGGACACTTAACAAAACAGCTGAGAAACACATAAATGCCTTTGAATGTAAATGCTACAGAAGAGTTCTCCAAATATCGTGGACACAAAAAAGAACAAATATATCTATACTACAAGAGCTTAATGTTGAAGAAGGCTGGCTAGTAAAGAGGATTAAAGAGAGAAAACTAAAATATTTTGGACACATTAAACGTCATGATAATTTAGAGAAGACCGTATTGGAAGGATATATAATTGGAAAAAGAAAAAGAGGAAGACCAAAACGAAGATGGCTGCAAGACATCGTTGACGATCTGGAAATGGATGCAGCAGCAGCAGGCCATCTTGCTCACAACTGAGAGGCCTACAGGAGTGCTGTTTGGGAGGCAAAGTTCCGCAAGGGACATGCAAAGGAATGAATGAATGATCTTCAACTGTTGTTTATTTTATTTTCATGTAATTAGTCTAATTAATTAACTGTCGGACCATGTATATGTCATTGTATGCAAAAAGCCTGTAAGAACTCCATCCCATACTCCCAACTCCTCCATCTTCGCCGCATATGTCAGGATAACTTGGACCTTATAGATCAATCCAACAGTTTATTAGAATTTGTCCATCATCGCCACTACCCAGAAAATGTCATTCATGAAGCTTTCAGCCGTATCCAACTAGTGAGCCGCAAAGAAGTATTCAGGAAAAAGCCTGTTACTCCATCTGACAGAGTTAAGTTAGTACTGCCTTTCCACTTGCATGGTCAGATGATTACGAAAATTCTTTATCGTCATCTGTCACTAACCCAACTCGACCCTGACACTCACGACATTTTCTCTGATCCACCCCTATTAGCATACAAGCATAAGCCAAATCTTAAGGACATCCTTGTCCACAGCCACCTGAAGCAGAACCTTGCATATGTTGGCACCAGAAAATGTAACCGCCCTTGCTGTGTTACCTCCCCTGTATTCTGGGAAACGAAAACAATCACCTTTCGTAAAACTATCCTCACTCTTCATGAGGGATTCACATGCTAGTCCCATAATGTAATATGTGTCATCGTATGCAAAAGATGCAGGATAACTTATATTGGTGAAACTGGCCTCAGACTAGGGGACCACATGCAGAAACATCTGTACGATATCACCCACCATGCTTCGAAACCAGTCCCAAATCATTTCAATGGCCCCAACCACAGAGACAAATCTGATTTTCTGGTAACAGCCATCAAACAATGTCACGCAGATGACACAAGCCACCTAGCACTTGAGAACTGCTACATTCAGGATTATAGGATACTGGAACCACATGGTTTGAACTCATTATTCAGTTACACATAACATTCTCCTCTTCCACAATCATAATCCCTCTCCACTAAGCTCCATTCTATTCTCCCTTGTTACACATAGTTCAGAACCTCCTCACATCATTGCATTACAACCCCTCTACCCTAACCATAATCATTTATTTCACCTTCTCCTGACTAAGTTATCATTGTATCACTCTCTCTCCCCTCAACAGTTTCCCCACCCACCACCCTCAGTTATGATCCACCTATCACACATCACAAGTCTCTATTTTAAATATTCTCTACACTCCACCATGTGCATTGCTGAACATTTCTAAATGAGCACATTTTGAACGAGCTCAGAGCGTCTGAAAAGCTACATATTCTTTCAAGCTAAGTGCTCTATTCATTTTATTTATTTATTTTTTTAACATAGGATTCATGTGAATCTATACTTTATCTTCTCTCTCTAATTCTTCATCCTGTGTGTTTTTGTATGATTGAGGCTTACGACAAAACAGTCACAACTTTGTAGTCATTAAGTAATAAAGCTGTTCCTACTATTTTCCTAGTTTATACATTAACATACATACACAAGTTTGCTATAAAAAGTTTGGCTATCATCTATTCTTGCAGCTTGCCTCAACCATCTTAATCTTCTCTCACTTAGTGTTGTTGTCACAGATGAAATTTTAGTAGAATTTCAGAATTAGTAAATTTGTCTTACCATTTAATTTTTGTTTTCTTTGCATAGAAAAAAAAATTATATATTAATATTTATACATTATACATTAATTATACATTAATTTTTAGGTGGAGTGGCTTTCATAACACTAATTGGATCAGTGCTCAAGAAGTTTAAAGGTACAATTATATGGGCAGCATTTCTTATACTTGCTGTTGTCCTAGAATTTATTGGCAGAGGAAGTGTAAACTTTTTACCTTCTCTCAGGTAAAAACTTTATTTTAAAACTTTTAATTTTGTTATTGTAAACCTCCCTCTTTCTCTCTCTCCCTCTCCCTCTTTCTCTCTCTCTCTCTCTCTCTTTGTAACTGTAGATTTTAAAATTATCATTCACAACACAATCATTTTTGTTCCTTACCTTTCGTCAGATAACATTAGACAGAATCAAAAACTGAAAATGGAAGCAGAGTGCATGGACTAAACACATTCACATGCACATCATCTCCTCTATTTAATACTTATCACTTTATTACAAGAAAACTTACACAGCCAGGTTTGGAGCATTAAGACTGTGAATGCGGCAGCCACATGAGGCATCAAAACTGTAATAGAGGAGACTGATAACTTTAAATGTCTTCATTAGTTTGGAAGTCATAAACATCAAACTTTATAATGCATTTTTTTCTGTTTAAACGTTTTAGAAACGACAAATAAATCTTCAACTTTTGTTTAGCACTGAGCTCTTTTGCTTGATATCCAACCACTCTGCCTCCACAGTGTTAATAATGACAATAAAAGCAACTTGATGTCAGTTTGTTTGTGATGAAACTAATACTTTGTAAAATCATATTATGCATGACAGAACCTTATATATTAATTTTTAAATGAAGTTTCCACATGATTCATTATATTTATCAAAGTTTACACATCTTACACAATGTCAGTATGTGATAGCTGACTAATTCTAATACTAAAAATCAAATGAAAGAACTTCAGTACATGCTAAGCACATTGTCATTTGTGTGTTCATCCAAGGTTTGAAGTCTTATTACAGATTTCTACTCATCAAAGTTTTTTTTTAATCAATTTAAAATTAAAAATGAATTTTAAGCCATTATCTCTTGAAAACAGAGGTATACAAACTTAGTTTAAATTAGTTCACCTTTCTTGAAATTAATATCTTTGTTTCCCATTCTTATATTTTAAAGTTCATAAAGCAAACATAATGTTCTCTTAATTTATTGGCTTAAGATGAAACACGAGGCTCTCATTTTAGTAGGCTTTCATTTTTTTCTGAAGAAAGTAGGCCACATATAACCTATTGAAATGAAAGTTGTAAATTGATTTTAAATAATGATACTTCTTATATCTATTTTCCCTCCATGTAAGACTCACTGATGTATAAGATACACCTAAAATTAGGCAAAGTAATATTTTGGAACAAAACTAATGAATAAAAAGAGTCCACACTTTCCCATGACCATCTAAAGGACTTTGATCAAAGATTGTGTGCTACTAAATACTCTTTCTTACTGAACTTCTTAAGCAAAACAAGAAACAGTACCAAGTACTGGTATATCCACACTTACAGCTAATGCTACTTTCTTGATACAAAATATAATATAAAACTTCATTACTGTAACAAATTTACCTAGGATTTTATACACAAAATAAGAACCATGCTGTGCATAATCTGGATATTTTAATCATTTCAGCAAGGGTTTATTAATATTACTGTTTATCATTGAAAATTCATTTACCTGGTACGTAGTAGGATGGCAGTCATGCAATTTTAACTATGTACTTGTAAGGTGTTAGCACCAAAGTCACAATGGCCATCTCATTTTTACAGTACCAAGATACCTTAATAATATTACAGATTTTAAACAGTTTTTTGGTTTTAGTGTTAAAATGATGATTCATCTGTATCTAAGAGTGAAGAGCAAAATGTTATGTACACAGAGAAACATCAGACACTTGGACGAACTACAAGGAATGGACACTGGGGAAGAAATGTCAACAATTTAAGCTATGCAGATGATAGAGTTCTTCTGACAGAGAATTCACAGAGCCTACAGAAATGAACAGATATGATATATAACACAAGCCAAGAATGGAGACTTGAGATCAGTACCAAGAAGACCAAAGTAATGGCGTTCAGCAGGAAAGACCAGAAGCCACAGATGAATATAACCATAAACAAAGAGAGACTGGAACAAGTGACAGACTACTGCTACCTAGGGCATACATTGACTGAAGACGTGAGATGTGAGATGGAGGTAAAGAAAAGAACAGGAGTGGCAAAGCATATATCCAACACCACGAAGAAATCTGCCCATAGAAGCAAAATTAAGATTTGTAAAATATTATAAATGCTCTGTTTCACTGCATGGAGCAGAAACCTGGACTTTAAGCAAAAAGCTAGAGAGAAAGATTAATGCAGCAGAAGTGTGGTTCTACAGAATATTAGGTCATATAACATGGAGAATGAAAAGAACAAATGCACAAGTTTTAGAACAGCTTCAAGTGCAAAGCGAACTTCTCAAAGAAATAAAGATCATGAAAACAAAGTACTTGGGCCATATCAAAAGACATATGAACAATATGCAGAAGATCATGCTAGAAGGAAAGATGGAAGAAAAAGATAGAGAGGTAGATGAAAAGATAACATACACGAATAGACAGGACGCAGCCTGGCTGAGTACACCATAAAGGCGAGGGAGCGTGGGAACTGGAGATTTATTGCTGTCAACCTTCGTTCTGGAGAAGGCATATGATGTTGATGATGATGACTCTCTTCAAGAATTTATGAAACTTCTGCACTCTTTTATTCTTGTTCCTTCCTCAACTGATGTCTTTTCTGATTCAAGGCTTGTCCTTGTCATTTCATACGTCCAGGAGTCTGTGAGCATGAAATGTGTTTTTAAAAAAATAATTTATGTTCCTATTATTTTTCAGTTTACAAGACAGTTTATCATAGTTTTCTCATCTTTGCTGTTCCCCCCCCCCCCAAAAAAAAAACAAACTTGCCTCCTTGCCAATGGACTGTATTATTGATGAAACTGGCCCCTCATGGACAGGGAATGCGTAAAAAAAGTGAAATGACAATGCAGAAAAAAACCTAATTAATAAGAAAATGATAGTCATCGTCCACTGGACATAACGATAAGAGGAGCTTGAAAACATCATAAAAACAGGGAAGATAAATGGGAAGAAAGGCACTGGAAGACCAAGAGAAAATATCATGGACAGTTTAACGCGACGGCACCAAAAAAAAAAAAATCACCGAGCTCATAGAAAATATCAAGGATTGAGATTTGTAGAGAAGCACCATGCCAGTCGATGCCTACCAGCCACAGCATCTAATGATTGTGATGTACCAGAAATAATCAACAAAACCAAAAGAATTTATGGACTGTGAAATCGACTTACCAATCCCTTAACTAAATGTCAACCTAGATGAAATTAAATTGCATGAAATTGAAACAGCAGTGAATCTAATGGCCAACAACAAAGCTGCAGGTGAAGATAAAATAACAGCTGAAATGTTAAAAGCTGTTAACAGTGACAACATTAGACAACTACAGATAATATTTAATAAAGTTTAGATAGAAAAAAAGGTCCCTTCAAAAATATAAAAAAGGAATCATTGTTAAAATACAAAAAAAAGGCAACCTTGGTGACTGCAATAATTGGAGAGGAGTAACCTTACTATCAGCTGTGTCAAAAACTATTTTGCAAAGTCATTCTGAATAGAATTAAAGATGTAGTGGATACTGCAATGAGAGAAGAACAAGCAGGATTTTGAAAAGGGGGAAGCTGTCTCAATCAGATCTTTACTCTAATACTTGAAGAACATATTGAAAAGCAAAAACCATTAATCCTGAACTTCACAGACTTTAAAAAAGGCATTTGATAGCATACACAGAGATTCATTTTGGGGAATTTTAATAATATATGGAGTACCATCTAAAATTGTCAGCATTATTAAAGATCTCTACAACTGATATGTTTGTGGAGTCAACACAGAATAAGGAATGAGCAAATGGTTCCAGATTGAAACAGGCATGAAACAAGGACATATACTATCTCCCTTGTTTTTTGGAATTGCTATAGACTTCATAATGAAAAAATGCTGCACAGATAAAACCAGCATTGATTGGGTACATAGAACCCAGCTAGAAGATCTTGATTTTGCTGATGACATAACTCTTATCAGTGACAATGTGAAATTGATGCCAGAAAAACAGATATCCTCTCTTACTTGGCTAGCAAAATAGGACTTGAAATTAACAAAGACAAAACAAAAATAATGAAACTTCTCATTAATCAAGAAGGCAAAATATATGTAGAAGGAACAGCTGTTGAAGAAGTACACCTGTTTGCATGTCTTGGCAGCTACATAGACCAGGAAAGGAAGTTAGAATTGCAAAAGCAGCATTGACTTTCAAGAATCTTGAGAACATATGGCATTCAAAATTTATAGGCACAAAAACCAAGTTATGATTTTTCAATTCAAATGTATTATCCACCCTCATTTATGCACATGAAAGCTAGAAAACAACTAAAGAAATAAACAAGAAATTAGACTCTTTTGAAAACGAATGCCTCAGGAAAATACTCTGTATAAAGTGGAACGAATTTAAGAACATTGCAGAGATAAGACAGATGAACAAACATCCTGTGTCATGAGTGATCAGAAAAAGGAGATGAACATTTATCAGTCACATGATGAGAAGAAACAGTCAGAGAATCCCAAAACAAACTATCAAGTGGAACACAACAGGCCGAAGAAAAAGAGGTCGGCCATGTGAAACTCTAAAGAGAGATCATGCACAGATTTACAAAATACAAAGTGAAACAACATCTGTTCTTTCCTTCTTGAGTAAATTCATACTTAAAGAAAGAAATAGAGACTAGGATAAAACTATGTGAACAGACTGACCAACTGTCATAAGGACAAGAAAAATACCAGCAAAGCAATTTATAAGTAACTGAATTAACATTCTGGTTCATTTTCATCTATTGTT
The DNA here is from genome assembly GCA_009760885.1 of Achatina immaculata. NCBI lineage: Eukaryota > Metazoa > Mollusca > Gastropoda > Stylommatophora > Achatinidae > Lissachatina > Lissachatina immaculata. Next base: position 42,451,894 of record CM019716.1, read on the forward strand.
TAATTATACAATACTACATTTTATACTAAGTCTTTGACTGTATAACGCCAGTGAATACTCAGATTAGTTTTGTTTAAATACTCAGATTAGTTTTGTTTAAATACTCAGATTAGTTTTGTTTAAATACTCAGATTAGTTTTGTTTAAATGCTCAGATTAGTTTTGTTTAAATACTGGCTATAGAAGAAAGTTTATATCTTGCTTACCTGTGTTTTTGGAAGATGTGAATGATTATCTAAATCTTGATGGAAAAGTTACTACAGTTTATCAATTAGTAAAGTAGTCAGAGATGAAACATTTTCCATCCCATAGATCCATTTATGGGTTTGGCTGTTATTTCGTATCATTGTCTGGCATCAGTACATTCTTTGATGCTTCGTTTATGGTTTGGGCCATCGTCATTGCACTCCGGACATGCCCATAGGTGCTCAGATTCTCCCCTCACCCCCCACCCAACATATCTATCAGCGTCCTGCGGCTGATAGTGCCTGTCATATGTTGGCTGACAAGTCCTCAGCTGTGTCCAGTAAGCCTCTCATTCCTGGCTATGCCAGTCTGTGTTCCCAGCTCTTTCAGTCTAAGCAGCGATTGTGGATTCGCTGCCCTCGAAGTCCTCCACTCTGCCTGTCTCTCCAAGAGCAATGATAATATCAGCTTGATGCTTTGTTTCGTTAAATAAACAGTGACAATTTTTATTTAACTTGTCACTGTGCATGGTTGACCACGTTAAACTCTAAAGAAAACATTCTTAAGAGAGGCCAAATTAATTATACGTGGAGGCATAAAATTCCATTGCATGTCATTTGAAAACAGAAAACTTTTTTTTATAAATAAGAAACAACAAGGCTTTCATACTGTAAAGTAAGAGAACACAGTTTTGTAGGATTAGACCTTGAAAAAATCATGGACAAAGCACTTTAGTGAGATGTGAGAGAAAGAAAAATCACAAGAGAAATAGACAGATCTTCATGTGGCAAGGTGTGTTTCTGATTTCCAGACTGTAGACCTTACCAAGACAGAGATGGAAAGGCAACATAGAAGAGGATATAAAAGAAATTGGTGTCACCAACTGGAGAGAGAAAATTAGGAATAGCAAGGAATGGAGGTGAACTTTATCTGCAGCAATGAGGCTTGATGGCTTGGAAAGCTGAAGAAGAAGAAGAAGAAGACCTTACCTGGCAGAAAATTGGTGAAAACAAGGGCATGGCTCTGCTGGCACACTACTTCAAGCAAGGCGACCAGACAGAAATAATAGGACACAACACTGCTTGAACAATTATCTCCAAGATGTGTAGGGCCCAAGAAATGGATGATGAAGCTTATGTGAGAGCAGAAGAGATTGAGGATGTGTTATGAAGGGCAACAAATTGTGCACCAGGACCATATGGTATCTATTATGAGGACATCAGCAAGTGGTCTGACAAGGAATTAGAGGAACTGGTATGTACAATAGCAGCACCAAGAATGCTGTGGTTAATGAAGAATGGCTGTATAGGTATATGATACCTCTGCCAAAGTCTTGCAAAGATCACATGAAAATCCAGGGCTATCAAGTGATCACCATGTAGAACACACTGGCAAACTATTCAAGAAGATCACTGCCAAGAAGCTGTCCTTCCATCTTGAGAGACTACATCCTTCCACCTAACCTTGGAGGGTACCATCCACGCAGAGTGCAATGGGTTTTGCCTATGACATGTACGAGGGATTCCACTTGGACTTTGAAACATGTGCTGCTGCAGTTGACCTGGAGGATGCATACAACAGGGTACCTTTGTGCTTCTTGGTGGTTCAGTTTCTAGAACTCAGAATTAGTCCATTTCTAAACTGGATCTGTGCAGCCCTTTTCCAGCAGAGGGAAGTGTTCAAGTGTGGCAACTAGACCTCGGAACCAATACCAACACGCCCTTGACCTGCTACAGGTTTCCCCATTGCCCCCCAGTGCTTTTCAACGGGTACATTCACAGGATCATGGGCAAGCAGATCTCAGGACATGGAAGGACAGAGTCACATGCTGATGATGTCTTTGTATATTAGCAGGGGCAAGACCAGGAGCAGACTGCTGGAGAACTCCAAACAGAACTGGACTGTATTGGTGGGAGGTACAGTGAAACTGAGGCTCTGATTAACCCGACGAAGGCAGCTCTGACATGGTTCTCTCTGAATAACCGGATAGTCAACACACCAACACCAGTTCTGACATGTTTCTCTCTGAATAACCAGATAGTCAACACACCAACACCAGCTGTGACATGGATCTCTCTGAATAACAGGATAGTCAACACACCAACACCAGTTCTGACATGGTTCTCTCTGAATAACAGGATAGGCAACACACCAACACCAGCCATGAGTCTGTGCTCAGAGATGAAATACCTTGGAGCTCGGAGTGTGGTTTGATTGGAGCCTTTCATTCACAGAGCACATTGATTATGTGGTATTGAAGGCTAAAAAGGGCCTAGCTGCGATGAAGAAATGACTATGGCAGACTGAAAAGGATACAGAACAAAGCGCTGTGAATTGTACTTGGGTGCACAAAAGACATGTCGTGCAAGAGTATGAGGTATCTTCTTCATTTTCCAACCAAGATAGACAGAGCAAGAAGTTGCCAGCACATACATACCTCCGAGTCAGTGCTGACACAAATATTGCATAGTTAAGTTATGAGTGAAAAAAAGCACCGGATTAAGAAGAGGAAAATCCTGGATGGGGCAAGCAGAGGACATTGTTAAACAAGTCTGTCCACTTGAAGACATAGAACCTGGTGAGGAATGGGTCTTGTTGCCAGCGGACTGATGTACTTCCTATATAGTATGCATCACATTGGACAGAGGATGCAGACAGCAAAGCCCATTGGCTGTGGAGGCAGAGGTTCAGGCCTTGATTGCCGAGAGCTCTTCTGGGTGTGATGTGATCATCTTCACAGATGAATCTGTTGTCAGACACAGACGAAGTGCTGGGGCTTTTACAGGGCAGGCTGAAGAGAGAATGGTGATGGAAGACATTGACCACAAGTAGCCTGACTGTGAAGGTCATGGCAGTAACCAAGGCAATGGCATGGCTGGAGACATGGACCTTTACCCAGGCGTGTATTCCCAGTGACTGAATATGCTTAGGAAGATTGAGATTGAGTGCAAAAGCACTGGTTGGAATCACCGAGAAGATCACGGCTGACAAAAATTTGTTTCATTTTTGTGCCAGGTCATGCGGGGGGGGGGTGAGAGGTAATGAACGACCAGACAGACTTGCTGACATGGCTACAGTGGAGGGTAGACAAACTTGCTAGCGTGGCTAAAGTGGAGGGTGGACAAACTTGCTAGCATGGCTACAGTGGATGGTGGACAAACTTGCTAGTATGGCTACAGTGGAGGGTGGACAAACTAGCTAGCATGGCTACAGTGGAGGGTGGACAAACTTGCTAGCATGGCTACAGTGGAGGGTGGACAAACTTGCTAACATGGTTACAGTGGAGGGTGGACAAACTTGCTAACATGGCTACAGTGGAGGGTGGAAAAAACTTGCTAGCATGGCTACAGTGGAGGGTGGACAGACTTGGTGGCATGGCTACAGTGGAGGATGAACAGACTTGCTAGCATGGTTACAGTAGAGGATGGACAAACTTGCTGGCATGGCTACACTGGAGGGTGAACAGGCAATGGACTGGGCTGGTATCCCAAATGCTCCCAGAGAAGCTGGTTGAATCACTGATTCAAGCAACAGTTCTGAATCTGCACCATGAACAGGTTGCTGGAACACAACGTCAAACGTAGAGTGGCCAGACAAGAGCACTACAGTGGGAAGCAAAGAAGACTGTTTAATCAACACAGAACTGGTATCATCAGCTGCCAAACACTGGTGGAAATATTGAAGATGGGGTTGGAGCACTTATAGATTAATTGTCCAATGTGCAATGAGGATGATCCATCGACTGACTTACTAGCTAACTTGGGACAAAAGTATAAAATGGCAAATGAACTGACATTTCTAGTTACAGATGTTACTATCCAAATGAAAACATTCGAAGCTGGTCTTCAAAATGCTTCTTATCTTTTGTAGATTTTTTTCTTTTGAAGAACTTTATCTTGACTAATTTGCTTGTAACTGTCTCAGTTTTGAACTATAAATAGTAACTGCTTTTTGTTTCTCTAAATCATTAAAACTGCTACATGGTAAAAAATATATATAAACAAGAAATTGCTTGTTTGGTATTTAGAATAACTTGTTTTCACAAAACCTGTTTTCATAAACTTCTGCAGCCAGAGAGCAAGAAATCACAATGAAGCTGCAGCAAGATGGCAAAAACTAGCACATCAAGCAAAGTTCTACACGAATCAGTTGGACAGTGGAGAACTGGATATTTCTAAGTAAGCCTGAAAATATTTCAGATATGTGTCTTATCTTTTCATAATGTCTTCTCTTAGCTGTTTAAACTGCCTTATGGAACCATTACTCAATATAATTTTTGACCAAAACAAAGCTCTTTGAGCCTAACTTAAATTTTAAAAAAAAATTAAAAACAACTTGGTGCACATGTTTGAAAACTGAAGAACATCAAACATGGGTCAGTCAGTCAGTCATTTGCACGTCCCTTGCAGAACTGTGCCTCCCTAAAAGCTCTCCTGTAGGCCTCTCGGTTGTAAGCAAGATGCCTTGCTGCTGCTGCATCCATTTCCAGATTATCAACGATGTTTTGCAGCCATCTTCACCTTGGTCTTCCTCTCTTTCTTTTTCACCATTATGCACCCTTCCAAGACCATCTTCACTAAATTATCATGACGTTTAATATGTCCAAAATATTTAAGTTTTCTCTGTTTAATTCTCTTTACTAGCCAGCCTTATTCAATATTAAGTTCGTGTAGTATGGAAATATTTGTTCTTTTCTGTGTCCATGATATTTAAAGAACTCTTCTGTAACATTTACATTCAAAGGCATTTATGTTTTTCTCAGCTGTTTTGTTAAGTGCCCAGGTTCTTATTTTTATAGTTCTGTCTGTTCCTCTCCACAGATTCTTTAGTTGTTTTATTTTCTGAAGAGTGATAGATGTCCTCCTTTTAATTTCCCTCATAGTATCTCCATTATTAGTTAGCAGTGATCCAAGATATTCAAAACTCTCCATCTCTTCCAGTTTTTCCTCATTGATACATATTTCAGCTGCCTTATTTGTTTTGTCAGTTGTCATCAAACATGAGTATTGTGTCATTATCACTATTATCACTATTTTTATTCTTATTTTATTCACAGTCCTTTCACCATCTGTATTTTTATTTTATTCACAATCCTTTCACTTACTATATTCTTATTTTATTTACAATCCTTTTACTATCTATATTCTTATTTTATTCACAATCCTTTCAATATCTATATTCTTTTTTTTATTCACAATCTTTTCAATATCTATAATCTTTTTTACAATGGCACATTGTCATCATCACTATCATTGTCACATTTTCAGCATCATTATTAGCATTCTTTCTGTGGGACTTCTCAATGTCATCATTATTTATCATTACTACTACTGTCACTCAAAATATTCTTAATGGAAGCTAAGATTATTATTAATAGAGTAAAAGTAGATGAAGATATATCATTCGTATTTGCAACAAGATAAAATAAGACAGTGCATAGATGACAAGAACAACACACAGTAATGGAAGGCAACAAGAAAAGCTCAGTAATTTGGTAGAACATTCTGTCACTTTAGTGTAGTCATTATTCAACTCATGCAATATTATTATTTTTGTCAGTTTTTTGTGACTGATATATCATTCAAAGATGTGGACAAAGAATATTACAATGCCATAAAAATTGGAGGTTATGAAATACCAGAGATTAGATATGCTGATGACATAGTAGTACTGAACACAACACAAAACTAATTATGTTTGTCCGTAAGAATAGTGAAGAAAAAAACATATATCTTAATGCAAAGAAAACTAAATTGATGCTCATTCATTCATTCATTTGCATGTCCCTTGTGGAACTTTGCCTCCCAGACAGCACTCCTGTAGGCCTCTCGGTTGTGAGCAAGATGGCCTGCTGCTGATGCATCCATTTGCAGACCATCAACGGTGTCTTGCAGCCATCTTCGCCTTGGTGTTCCTCTCTTTCTTTTTCCCATTATGTAAGCTTCCAAGACTGTCTTCTCTAGATTATCATGACGTTTAATGTGTCCAAAATATTTAAGTTTTCTCTCTTTAATCCTCTTTACTAGCCAGCCTTCTTCAATATTAAGTTCGTGTAGTATGGATATATTTGTTCTTTTTTGTGTCCATTATATTTGAAGAACTCTTCTGTAGCATTTACATTCAAAGGCATTTATGTGTCTCTCATCTGTTTTGTTAAGTGTCCAGGTCTCATGGGCATATGCTGCGATGGGAAAGATGCATGCCCTTAAAATTGTTTTACTTTCTGAAGAGCAATATATGTCCTCCTTTTAATTTCCCTCATTGTATCTCCACTACTAGTTAGTAGTGATCCAAGATATTTAAAACTCTCCACTTCTTCCAGTTTTTCCTCATTGATACATATTTCAGCTGCCTTGTTTGTTTTGTCAGTTGTCATCAATTTAGTTTTCTTTGCATTAAGATAGAGGTTTTGTTCTTCACTGTTCTTACGGACTGACATAATTAGTTTTTTTCATTCCTTTTTGTGTTGTGGACAGTAATACTGTGTCATCAGCATATCTAATCTCTGGTATTTCATAACCTCCAATTGTTATGGAATCATAATATTCTTTGTTTACATCTTCTCTAACATTCCTCATTATATTTTCAGTATACAAGTTAAATAAGTAAGGTGACAATATGCACCCCTGACGGACCCCTTGATTTATGTCAAACCAAGTTGTTGTTTCACCATTTACCACTAAATTGATGACAACTGACAAAACAAATAAGGAAAATTTGGAAGAGGTGGAGAGTTTTGAATATCTTGGATCACTACTAACTAATAATGGAGATACATTGAGGGAAATTAAAAGGAGGACATCTATCACTCTTCAAAAAATAAAACAACTAAAGAATCTGTGGAGAGGAACAGATAGAACTACAAAAATAAGAATTTTAAGAATTTTAAATTTTTTTTTTGATCTTTCTCATCGCAACATATGCCTGTGAGACCTGGGCACTTAACAAAACAGCTGAGAAATACGTTAATGCCTTTGAATGTAAATGCTACAGAAGAGTTCTTCAAATATCACACAAAAAAAGAACAAATATATCCATACTACAAGAGCTTAATATTGAAGAAGGTTGCCTAGTAAAGAAGATTAAACAGAAAAAAACTTCAATATTTTGGACATATTAAACGTCATGATAATTTAGAGAAGACAGTTTTGGAAGGGTACATAACGGGAAAAATAAAGAGAGGAAGACCAAGGTGAAGATGGTTGCAAGACATCGTTGATGAGCAAATGGATGCATCAGCAGCAGGGCATCTTGCTTACAACCGAGAGGCCAACAGGAGAGCTGTTAGGGAGGCAAAGTTTCACAAGGAACATGCAAATGACTGAATGACTGATTGATGTCATACAAAATGTCAGAACTATGATGTTAACAATCACTTAACTGCTGAGTGACAAAGTGGTTAGTGCACTGGTCTCTCATGACGAAGTTAGTGGTTTGAATCTGACATGAGGTGCCCTGGTCATTCATCTGTAGAAATAGGTACCTGACTTATCCTGAAGCTGGGGAAGGAAAAGCAGCCAGGCATGATGCTGACCACATTACCTTCTAATGTACTGACAGGTCAAGAAAAATATGGGCACTGACATTATATCCCCACATGCCTCTTATGCGTGGAGGGTTACTTTTACCTTACCTTACTATAATCACCCTTAAAATACTTCTAATTATCTTCTCTATAATTGTTGATCACCCTTTACACTTCACACAAACAGTTTTTGAGTATAAGTATATAAACTAAATATATAAATACATAACGAACCTTTTTTTTTAATTCTTACCTGCCTATGTGTGGGCAGTTTAAAAATCAACCTCCAACTGGCTGATAAAAATAAATCCATTACCATAGTGACACTGTAGCATCCAATAAAGTGTTATCTCATTAAATGCCAACTCACAGTCCAATTTGTTCAGTTGTGCACAAGTAGCGACTGAGTAAACATGAACCCTGTCATCACCATTCCTGCCAGTTGTGAGGTTTGTGATGTAATTCATTTCTGCAAGCAGAAGGACACAGTCCCTTAAGATTCATTGTCGACTGTTTCATGTGTAAGATGATATGAGTGATATATTGCTGCTGCTGCTACTAGTACTATTAATACTACTACTAATACTACTCCATTACAACTACTACTATTATGCTGCTGCTGCTGCTGCTACCACTACTACTACTGCTGCTGCTGCTACTACTACTACTACTAATAATAATAATAATAATAATAATAATAATAATAATATCTTATATCCTTCCCATGCTGTTAAATGTCACATAGAGCTCACAAGGTAGTTCGCCAATTTTTCCTGTTTTTTGGCAAGCTTTTCAACCTCATCAAAGGATTTTATGCCTGTTAATTTGGCCTCTCTTAACAATGTCCTCTTTAGAGTTTCACGTGGTCTGCCTCACTTTCTTCATCCTGTTGTGTTCCACTTGATAGCTTGTTTTGGGATTCTCTGATCATTTCTTCTCATCACATGACCAATATATGTCCATCTCCTTTTCCTGATCACCCATGAGACAGGTTGTTGTTCACTCATCTGTCTTATCTCTGCATTGTTCTTGAATTCGCTTCACTTGATGCAGAATATTTTCCTGAGGCATTTGTTTTCAAAAGAGTCTAATTTCTTGTCTATTTCTTTAGTTGTTTTCCAGCTTTTGCATGCATAAATGAGGGTGGATATTACATTTGAATTGAAAAATCTTAACTTGGTTTTTGTGCTTATAATTTTTGAATGCCATATGTTCTCAAGACTTTTGAAGATCGATGCTGCTTTGCAATTCTAATTCTAACTTCCTTTCTGGTATCACCATCCTGGTCTATGTAGCTGCCAAGGTATGCAAACTGATCGACTTCTTCAATATCTGTCCCTTCTACGTGTATTTTTCCATTTTGATTGAGAGGAATTTTCATTATTTTTGTTTTGTCCTTGTTAATTTCAAGTCCTATTGTGCTAGCCAGTGAAGACAAGATCTCTGTTTTTTCTTGCATGGAATTCACATTGTTACTGATAAGAGTTATATCATCTGCAAAATCAAGATCTTCTAGTTGGGTCTCATGTACCCAATCAATACCTAAGTTACATGTGCAGCATTTTTTCATTATGAAGTCTGTTGCAATTCCAAAAAGCAAAGGAGACAGTATACATCCTTGTTTTCACACCTGTTTCAATCTGGAACCATTCACTCATCCCTTCTTCTGTTTTGACTGCACAGACATATCCATTGTGGAGGTCCTAATAATAATAATAATGACAATAATAATAATAGTAATTCTGATACTACTACTACTACTACTGCTACTTCTGATACTATTACAGATACTACTACTGCTACTACTAATACTTCTGAAACTACTGCTGAAACCATCTCTAGCACTATTATTATGCTTACCTCAGTCACTGTAACTACATATACCACTACTGCTGCTACTGCTGCTTGCTGTCAGGTTTACCACTACCATTACTCATTTACTGCTGCCATCACAGCTGCTGCTGTTTAGGTGGTAGTAATGGCAGTAATTAAAACGTTTGTAAGGTTTTGCAGCAAGTTGCTCTCCACTTTGATAAAAGTCCCAAAAGAGTGGGAAAGCTTGTACAAAGCTTCACCCTCGGTAGCAGTACGTGAAAAGACTGTCATAATTACCAAGAAGTTTCTGTTTTGAACTGTACATGAGGAAATTATATGAGCTTATTTAGGTCTGTACGTAAGACCAAAAGTAATACAATAGCCCTGCATAAATTATTTTCTGTGGTTCTGGGAAGATGGGTCAAGAGTTAAAATTAGCAAACATTTGAAAATAAAGTAAGTCAAGTTCTTGTACTGAAGAAAGTGACAAGCTGAGAGCAAAAATAACTATTCTATAGTGGTTTAATGTAGAAATTGGTACAGAAAGAAGACAAAGGATATGTTTTGGGGAAATTTAGTATACGTCAAAGAAATGAGCCAGGTGACAATCTAGTAATGTTTTGCATGGAAAATGAGCTAATGATCGCTAACACACTTTTTAGACAACATCCAAGTAGACTTTACACATGGACATCACATGATGAGAAAAACAAGAATCAAATAGATTACATTTTAGTGCGAAGAAGGTGAAGGTCAAGTATAATATCAGCAAAAACTCTACCAGGTGCCGATTGTGACACGGACCATGAGTTATTAATAGCAGACATGAAGATAAAGATAAAAAAGACAGTTACAGGATCAAGACCACTCCGCTTTGATCTTACAAAAATACAAGAACAATATGATAAAGAAGTGAAGAACCATTTTGAGATCATGATGGTTTACAGGAGGAGATGACACCAGATCAAGTGGCTGCTCAGGCCAGAGATATCTTAATAACAACAGCTAAAGACGTGGTTCCAGTAAAGAAAACACAAAAGAATGGATGGATTACAGCAGGCACACTAGAACTGATAAAACAACGTAGAGAAATGAAGACATAATGGAAAGTGACAAACAACAACAAAGAGAAATATAAATCTTTAACATAAAAAGTAAGAAGAAACATAATAAAAGACAAAAAACAATACATACAAGAGTGTTGTGAAAGAACAGAAGGACATCAGATATGTGGAAGAGATAGTGAAATGTTTAAAGAAATGAAGACAGTGACAAGAAATGTCACACCTAAGCTAAATGTAATTTGTGATGAGATGGGGAATACCTTGACAGAGACAGAGGAAATTCTAGAAAGATGGAAGGAATATTGTAGAGGAATGTATGAAACAACCGACTGTGAAAGCAGAAATCAACAGTGTGAATTATTATTGGAGAAGAAAGAGCCCGAACTGATAATAGAAGAAGTTTTATGGGCATTAAAGAATATGAAAAATGTTAAATCACCAGATTGTGATGAGATAACAGCTGAATTTATTAAAGCAGGAGGAAAGGAATGTGTAACAATATATCATGCACTATGTAAAAAGATATGGCATTCAGGTATTTGGCCAAAAGAATGGAAAAGAACTGTATTCATACCACTGCCAAAAAAGGGTAACCTGAAATTATGCACAAACTTCAGAACTGTTGCCCGGATTAGTCATGCCAGTAAAATTCTGTTAAAAATCATAATGGGTAGACTTTGTAAGAAAATAGAAATCAATATGGTCCAAGCTGGTTTTAGTCAAGGAAGAGGAACAAGAGATCATATATTCAACATAAGATTAATAATAGAGAAATGCGGAGAGTTTAATGTGAATCTATATTTATCTTTTATAGACTATTCAAAGGCATTTGATTGTGTAAAACACCAGAAACCTTAGGAAATAATGGAAAAAAATGGGATTTCCAACACATTTGATACAATTAATATCGCTGCTGTATCTAGACCAACAAGCAGCAGTAAGAATAAATGGTGAAACAACTTGGTTTGACATAAAACAAGGGGTCCGTCAGGGATGCATATTGTCACCTTACTTATTTAACTTGTATACTGAAAATATAATGAGGAATGTTAGAGAAGATGTAGACAAAGAATATTACGATGTCATAACAATTGGAGGTTATGAAATACAAGAGATTAGATATGCTGATGACACAGTGTTACTATCCACAACACAAAAAGGAATGGAAAAACTAATTATGTCAGTCCGTAAGAACAGTGAAGAGCAAAACCTCTGTCTTAATGCAAAGAAAACTAAATTGATGACAACTGACAAAACAAATAAGGCAGCTGATATATATATATATATATATCAATGAGGAAAAATTGGAAGAAGTGGAGAGTTTTGAATATCTTGGATCACTGAATGGTGAAACATTTGTTTTGTCAGTGCTACCTGATATATATATCCATACTACAAGAACTTAATATTGAAGAAGGCTGGATAGTAAAGAAGATTAAGAGAGAAAAGTTAAATATTTTGAACACATTAAACGTCATGATGATTTAGAGAAGATGGTCTTGGAAGGGTACATAATGGGAAAAAGAAAGAGAGGAAGACCAAGGTGAAGATGGCTGCAAGACATCATTGATTATCTGGAAATGGATACATCAGCAGCAGGGCATCTTACAATCGAGAGGCCTACAGGAAAGCTGTTAGGGAGGCAAAGTTCTGCAAGGGACATGCAAATAATTGAGAGTGATGGTTTAGTAACCAGGCCAATAAACTTGTACAGGCTGAGATTGTTGCTCTTTGTGTGTGTTTCTAGTTAACAGAACATTGTGCTCCTTCAGTCTGCCTGACAGGATAGAGTTAACTTAAAGTATATTATATGAAAAATATAATATTTTTTACTGTGTCATTACTGCATCATAATTTCACTTTTTGAAACTCATTATTTTATCTGTTTCTGGCAGATACAAAGAGTTGTATACTGAACTCATAACAGAGAGAAAGGATGTATGCACCATTGCTATTGTGCCACACAATATGTATCTGAAATACAATGACCCAGAAAAAATAATTAATGCTTTGAAGAAACGGCAGGAAGTGTTTAAACAATACCAAAAATTACTGGAAGAGTATGAACCAAGTGGAGAAAAGGAAGTTTTTAAGAAAACAAAGGAGTGAAAGGAAAATACACACTCTGTATTTCTTATCTGTTACAATTGCAAGTTGATAATATTAACATTATTGCTAGTTTAAGCATTTAGACCTCTTATGCTGTAATTGTTTTACTTCTATTAACAAATTTGTTTTGTTCATTTTCTTACTCTTTATGTGACTTCGCTGGCTGCATTGTAACACTGAAATACACTTCAGCAATAAGTAATTGATTATAATATGGTTTATCACTATGTAAATTGAAGAAATTATATCTCAGGACTGTAAATCTTTAGCAAATCCACATTTTAATGAACTGAACATGCAAGCCATATTGTCACAACTGCAGAAACCAAAATCTCATTTTGAAAAAAGAAGAGGCAAAGAAGTGTTGAATGGATCCGTATATTATTTTTTTTTTTATAAGTATTGAAGGAATCGTAATGTTGATGCCCATTGGACCTCTTTATCCAGGACACTCTTGGAGAACATCAAACACAAGTTCTCTCTTCTTCATAGGCATCTACTGTCCATATTAGCAGTTCTGTCTCTTGAATAAATTGGACTGTTTTGTTTAGTTCCTGTACAGAACTATAGAGCTTAGTTAAACACAAGAGATTGGGTGTCTGAGTGGCAAAGTGGTTAGTGCACTGGTCTCTCATGGTGAAGGTTGGGGGTTCAAATCCGGCCGGCGGCACCCCAGTCACCCAGCTGTAGAAATGGGTACCCGACTTCTTCTGGAGTTGGGGAAGGAAAGGCAGCCAGGCGTGATACTGACCATATCACCCTCTAGTGTGCTGACCGGTCAAGGAAAATATGGGCACTAACACCATATCCCTATGTGCCTCTAAGGCACGAAAGGGTTACCTATCTACCACCAAACACAAGAGAGCAATCATCTCTACACAAGAGAGCAAATATCTCTACACAAGAAAGCAAACATCTCTACACAAGAAAGCAAACATCTCTACACAAGAAAGAAAACATCTCTGGTGGCAGCAGAGAAGTTCATGTTAGGTTCCTTTTCAAATCTTGCCACAGAAGGTGCAGTGCTTGTACTCTAAAACACAAATATAGGCTCAGTTCAGATCTTATCCATAGTCTGATTTATAACTGAATGTTTGCATTAATACATTAAGGTTAACCCTTCTAACACTTAAATCTGCCCTTACAGACTTCACAAAGAATGTTCATGCTTTGCTGGCGTTCTTCCAAATGTCCCAAACTGCACTTTTCTTAAAAATCATAAAACTGGCAGAAGTATGTCAGATGAACCCTCATTTTTTTTTTTTTTATAGCTGGATTAGTTTTACCAGGTCCTATTTCTCTTGACACCAGAACATCTTTGACATTTTTGTTGATAGTGGATATGAAATGTTAAGTTCATATTTAGGCACCTTGTTCTGACAAAATGTAACTTCGGTTTGGTTCCTAAGGCTTGCATAATCAAATTAAAATAAGATTTGATGCTTCAGTAGATTATTTTTCTTTCACACTTCTGATTCTACAATTTCTGCTAAAATCTTTGTTGGTAACACAACTTTTATTAAAAGTCAATTTACATGTATAGTTTTGATTAGTTTAAAAATAGACTAAAAGGTATTTACAACAGCAGCCATCACTTATTTTTAGAGATCTGGATACAGAGTTTTAGAGAGTATTTAGTCAAATACAAATATTCAGTTTTATGAGTGGCTGAAATCAAATACGAATTTACTTCTTTGAAAAAAAAGCTTGTTAAAATTATGGATATTTTTGTTCAAATGGTAAAAAAGCTGAAATGATGGTGTTTTTATCAGTATGGCCTTATAAATTTTATTTATTTTTGGAGCATACGTTATTGATTGTATTGAGTTTACTTTTATTTTCATTTCATAGAAGTTACACCCATTTCAGGTTTTTCGACAGTGCTTGACACATAGATTCTGGCTTCACGTAAAGCTTGATTTCATGTCTGTATATTGTTGGTGACATATTTTGACACATAGATTCTAGCTTCACATAAAGCTTGATTTCATGTCTGTATATTGTTGGTGATATATTTTGACACCACAAAGAAAAAAGAATCTGTCTGATCACTGTAAAAATTATCACATACTTTTTTTTCCAAGGAAAAATATCCAATTCCATCATGATTTTGTTAAACTCATACTGTAAATGGCATGTCAAGAAGCTACATTCTCAACCTGGGAGCATTGTTTCTGGAGATGTTCACTGTAGAATTCTTACTATGCAAGTTAGCTTCTTTACAGATGTTATAAATTGTTAGGGAAGATACTACATAGTGCTGCCTGACTCCAGATTTTATGATGAATGGTTTTGTTCTAACTGTACAATGCCTGTTTTCATATTTGTTTTTGCACAACTTGAACAGACGTGAACTCACCCCCATTATGTTGTAAGAGTTTCCATTTTTGTATCTATCTGATCTATCACATGCTTTTCCTTGATCTACATAGGCCACACATAGTTTCTATTTCACTGATTTTTCTGTTGTCTTAGGGAGATGACAGCATCTATACAGTTTCTATTTTTCTTAAATTCCAACAGTGCTTCATTTAACTGTGGAATATGAACATGTATGGAGTAGTAAACATCTCAGTTGTTACTTAATGGACATTTTGAAGGAAGATGTTGGCCATCCTTGCAAGTGTGGTGCCACGCAGGGGAGGGGCGAGATATGAAATGATATTACATCATAATATTATATACTGAGAGATTGATGATGTGTTGTTGCTGAGCACGTGGTTATTGTTGTTGTGTGGCCAAAGAGTGGTTGTAGCTGTGGGGACTTTGTAGACAGGACATATAGCAGGACAAGGACTGATTTGTGACTTCTACTAGAAGCTGGGGGGGGGGTTGACCCATTAAATCATGCACGTTGCCTGACCCTACCCAGGGGAACTCAGGTGTGTAACCTATTTGTTCCTACCTGTGTCATAGCCCAAAGTGTTTTCACTCGCCCTTGCACTCAACCACCACAACAAATAACCAAGACAAAATGCTGAATAAAAAGGATCGCTGCCAGGGGCAACAGGGTTTATTGTGATTGACACAGACCTGCACCCAGTTTAGCCAGAACTCTCAATGAAACACAGATTGTTCGTAACTCTGAATCATTCCTAAATCATAGATCCTCATAAAGCCAAACATTATTTCCTTGTGCAATTATACATAATTTTCTCCTGAAGTCATACATCCAGGACAAATAATTTCTGAGCTACATCAAGCAGGGTACATCTTGCATGTTATGTCCTGAAAGTTGGAAACAAACAACTACCTTAGATTTCATTAAATAAATCTTACAGCTCAGTACATTAGTAAACTAACAAGAGCTTACATCTGATAAATTTAGTCAAAAGAAGCAAATGCCTGAGGCATACCAGAAAATCACCTAATTTCAACACCATGTGGTAGAAGAATCAATGTAAGAAAACCTATTTCTCCATATTTCATAAATGAAGATATCAAAATACTGAGTCCTACAAGCTTCTTTAAATCACTAGCTAATATCTAATGCAGAATTAAATAAGAAATATATTACTGAAACTTTAAAAAAAATCAGTTATCTCAGCCTACACGTGGCATGTCTTGCTTGAGCTACACGCTAATAATTAGCCTAAAAGTATATAAAACTAAATATGTAACTATACACGAAGCCACTGCAGTAAAGCTGTGATAATAAAATGTATAATCTAGGAAAAAAGTAGGAACAGCTTTATTAACGAGCACACAGCTGTAATGTTTCAGTGTGAACCTCAAACATACAAAAACACACAGGACGAAGAAATAGAGAAAGAAGAAGAATATGAATTCACATGAATGCTATATAAAAAGTAGAAGTGGAAAAAAACAGGACAAATAAAATAAATGGAGCACATAGCTGTGACTTGTAAGAAGCTGTAACTTGTAAGAAGCTGTGTCCAGAAGTGCACAAGGTGGAGTGTTGAGAATGTTTAAATGGAGACTTGTAATGTGTGACAGGTAGTTTGTAAAAGGTGGGGGAAGGGGAACCGCAAAAAAGGGGAGAGAGTGACACAATGGTAATCTAGCTGGGAGATGGTGAAATAGGTGATTGCAGCTGGGGTAGAGGGGTTGTAATCTGATGCCATGAGGAGGTTTTGAAATGTGTAGCAAGTGAGAAAGGAGTGGAACTTGGAGTAGAGGATGCTTGTGGGAGAGGGGAATATTAGGTGTAATTGAATTGCAAGTTCAAACCACGTGGTTCCAGCATCCCATATTCCTGAATGTAGCGGTTCTCAAGCACTAGGTGGCTTCTGTCATCTGTGTGACATTGTTTGATGGCTGTTACCAGAAAACCACAGAGGCAAATCTGATTTTCTGGTGATTATTCCCTCAATGATCTTTAATAGTTAACTTTGTCACATGGCTATTTAAACATACAGTTCTAAATTCAGTGCATTCTACTGATATTGCCTTCTTTGGCAATAAATAGCGATGTTTTCACATCCTGAAGCAGTTATCCTGTGTTATATATGTCATTTCATCTCTAAGATGTTCATTTTTCTATCACCTTTGAATGCCTGTAACATTTCTACTTTTAGCATTGTTCCTGACAGAGCTGTCTATTTTTAATTGTCTATATTTGCTTTTAATGTAGCTGTCTTAATTTGCACTTTTGATTCTTTCTTTGTGATAATTTTGTCTTCATCTTGAATCTCTCATTTTTAAAATGTTTTTATGCACTTCCCCTGTTACTCTGTAAATAACAATTTTTCTACCCTGCACACCTTGTGGCTTTTTTTTTTTTTGGACTGTATTTTGCTCTTCTTCTTTCTTTGATTTTCATCAGAATATCATCAGTCATCCTTTCTTTTGCTTTTACTTTCATTCTTTCTTTAGCAAGTTCTTTTTTTGCTATTTCTACAAATAATTTATTTTGTGTAAAAAAAGGGGGCAATTCTGCCCATGATTAGAAATGTTGCCATAGTTTATTTTATAAGCCACCAAGAACATTAAAATGCTATCTGCATACAATAACTGATAGAATGTGCTTTTTATAATAATATTCAGAAATAATATTTTGTATGTTGTAACCCAGATTTTTATAACAATTAAATAGTGGAAATAAAAACACACACACACACACAAAAAAGAGACCATACAGCCATGTTTCTTGTCATCACTGTCGCAAGCAATGGTTTATTTTTTGTTTTGATATAAGAGCTGGACAAAGAATGTATACAGTACACAACATTGAGATGCATGCAAATGTCCAGGTACATAAACATTCACATCAAAACTGTCATATACAAATTATGTCACTGAAATATTGGTAAAACTGATTTTCTAAACTAAACAAAATGGTTATTGTCCACATTTTTAAGCAACTGTCAGTTGCTGATGCCAATTACAAAATTGACTTGACATATGGATCTCACTCCTGATTTTAAAATAAACATCACATACGAAGTGATAACAATTCCTTCCTTCCTGTAAGATTAAAAAAAGTTAACTGAAGTAAAGAGGAAGAATGAGGCTTCAACATTATAAGACAAAAATCTGTCACTTAATTCTCAACACAAACCTGACATGCTGTGAAGTAACCTAAGTAACCTGACATGTTGTGATGTTAAGTAACCTGAGTTTAGATGTAAAACATCGACAAGTTTAAACCTGAATTTTTTTTACTATTTGCCGTGCTCTGTCCACTATCATCATGTGGCATTTGCATTCACAAACTGCCTCAAAAATATACAGTAGTAAAATGTAGACTAAAATTATCAAAAGTATTCATAGACTTCGCTTCTAGTTTAGCTTTTTAAAAAAATCACAAGTGTCACAGAAGACTGTAATGTTCTGATAACACTTGGTCTCTGAGGACAGTGATATGATAAAGTAAGGTGTGCATGATTTACCTTCAAGTTAACACAAGGTATCTATGCAGGGTTTTAGATGTTACAATCAATGTCTCTTTAAACTGACTTGTAGTTTTAATAAACAATGCTTACATATTCCTTGGCCGGAGATGAGTGTGCTCAGACACCAACGTGTATTTCAAGGAAGATAAACAGAAGCCAGGATGTGTTTCTCCACATGTTGATGACGATAAAAAAAACTGATTTCAGCACCTACAAACATAAAGCAACAGACAACTGTTCCTCTCAAACTGCCATCACTTTATACCATCAACTCACAGCAACAACTGTGAAGTGTTCTCATTCTGTCAATATATTACAATTACATTGTAAATACCACAATAGTATCAACCTGCTAATATTGGATCAGTCTCTATGTGACAAACAATTTGTTCATCTAAATCATGTAAATGATTCATACTTTCATAACAATTCAAATCAGACCAATCAAATTACATACAAGTTTTGGCCCAGCAGCCTATCAGCAATGTTCTCTCTAATGCCAATCAACTGATCTTACAAATGTGTGAAATATTACAAGAGATCACTGTATTTCACACTGAAATAAAATGCCTGTTTTTGAAGTATGAAAGCAATAAACATAGATAAGACAAGAAACTCACACAGCTACTCCAGACAATAATTCTCTCATTGAGTATACTAAACAATGCAGACATTTAGTGAAACAGACATTTTACAGACAAGAAATTCTGCAAGGAATGAGGAGATTCTAAATAGTCAACTACATTACACTTATGAAAAGAGCAACAAAAAAAAAAAAAAGATAGAGAAAAAAAAAAAAAAAAGAAAAGCAGACTCTGGTCTAGTATAAAAATTTTAAAAAATTGTTTCTACAAACAATGTATTTTTCATAAGTGAATTCATCTTGTCATAAGAATATCATCAAACTTGTCAAACACTCACATTATAAGTAGTATACATTCAAAGACAACTCAGACAATGAAGGAGGTGACTCAATTCAGCAAACTTTTATACTTGGACTTAGCATTTTGTCTGTCAACATTCCACAGTTTGTGCACAAAATGCCTACATCATGCCACAGTGAACTGGCTATAAACATTACTATTATACAGCAACAGTCTAAGGTCACTATATACATATAACATAACATAAAACATCAGTGCTTACTTAACATAAAAGAAACATAACAGCACTTATCTGTGGTAAAAAGTTCACTGTCTTTGACTTCCTTCCATCCTTCTGGATTTAATTTACCTTCAGTTTGTCAAGTCTTGATTTCTAACAGTGCTGGAACTAGGCTAGAGAGAAGTTAACCATGTCAGAGTGACTGCAGGTTATCAGGACAGCTGGTTCAAAGGACTGTTATAGCCGGAGATGGGGTGGGGGATATGCTCTCCACTTAAATGACTCCAAGGCATGTGTCTCAAACAGCCTCTGACAGTCAAGTTCAGCTCCTGGCCTTCTCGTGACAGAACTGCTTAAACTGACAGGAGAAGGGGCGAAGGCAAATATCTGGCACCTGAAAACCAGACGCTTGGGCTAGATGAGAGTCATGTTTGGTAGCTCATCTACCGCTGCTAGCGAGATTTTTCAGCTGCCGTGCGTAGAGTGAAACTCCTCCCGACCAATGAAGAAAAATGCTATTAGGGTTGCTGCACAGCGCCGTCATGGAAAAGGTGAAGGATTAAGTGAAGTGACCAGTATTTTCAAGGTCAGGACTACTCAAATCACGGCACCTCTGCTCTAGAGGCCGGCCACGTCCTATATACACCCATACTGGGGCAGACTGCCTAAACCGGCTTAACCCAGGGGTTAAACTAAGACACTGCTGGCAAGATTCTTCGGCTGCCGCACGTGGAGCGAAACTTCTCCCAGCCAAAGAAGAAAATGTGAAAATGTGTCTAGGTTTGCCAGGTGGTGCCACTGCAAAAAAGGTGATGGAAAGAATAAAGTGAAGCTTAATCTGTATGTCCAGTAGTCTTGTGGCATGCACTATTCATACCACGGCACCTCTGCTCTAGAGGCTGGCCACGTCTGATATACACCCATATTGGTGAAATATGCCTAAACCAGCTGAACCCAGGGGTGAAACTTACTAGTGTCCTCCTGGATAAAAGCTCTGTCCTGGTTACAACTAGGAAGGGTAGTGGCCATGACCACAAACTGTTGAAGTCGGAGACACTGGACCAGTGCAGTCTAGATGGGCAACCACCTCTCACCCGACAGGGATGTCTGCATATCTTAATTATGCTGAGGTTTTCCGGTGAGAAAGTCCAACTCTAGTCTGGATGGACAACCACCTCTCACCCAGCAGAGATATACTGATATCCAAAATAAGTTGAAGTTTTCCGGTGAGAAAGTCCAACTCTAGATTAAACTGGTGCAATGAAAACCACAGTATCATGCAATCCCACTTCTGAAACCCACCAAGAATACAGGCTCAAGCCCTGCGATACTCTGAACCTCTTGTGGTTCTCTTGGAGATCTCGTGTGGTCCTTTTGGGGACCACGGCACCAAATGAGGATCACAGGAGTAAATTCAGTAGGATCATTGGGCGGTTTTGGTGGTAGAAGCGAATGAAGAAGATCAGGACAGCTAAATCAGAGCAGCCCATGACACTTTGGTGCTATAACTTGCTTGGAGAGTGTCAGCATAGTTATCAGGATAGCTGAACCACAACTGTCCACATTCTCTCAGGCACTCCTTCACCATAGTGACCAGGACACAACTTGGCACAGTTTCTGGGCGTGGAGTAGACCAAGAATCTTGCCTCAACTTAAGTCTTGAAGCAAGTCACCGTAACCTAGCCTCCCACTCAGTCTGTTGCCCATGTTTCAGCATCTTCCCAGCATCAGCTAAAAATCAGGAGCTCTCGGTCCTACTGAGATGACAAGAACAAGCTAAAACTTGGCAAATTACTGACAAAAACTGGACACAGTTATCCGCAGGACACATCCTGACTGTTCTTGCAAACACTGAGTGCTGACACAAAGCTTAGCCCAGCTGGAGCCGAACATTTGAAAACATAAAAGTTCATTTATCTCAAATCTCTTCAGTGAAAACAATGCTCGCATTCCACTTCTAAGGCAGTGTGTTTATGACAGAAGTCTTTATTTCTTTATCTTCATTTATCTACTGTTACTGTAAAGAGATGCAGCGTGCGAGAACTTGACTCTGACTTATTGCTGTTACTGTAAAGAGATACCCTTTGTGAGAACTTGCCTTTGTCCCACAGCAACATGCGATCGTATCTGATCTCCCTCAGATGTCTTTTACCTCATCTATCCATTTTGTTCTGGGATGTCCTTCAGCTTTACTTTAGATTTTCTCCTTTCTGATGTTATAGATTCTTGCACCTGATTAGCCTGGCTTTGTTCTGGGTGAATTGTCCACACTAGTTCATTCATTGTCTAAGTTATGTCTATGTCTGGACTATGTCTATGCATGTCTGAAGTATGTGACTGGGCTATGTCTATGTATGTCTAGACTATGTCTTTCTATTATGTCTAGACTGTCTATTTATGCCTGGACTGGTTTCAGATCTCATAAAAAATAACTTCAAACAAAGCAGGGTTCCTCAGTAGTGTAGGTCCTCTAGCCTTCTACATCAAGGTAAGTAGTTCAAGTCTAGTCTAAGGTACCTCAGTAGTGTAGTCCTCTAGCCTTCTACAGCAAGGTAAGTGGTTCAAGTCTGGTCTGAGGTACCTCAGTAGTGTAGTCCTCTAGCCTTCTACAGCAAAGTAACTGGTTCAAGTCTGGTCTGAGAAACTGGTACCTGGCTGCTCTTGGAGGTGAGGAAGTAAAGGTGGTCGGATGTGATGCCGACTACATCACTCTGTAGTGTACACACAGGCCAAGGAAAATGATGACACTATCTCTTAGATACCAACATGGTGTTTAAGGCTCACCTTCAGACAAGCATTCTGTGTCATCTAACAGTGGCTTCACAAAATCTAGACAAGCACTCTGTGTCATGTAACAGTGGCTTCACAAAATCTAGACAAGCACTCTGTGTCATGTAACAGTGGCTTCACAAAATCTAGACAAGCACTCTGTGTCATGTAACAGTGGCTTCACAAAATCTAGACAAGCACTCTGCGTCATGTAACAGTGGCTTCACAAAATCTAGACAAGCACTCTGTGTCATGTAACAGTGGCTTCACAAAATCTAGACATGCACTCTGTGTCATCTAACAGTGGCTTCACAAAATCTAGACAAGCACTCTGTGTCATGTAACAGTGGCTTCACAAAATCCAGACACTCCGACTGCTTTTGACACATGCATAAATTACATGTAACCCGAAGTATGGCCAAAACTGCTTTGTTGCTGCTGTTTTCCACACCTGACATATCTCTCTCTCTCTCTCTCTGTGTGTTTGTGTGTGTGTGTGTGTGAGAGAGTGAGAGAGAGAGAGTGAGTGAGTGTGGGAAGAAACAGTAAGTAAAAAAAAAAATGTGAAGTTAGTATCACAAATCTCCACTACCTGAAAACATGAAAAGTGATGGTCCTAGGTTGAGTCACCAAAGAATGAGGAATCAACAATGGAACAAGGCTTACCACCTTTACTCTAGTAAAAGATCTAAAAATAGGGATACACCCCCCCCCCCCCCTATTCCATTATCTTAAATGCAGAGAAAGGCAAGCAAGAAAAAAAAAGTATCTGTAATTTTGATTTTTCAGGAATCTTATATGCTCAGGAAACATATATACGTACTGAGAAAATTAACATAGTTCCTAGGTGCTGGCCTAGATTTGTAATTCTGTCATAAGAATGATTAAGGAAGTCTACTGATATCTGTTCACTACACCAATTTATGATGTGCCATGCCAGACAGAGTTGGTGATCAAGCTTCTTCATCTGGCCTGGTCCTTCAGATACTTTTCTTTTTCCATGCCATTTGCTCAGTCCACCGAGATATTCTTCTTTTGGTCTTCCTCTCTTCCTGTTATCACTTGAATTTTTCAATCATTACTAGCTTCTCCAACTTCTGTCTTCTCATGACATGTCTAGGTTCTCCAACTTCTATCTTCTCATGACATGTCTAGGTTCTCCAACTTCTGTCTTCTCATGACATGTCTAGGTTCTCCAACTTCTGTCTTCTCATGACATGTCTAGGTTCTCCAACTTCTGTCTTCTCATGACATGTCTAGGTTCTCCAACTTCTGTCTTCTCATGACATGTCTAGGTTCTCCAACTTCTGTCTTCTCATGACATGTCTAGGTTCTCCAACTTCTGTCTTCTCATGACATGTCTAGGTTCTCCAACTTCTGTCTTCTCATGACATGTCTAGGTTCTCCAACTTCTGTCTACTCATGACCAATGTTCCTTCTAAGGGTTTGTGGTCTGTGTGCAGAATGTTCAACTCATGTGCAAAAAAAAAAAACAAACTGTGGGTACAAATGTGCGTAGTACTGTGTGTGTGTGTGTGTGTGTATAATATATATATATACACACACACACTGAAAGGCCTGTATATTTAATAACAGAATAAATCTGCTGTACTTTTCAGTTACTGGATTTAAAAAAAAAACAGGACGGCTCTAATGCTGGTGGTCACGACGTCTGGTGTTAGTTACCAAGATCAAATTGCATACCTAAGCAGCTCACTGGACATTCTCCTTTTCCACGACGCAGTGGAAATTCATCTGCCCATTTATTTTAATTACCCTCTACTCTCTGTGTGCCTACTTGCCTTGTCATGATTCTGCTATAGCACTACCGAAACTATGCGATAAAAGACCAGTTGAAACATCCGATCCAAAAGTCATATCTCAATAAGAAAGAAACGGTAAAGGAAAAACATGTACCATCATTGTATTTTTCTTGTTCATAATTATACCACAGAGTAACATCTGGAAAATAAAAGTAGCAGTTTCAGTTTTCTTTTTTTTGCGCGACTCCAAAAAACTTTGTGCGCTGTATGATTTTTTTCTGTGCACTGTCGCGCAGCTTAGAGGGAACAGTGCTCATGACATGTCTAGGTTCTCCAACTTGTCTTCTCATGACATGTCTAGGTTCTCCAACTTGTCTTCTCATGACATGTCTAGGTTCTCCAACTTGTCCTCTCATGACAGGTCCAAGAAATTCTGACTGTCATTTTCTTATCATTCTAACTAGTTTTTGTTGTTCTGAAACTTCTCTGAGGACCTCTTCATTTGTCTGTCTGTCCAGGTATTTGTTGCATCTTTTGTCAAAACCATATCTCTTTTGCTTTCGGGTTATTGTTCATCTTTCTGTTAAGTGTCCAAGTCTCACAACCATACAGCAATACTGGCTCTATAAAGCACTATAATACTCTTTTCCTCACTTTTACAGACATTCTATTTCTTAGCATCTTCATGTCATAAAAAGCTGCATTTGCCTTATCTATCCCCCATTTTATTTCATTTGTGCACTTGCTATCACTTTTATTATTGCTGATTACACCAACATCCATTTCAAAATTCTCTTTTTAACAAACTGACTAAATCCTGGCATACCTAGAAAGCATTAAGACTCTGATGACAGACATGTAACTGTTTGGCCAAGACATGCAACATTTTTTGTACAGAATAAAAATGTCAAAAACACAAGAAATCCTAAAATAGAATACTCAAGTTTACATGCATACAAATGTAGGTGCATCAAGACATTTGGCTATCTTACATACAAAAGTGCTGTGCTGCTACTTTGTGATAGCCCTGCTTGGCTGTCTGACTTGTGATAGCCTTGCTTGGGTGCCTGACATGTGGCAGCGCTGCCTGGCTGTCTGACTTGCAGCAATAATGTTGGTAGTTTAAAGAAAAGAAAATGGTGTCAAAGAAAAGCTGACACAGCTATCTCAAACTTTCAGCACTTACATGAAGCACACAGGATGTCACATCTGTGACTACAAGTTCTGCCAACTTTTGAACACAGATTTCACGTTTTTTTTTTTTTGTCCAAGGCAAAACATTATGACCCAGCATTGTTTTATAATTCTTAAAAACAGCCATGTGACAATAAAACATGTTTCTGTCCAGCAGCTTCTGTCACGCTGCAGACATGTGACAATAAAACATGTTTGTCCAGCAGCTTCTGTCACGCTGCAGACATGTGACAATAAAACATGTTTTTGTCCAGCAGCTTCTGTCACACTAATACCAGTATTGATCTGACTGCCACTGTCAGCCACACCATCAAAAGACCATGTATGTGCACAGCACACACTTGCTTATCCTCGTTTGAAGTCTACAACTTATTTCTAAGTAAATGATACTGCGTTACTGGGCTCAGTCTTTCACTAGCTCCTCCTAGTTGCTATGCTGATCGAAAAAAGTTTCTAAATTGATGCATCACAGACATCCTTGTATTCCAGACTCAAGGGCTCTACTAGTCATTCAATCATTTTAAATTACACAAATCATCAAATAAGGAACAAAACATTAATCATGATATGTAGATCATTTCAATTCGAGCCCATTCTTATTATTACACTTCTCATGAATTTTACAAGACAGATCATTATTATGGGAATAACATAAACGTACATAAAGTTTCTCTCATCAACAGGATTTCTGCAGTACATCATACAGTAACATCAAAAGAAGATGCGTTCTCTGCCAGGTTATATTCCTGTTATTAAAAATAAAAAATGATGAGCTATGAACAAATAGCATGCCATACTTGCATCTCTCGCAGTGTGTAGAGTTTGTTCTACAAGTAGTACAGCCCCTCAAAACACTCACTGCTACACAATATGCCCAATCATATCATACACCCACACACAAGAATGTGACTCAAATCTGAATGTGTATGTATAGAGAAAGTCACATCACAAAAACCTTCCCATAGTTCCCGGCTATTCTGGAAGACCAATGAGAAAAATAATCATAAATGCATTCAAATAATAATTAAAAGCTGGTTGTATCTTATTGTTCAGATGCTTACTGATATCAAAGAACAAGAAAAGCATCCTTGACCTTAAGTACTTGTGCAATTCTTATTTTAGTATCACTCCAAATATAAAAATGTCAGTTTCAAAGAAGAGAAGCACAATGTGGACATAACAAGCATGCTTCAACAACAACAAGTCAAAATATCATGCCCTGATAAGCAAATTGTCTCAGGGCTTTTAGCTCAATTAACTTAGCTTGACTGATAAAATAGTGTATATTGTCACAGCAACCTCCACAATACATTCATAAACTGACAAAATAGCTTACACTGTCACAGCAACCTCCACAATACATTCATAAACTGATAAAATAGCTTACACTGTCACAGCAACCTCCACAATACATTCATAAACTGACAAAATAGCTTAAACTGTCACAGCAACCTCCACAATATGCTCATAAACTGACAAAATAGCTTAAACTGTCACAGCAACCTCCACAATATGCTCATAAACTGACAAAATAGCTTACACTGTCACAGCAACCTCCACAATATGCTCATAAACTGAAAAAAGACGTGAAATATTCCACTGAAAATACAAGATGCAGTTATTTTTTCTTCCTCATAAATTTTTAGTACAAGTTTCAGAGCTGATTGACAGAAACATTGAACAAACAAGCGAGCAAATGATCAATTCAATGAATGGTATGTTTCTAATAGAAAGAAATGGGGAAAAATATACTGAATAAATACCAACACATATTGTCAAGAACATTTTGAAATGTTGGTTATAACTTCCAGCATCAAACTTGTTTACCCTGCCCACAATGCACAGCAGAGGCTGCAGCAGAACGAGACAGCCATGAAGTACTCGTTTATTTTGTCACGCTGTCGGAAATCCGACGTAGTCCAGATAAAATAAGACCAAGCACAACCAAAGAAAACACGTTAGTGTGAAAGATTACAACATTTAGACTGCTTACTTCATTCTGGCTTGCTCATAATCTTCAAGATATGAGCTGAGAGACAAACAATGTTAGGTGGTCCTGGATACGTGACTGGCCAGGACTAGGAACACAACAAACATGTGAAACACTGACATACAACACTCAAGGACATCTTTATAATATAAAGTGACCATGTAACACTACAACTAATGGGCAGAAACAGTGCCACTTGTGTATGTACAACAATTCTTATTCTACATTCACTGACTAGAATGTTCAAATGAAGTTTCTTAAATGTTGGTCTAATGATATTTCAAGTTTGTGATGATGATAATAACATACAACAAAAGTTGTGATGATAGGCAAGAAAAATAATAATGAGGACATACAACAAAAATGATAATAAGGACAAAACAAAAATGTTATAAATGAGGGTAATCCAGAATTATGATCATGCAAAATCCCATAACGAGTGATGTAAGCTATAAATTAGACTACACATTTCTGATGCTGTCACTTTCAGGAATACAGAAACTGTGCAGGTTAACTTCCAGGAATATAGAAACTGTGTAGGTTAATTTCCAGGAACACAGAAAATGTGTAGGTTAATTTCCAGGAACACAGAAACTGTGTAGGTTAACTTTCAGGAATACAGAAACTGTGTAGGTTAACTTCCAGGAATACAGAAACTGTGTAGGTTAACTTCCAGGAATACAGAAACTGTGTAGGTTAACTTCCAGGAATACAGAAAATGTGTAGGTTAACTTCCAGGAATACAGAAACTGTGTAGGTTAATTTCCAGGAACACAGAAAATGTGTAGGTTAATTTCCAGGAACACAGAAACTGTGTAGGTTAACTTTCAGGAATACAGAAACTGTGCAGGTTAACTTCCAGGAATACAGAAACTGTGTAGGTTAACTTCCAGGAATACAGAAACTGTGTAGGTTAACTTCCAGGAACACAGAAACTGTGTAGGTTAACTTCCAGGAATACAGAAACTGTGTAAGTTAACCTGTGAAGGAAGTCAGTGCTGGAGGCTACTGTGTAGTGAAATCCTCACATGAGCCACAAGACAGCAAAACCTCTTAAACAAAAGGCCAAACTAAACTGAAAATACTAGGGCACTTCCACAGATCTGGACACAACAGCCCAACACAAGAATATGGCAATTTTCTGTTTAACCTTCCTTTCCAGAAGTGTAGAAAAATCTCACCATTTTATGCTGGATCTAGGCTAATTTTTCACACACACTTTTCACTTGCCTCTTCCATTCATTTATTTATTTTTCACTTGACATCACAGAGATCTTTCTTGTGGTGACAGAAACTTGAGAAAACCTGGCCACATCAACATCTACTTCATTGTTTAATATACCTTCTGGTTCAATGTTCAACTATTCACCTAGCCAGCATAACTCTGGTTCAATGTTCAACTATTCACATAGCCAGCATCCCTCTGGTTCAATGTTCAACTATTCACCTACCCAGCATCCCTCTGGTTCAATGTTCAACTATTCACATAGCCAGCATCCCTCTAGTTCAATGTTCAACTATTCACCTAGCCAGCATCCCTCTGGTTCAATGTTCAACTATTCACATAGCCAGCATCCCTCAGGTTCAATGTTAAACTATTCACCTAGCCAGCATCCCTCTGGTTCAGTGTTCAACTATTCACATAGCCAGCATCCCTCTGGTTCAATGTTCAACTATTCACCTAGCCAGCATCCCTCTGGTTCAATGTTCAACTATTCACCTAGCCAGCATCCCTCTGGTTCAGTGTTCAACTATTCACCTAGCCAACATCCCTCTGGTTCAATGTTCAACAATTCACCTAGCCAGCATACCTCTGGTTCAATGTTCAACTATTCACCTAGCCAATATCCCTCTGGTTCAATGTTCAACAATTCACCTAGCCAGCATACCTCTGGTTCAATGTTCAACTATTCACCTAGCCAATATCCCTCTGGTTCAACGTTCAACAATTCACCTAGCCAGCATACCTCTGGTTCAAAGTTCAAGTATTCCACAACAGAATAACTGGGAGCACATAATGTACCACACATCTTTCACAACAAGCTTCACCTTAAAGTAGTGCACAACTCCATGTCACAAGACTCTGATGTAGCTGGGTCTGTTCTGTTTGGTGCTAAGTTTCAGTCATCACTGGCAGATCTAAGTCTGTTATGGAATGATACCACTTGTGACGCTTCCCACAGCAAAAACCAACATGGATCAAATAATGAACTTGATAAACAGCTTTCACAATCAATTTTCTCCTGAACTTGAACCTAAATGGTTAAAGCCTTGCCCATCAAGTCCTGAGGAAAAGCCCATACTTGAGGAGGGATGGGTAGGATAACTGTAGCCTCCTCCCATCATTGGTGGAGGAGGCATCATCGGCCACATGGTTCCTCCCATTGAAGGGTGGGCTGGAGGTACAGCTCCCATCATGATGGATGACATGCTGGGGTAACCAAGCGCTGTCTGCGGGTATCCCATCATGTTCTGTGGAGATGGCATCATTGTAGATGATGAGAAAGGTAGAGGACCTCCAGCGTAGCCTGAGCCATAGCTTCCAAACGTGGAACTGCTTCCATAGCCAGGCCCAGGATTCGGTGCTAGAGCACTGGGACTGCTGAACGCACTCATCCCACTGTTGTAGTTAAATCCTGCAGAACTTCCTCCGCTTCCAATGCCCCCTTTGTCCAGCCTGAAAGGCTGTGGTTTGGCTGGCATGCTGATGGCTGATGATCCTTGGTGTGCCCTGAAAGCACTGCCTTCCATGCCAAGATCGCTGGCCATTGAATGACTTGATAAAGCTGGTGACAAACTGGCGGTGGGGTTCATTGCAAACCCACCGCTGTTACCGGCCATGGAGCTAGAGTTGTTGGAATCATAGCCAGGAAAGCTATAACCGCTGCTAGGTCCTGACATGTTCTGACTTCCAGACCCAAATCCCTGAGGAGCGTTGCTCTGAGCGTTACCTGGCCGACTGTTGGATAAATCCATGAAGCTTTTGTTGCTGTCTGGAGTGTCTGTGACATGTCTTGGACTAGGAATAGGGGAAGGAATGCTTCTGTCCAAGTTCATGAGGCCTGAATCTTGAAGAACTGGCGCTGCCGATGTTAGCGATGATGTTGACGATGATGACGACGACATGGGCAGCTGCTGATGCTGGCTCTGTGATGGGAAGTCGTGGCCGCTGGTAACGCTCATGGAATAAGAAGGGCTGGTGTTCTGTGGTGGGTAGAAAGGCATGCCTGTCTGGGACTGCAGAAATCCTTCATCACCCTGGGGGGGATGAGACATGAAAGAAGATGAGGTAGTAGGAGCTCCAAAGCTCATACTTGAACTATATCCAAAAGTTGACTGGTTGCCTGTGTTCTGAAACATTGCGTTCCCACTGGCTGCACCTCCAAAAGGTGGGATCTGCTGGTTGTTGGGACCATATGGAGGGCCAAAATGTGTTGAGCTGGGATTTGATGAAGCATACATCACACTGCCACTACCTTGTGACTGGTTCTGCATTTGACTAGGAGGTGGGGGCAAGCTTTGACTGAAGGGTCCTGACGGAGGTGTCATAAAACTCTGGTGCATACCCACCATGTAGGGCGACATGTGGTTTTCCATGGGTCCCATTGGTGAAATATCCATTCCATATGATCCCACCAAGTTGGACATGTATGTATTGTTCATATTGTTGTATCCTTGACTGTTAGCAGAGTTATACTGGTTATTAAAACCATTATTTTGGTTTTGTGACTGGTTATCGCCTCCCATGCTCTGACTGCTGTTTGCAGAATTCACATTACTGCTGGTTTCTTGTCCAGCTGCCATACTGGCATCTTTTGTCATGTTGGATGTCAGCGTGTCACTTCCACAAAAACTGTTAGCACCACTGCTGGTGGTTGTAGTATCTGTACCTGCAGCAGCTGATGTGGAAGATGAAGCCTGGGATGACTGGGACCCAAAGTTGCTCTGCCACATGCTGGTCAGATCTGGAAACTGTGGCGGCGACTGATGACGCTTCTGCTTGCCCTGGGCTGAGCTTCCGCTGATCAGGGTGCCTGATGTGACTTGTCCTGGGCCAGATGTCTGAGTCTGTGGCTGGGTGATAGTCTGCTTGTCTGGGAAATAAACAGTAAGAAAATGAAAGACGGGAAGGATAAAGTAGAACAGCACACAACAGAATTCAACAAATAATGGCTGTAGAAAAGATTCTGTGTACACCAGGACGGAGCTGAATCATTTTTAACTTTTCTGAATTTGAATTCCTATTAAGAAAAAGAAAAAAAAAGAAAAACAAAACAAAACATGATGAACAAATTTATCCTATTTTCCATTTATATCCTGCATCATACAGCTACATCAAGATCAGTCAACTGTTACTTTATATATCCTATGTCATACAGCTATATCAAGACTGATCAGTTATAATCATTACTTTGTATATCTGCATCATACAACTATATCAAACCTGATCAGTACATTGTTATTTTATGTATACTGAATCATACAGATGTACCAAAACTGAACATTAAACTGTTGTTCTGTGCCTAAAATAAATCCCTTTTACAAACAGTCCAACATCACAGTGGTTAAGGCTGATCTCAGAGCACTGCTACAAACTGCCGGGCTGACCGAGATTTGTGGTTTGTATGAGACATGATCCCGGAAGTCATAAGAATAAATGAAAAAAAAATTAGAGCAAATAGTCACCTTTCAGCAAGAAAACCAAATTTTAAGATTAAGACTTGTTAAAATATTACTTGACAATTAATCTAGGGCATCTGTACTGAGCATAAAATTCCAAGCTGGCAAGCAAGCAGTATGAATAAAAGAGATGACATGCCAAAAATTATTGAGAAAACTATAACTCCTTTAGGCTTCTTTTTTTTTTTTTTAAATAAAGTAGAATGGACAACAGTTATAAGATGAGGCAAAGATTTATTATATCAGAAATAAAAATAACATTTCCTGACAAAGCTGATGATGATGCTGATGATGAAAGTACTGGTGTTGATAATGATTGGTGTTGATTATGATGACTGTGAAGATGGTGTTAATGATAATGAGTTGATGATGGTGGTAGTAATGATAACGTTCTGATGAATCATTTATTCACATGGGCTCATGATGATGATGATGATGGAGGGGAGGCATGATGGTGATGTCCAGATCAATAGTTTTTCTTTATCTGATAAACTCCAAAACAAAGTCAAAGCCACTTTACACTTCTTGTAGAAATATGGCACTCCCCTGAAAATCTCAGCACCTGCCTGAAGCATGGACACTGATCATTCTTGGAGCACACAAATGTAACGTCAACAGTTTCAGAGTTCTCATCATTATCATCATAAACATCACCCTTACCTGAAGAATTTACATTTCTGCTAAAACTATTTAAAACAAAAGCAGGAACAGTTTTATTAATTAATCAGCACACAGTTGTAACTTTTGTCATGTTGGATGTCTACGTGTCAGCTGTTTTTACAACTGTGTTCTTGTTAATTAACAAAGCTGTCTCTACTTTTGTTCTAAATAGTTTTAACATTTTCTTATCACAGCTTTGTTACAGTGGCTTTGTGCATATTTATATATTTAGTTTTACATATACATATCCTCAAAAACTATTTGTATGTTACTAAATTTCTGTTGTCCATATAATCAGAACATCAATACTATTGTGCAGCAAGTCTTCATCATCTCCAAAATGAGTGCAATTACTGCAGCCAGCAATTATTTTCAATGCGTGTAGCATAACATAACAACAGTGTTATTTTTAGCTTGGCCGCCTGCTGAATTTACTGTTCCTTCCGCCTCTCACGATATCTGATAACAAGGTCGGTCACTGTTTATGATACAAGCCTACCACAAAATATCTGATAACAAGGTCGGTCACTGTTTATGATACAAGCCTCTCATGATATCTGATAACAAGGTCAGTCACTGTTTATGATACAAGCCTCTCATGATATCTGATAACAAGGTCAATCACTGTTTATGATACAAACCTCTCATGATATCTGATAACAAGGCCAGTCACTGTTTATGATACAGTGAGAAAACTTAGTAATAATGCTGTGAGAGTACACTTGTGTATAACTAGCAAGTTAACTCATGCAAATACTGATGAGGGACAAGTTATCACAAGATAACTTTGGGTTAACACTAATGGGGTTAATCTTGAACATTCAGCAATTGTGCTATCAAAATTAATGAACCCCGCTGACTGATATACTCAATGTTAACTTGAAATACATATTCAGCCAAATAATGAATATTAATATTTGATAACAAAAACTCGGACAGTCAGTCAGTCATTTGCATGTCACTTGCTGAACTTTGCCACCCTAACAGACCTCTTGTTTTATGTCAAACCAAGTTGTTGTTTCACCATTTATTTTCACTGCTGCCTGTCAGTCTAGATACAGTAGTGATATTAACTCATCCCGTGCCATCGTCGCTACAGTGCTAACTTCCGGTTACTGAGTTGCATGCCATAGTCGTTATAGTGACAATTCATTTGTTTCAATAAAACAACCAGTGTAATATTTAGATTATACATATTTCGTCTGCATTTTTGGTGACACTTTTCAAAATGGTGAAACAGTCCTTAGTTACGGGCGATGCCAAGCGAGAAAAAGGAAGAGAAACATAGAAAATTTTCAATTTTTGATGATGTAGATAGGGGTATGGACATGGCCTGTGACCACCCCACTGCTCTTGAATATATCCCAAGTAGATCTAAACAAATTTAGACAACTGGAGAAGTAGTTAGGAGGTTATTTCAAACATTAATTTAGCGAGAATGCAACACAGAATCACAATACGAGATCGACAAGTAGATCTAGACATCTCAGATGGTAAGTAGTGCAGATCTAGACCTAGCTGATGGTGAGTTGGGCACACTCATTGTCTAAAAACATCACATTACTTCTTTTTTCCTAAAAAACTCTGCATTCATGAAATTTTCATACATTTAGTTATATTTTGAAACATAATAAGTACATGGAAGTATATCGAAATACTGTTTTCCATTCCATTTTACAACTATACCCCCTAACATATCAAGACCCGCGCTTTTATTCCAGACCAACTGAACATCCGCGTTTCTTCCTGTGGGCACGGGAAGAGTTAAATGTATCAAATGTTTTGAGAATCCCATTTTTTTCCATTATTCCCCAAAGTTTCTGGTGTTGTACACAATCAAATGCCTTTGAATAGTCTATAAAAGGTAAATATAGATTCACATTAAATTCGCTGCATTTCTGTATTATTAATTTATTGATCCTACTCAGACGGTAGTTTTCAAAATAACACAAACATTTCTCTGTGACTGCCCCAACACTGCTGTCAGATCAATACATATTGCAGTCACATTAAGGAGGTAAAAGTAGTCCCACAGAAAATGCTGTAGGGGATGAAGCATTAAAGACCTCATTATGCCGGGCCATCAGCGTATGAGGTAGGGCGTTCAGTTTCTTTTCTCGCTGCCTTTCCTTCCCAGATTTTCTCTGGTAGCCATTTTATGAGGCTGGGTCGACCTTGGGGTGTATTGGTTGGGAAAAAGACAAAAATCTCACTTAGCTGGGGATTCAAACCCTCAACCATTCAGTTGCTAGACAAATGCTCTAACCACTATGCTAGCTGATGCCCCCTCACATTAGGTCTCACAAAATGTTAAACTATTTATTATGTCCATAACAGTTTCTACAATGATTTAACAATGTTTTAAACTCCTATTATAGCACAGATATCAGGTCCACATTTTTAATGAATAGTCTGGTTTCCATGAATCTGCTGTCTGTATTCAGTTACTCAGAAATTCCAATTTTTTGTTTTGGACATATACTTAGCAGTCTCAACATATATATGTGATACATCTCTAGTAAATTTTACTGGACATATACTTAATACTCTGAAACTGTGTATTTGGTTCATCCTCTAGTAAATAGTGTTGGATAACATCTCCTTCCAAAGTCAAATCTATTTGTTCATTTATTACTGTCTATCTGACTATTAAATGACAAAAGTTATAAATACATACATAACATTCACATGAGGTGCTTGGGGGGGGGGGGGGGGAACAAACAAACAATAAAGCAGAAAACTAACAAAATACTGCAGCTGTAGAAGGGACTGTACAAGAGCTGGTTGGAAAAAAAGACAAAGCACCAGACAAAGGAAAGATGGAGAGACAATGAGGATGAGGAACTAAGAGAAAAACCGGAAGAGAGATAACTAAGACAGACAGTATCTGCAGCTATGAGCCTTCAAGACTTGGAGTGGTAGTCGGAGAGATCACAAACAAAAAGATGTTACATCAGTAAAGTGGAACAACAATTTTAAGCAGGCTCCCAAGTTATGCTGGAAATCAAAAAGGACAAAATGCTGCAGTTCTTGATGGTAGTAACATAAAAAAGTAGAAGAGCTATTTAAAGCAGACATTCCCGCGGGAGACTTACTGTTTGGGGAGGCTGAGGCAGCACTGCCCGATCTGGTGTTCCCGATGCTGGTGGTTGTGATGGTGCTCGTAGATGTGACCATGTTCGTTCCTGTCAACAGACTGACCCCCTTCTTCTTGGATCCTATTACCTTCGTGTCGGTAACTGACTCAACTTTGCCGCCGATGCCTGCGTTACTATCTTTAGCTTTAGACTTTCGAGGTTTTGGATTCTTCGGAGCTCGTTTTGTTCCCATAGAAACCACTGGTTTAGTTGGCATAATGACAATAGTACCGCCGCCAGGGGACGTTGTTGCCACTGTCGAAGACTGAATACTGGACAAAGGCCTAGGTGTGCGCACAGCAAGTGATGGCAGCACTATGACTGGCATCTTTGGCTTGGTCTCTGACTGGGTGGCTCCATCACTCATCTTCTTTTCACCGCCTGTGATGTTATCATCATTATCAGCTATAAGGTCAGCCAGAGAGGTGCTCTTCTCCCCAGAAGATGAGGAGGAATTTGGTGAAGTTTTGGTTGAGGTAGACGAGGTGGTGATTGTTGTGTCAGTAGTTTTCACTGTCCCTGTAACACAAAATAATACATCCCAGTACTTTAGACTATAATCTGTAACAGAAAATAATACATCCCAGTACTTTAGACTATAATCTGTAACAGAAAATAATACATCCCAGTACTTTAGACTATAATATGTAACAGAAAATAATACATCCCAGTACTTTAGACTATAATATGTAACAGAAAATAATACATCCCAGTACTTTAGACTATAATATGTAACAGAAAATAATACATCCCAGTGCTTTAGACTATAATATGTAACAGAAAATAATACATCCCAGTGCTTTAGACTATAATATGTAACAGAAAATAATACATCCCAGTACTTTAGACTCGGAGAAATCTGGGAAGGTAAATGCAGCCAGGCTTGATACTGACCACATCACACTTTCATGTGCCGAAGATCATGGAAAATATAGGCAAACCAGAATGGCACAGAAACGGGAATTTTATCTTTAGACTATAATCTGTGACAGAAAATAATACATCCATGTATTTTAGACCTATAACCTATAACAGACAGACATCACACAGGCTTTTTTGGCTTGCATTAATAAAGTTTGAATATCCTTAATAGAAGAATTACTATAATACTATGCTTATTTCACCAGCAAACTCTATCACAGACAGCAAAACAACCACACAATATTTCAGTTCTTCTGTACCTCTCCAAAGCTGAGCCACAATGATCACGTCAACTGCGTGGCAGAGATGTGGACACTTTTAAGCCCTTTTGTCACCAAGGACAGGTAGTGACAATTTATTTAAACAAAGATGTTCCGCTTCTGACTTCTCTTGTTTCACAAGGATAATACTGCTTCTTCTGCTGTTTGTACATGACTTCCCAGTTCTCCTGATGTTACTTGCCCTAGCACTCTGTAACTGAGGCTAGTTTACTGAAGCACAAGAATGAGCTAAGTAATTATAAACCTTTCCTAATAGCCTAAAACATTTCTTTTCTCTTCTTGCATGGACAGTTGTGCTTACAGTGTACTCTGGTGTGCCTCCCCCTACAGGCAGATGATCTGTTTTATAATGTAGTCCTCTTTACACAAATGTATCAGATACAAATTTTATGTCTAGGTTACTTGGAAAGTGCCAGTAATGGATCTTTAACCAGCAACCATCACATGAGAGGGCAGTTTGCTATCAGCTGTACTACTCTTGCCTCTAGGGGCAGAATGTAAGACGGGCCTGCGTGCCCAATTCTTTACCCTTGAAAAATAAAGATTATTCATTCATTCATTCTACCACAGACATATAGGACTAACCTGCTTTCAGGAGAGATGGCTTCAATGAGCTCAGTAAGTTGGAACTTCCATATGGTAGAGTTCGAATAATGCTACCACCCCTAGTCACTGTGATGGGCATGCCCTTCTTGTTGCTGACAATGATGATTGGTGGCTTTTTCCCACCACCAGCTGCAGTACTCATGGTAATGTTTGGAGCAATGAACACTGAAATAAACAAAGATAAACAAAATAATGACCTAGACTAACACTCCCAGTTTCCAGACATCACAGAATGCTTGACCAGAGCAAAGTTATATGCTGTACTCAAAACTTGCACATTGTCAGCAATAACTACTACTAGCTTGTAATGACTGCTACTAACTGTTAGCTTGTAATGACTGCTACTAACTGTTAGCTTGTAATGACAACAGATTAACCAATCATTCTTGAACACACCACTAGCCAGTGCTTACCCTGGTTTCCTCCGGCAGAAGAGATTGTAGAAGTGGTGGTTGTGGTGGTTGTGGTGGTGATAGATGTCCCTGGAACATCCCCTAGGCTGTTTCCAGTCTTTGATCTCACTGCAAACATCTTCCCATCATTCGTGCGTATGTACACCCCCTTGGGAGTCTTGATAACCAAAATCTTTTGTCCCGCTGCTATCTTATTAGTGACTGCACCAGCCTGGGTCCCAGTGTTGGTGCCAGGAAGGAGAATTTCTAAAAAAAAAAAAAAAAAGGTCAAGGATAAACAAGACAGTGGTCGCAGGCATGGACAAATTCTGAAATACTGTAATTCACCTCAGAGAAATGACACAATTGTTCACCCACTTCACATCTGCCTGAAGAGAATCAACTTTTTGTTTACAGTGTTCCTGTCCTCCTCCCCCAAAGGCACTGTCCCCAGAAAATGCAAGGATTTGCTTCTTTCCACCTCTTTCACTATAAAACCTACTGCCAGGGTTGGCAGATCTTGCACCCCCACATCAATGTTCAGGGCTGTATGTAGGCAAGTTCTAAATAAAATTAAAAGGCGGCTTCTTTCTAACCCAATCCATATTTTTAAATTATGCCGTAACTTTCTGACAGTTTCTATCTACCAAAATTTCTCATTAAAATTTATGATGGCACAGCATGGATGTTAGGTCAGGAGTGAAACAGTTAAGAGAATAAGTCATGGTGCTATTTAATGAAATAAGACCCAGGACATGCCTAGAAAATTCCTCATCTCTGTTAGCAACAAACTGACAAATACTTCACAACCACATGAGCCTGATTACAGATATTAGGTGTGAACAACGGAAAAAATAAAAAAACGTCCACCTTACTTGTGTGAAAACATTTTTTCTTATTCATTTATTGTAGTTGTTGGTGTTGCCTCATAATTATGGTACGGTGTTGAAGAAAATATTCTATAATGCTTTCTTACAGTGAGAGTTTTAAGTACCATTTCAGTCTGTGTGCTCCACCCTGCAGGAAGATATACTCCCATTTTAAAAGCAGTTTTCCCTCACATCTGTGTATCAGGTACCTAGCTGGCTCAGTTAGAACCAACCCCTTAATATACCAAATAATCCTTACTAAAAAACTGACAGTGGCTGTGGACAACCATTCACCCTTGTCTGTCATACCATCTCCATCTTGACAGTGACTGTGAACAACCATTCACCCTTGTCTGTCATACCACCTCCATCTTGACAGTAACTGTGGACAACCATTCACCCTTGTCCGTCATACCACCTCCATCTTGACAGTGACTGTGGTCAACCATTCACCTTTGTCTGTCATACCACCTCCATCTTGACAGTGACTGTGGACAACCATTCACCCTTAATCTGTCCTACCACCTCATCTTGACAGTGACTGTGGACAACCATTCACCCTTAATCTGTCCTACCACCTTCATCTTGATGGTGACTGTACAAGTTGTCTGGTTTGTAACCACCAGAACATACCTTCTGTTGTGATAACATGATGTTGGTAGCCACCAGAACATACCTTCTGTTGTGATAACCTGATGTTGGTAGCCACCAGAACATACCTTCTGTTGTGATAACCTGATGATGGTAGCCACCAGAACATACCTGTTGTTGTGATAACATGATGTTGGTAGCTACCAGAACATACCTGTTGTTGTGATAACATGATGTTGGTAGCTACCAGAACATACCTGTTGTGATAACATGATGTTGGTAACCACCAGAACATACTTTTTGTTGTGATAACCTGATGATGGTAGCTACCAGAACATACCTGTTGTTGTGATAACCTGATGATGGTAGCTACCAGAACATACCTGTTGTAATAACATGATGTTGGTAGCCACCGGAACATACCTTCTGTTGTGATAGCCTAATGATGGTAGCTACCAGAACATACCTGTTGTGATAACATGATGTTGATAGCTACCAGAACATACCTGTTGTGATAACATGATGTTGGTAGCTACCAGAACATACCTGCTGTGATAACATGATGCTGATAGCTACCAGAACATACCTGCTGTGATAACATGATGTTGATAGCTACCAGAACATACCTGTTGTGATAACTTGATAGCTACCAGAACATACCTGTTGTGATAACATGATGTTGACAGCTACCAGAACACACCTGTTGTTGTGATAACATGATGTTGACAGCTACCAGAACATACCTGTTGTTGTGATAACATGATGTTGACAGCTACCAGAACATACCTGTTGTTGTGATAACATGATGTTGACAGCTACCAGAACATACCTGTTGTTGTGATAACATGATGTTGATAGCTACCAGAAAATACCTGTTGTGATAACATGATGTTGACAGCTACCAGAACATACCTGTTGTGATAACCTGATGATGGTAGCTACCAGAACATACCTGTTGTTGTGATAACCTGATGATGGTAGCTACCAGAACATACCTGTTGTAATAACATGATGTTGGTAGCCACCGGAACATACCTTCTGTTGTGATAGCCTAATGATGGTAGCTACCAGAACATACCTGTTGTGATAACATGATGTTGATAGCTACCAGAACATACCTGTTGTGATAACATGATGTTGGTAGCTACCAGAACATACCTGCTGTGATAACATGATGCTGATAGCTACCAGAACATACCTGCTGTGATAACATGATGTTGATAGCTACCAGAACATACCTGTTGTGATAACTTGATAGCTACCAGAACATACCTGTTGTGATAACATGATGTTGACAGCTACCAGAACACACCTGTTGTTGTGATAACATGATGTTGACAGCTACCAGAACATACCTGTTGTTGTGATAACATGATGTTGACAGCTACCAGAACATACCTGTTGTTGTGATAACATGATGTTGACAGCTACCAGAACATACCTGTTGTTGTGATAACATGATGTTGATAGCTACCAGAAAATACCTGTTGTGATAACATGATGTTGACAGCTACCAGAACATACCTGTTGTGATAACATGATGTTGATAGCTACCAGAACATACCTGTTGTTGTGATAACCTGATGATGGTAGCTACCAGAACATACCTGTTGTTGTGATAACCTGATGATGGTAGCTACCAGAACATACCTGTTGTTGTGATAACCTGATGATGGTAGCTACCAGAACATACCTGTTGTTGTGATAACCTGATGATGGTAGCTACCAGAACATACCTGTTGTTGTGATAACATGATGTTGATAGCTACCAGAACATACCTGCTGTTGTGATAACCTGATGATGGTAGCTACCAGAACATACCTGTTGTTGTGATAACATTATGTTGATAGCTACCAGAACATACCTGTTGTTGTGATAACCTGATGATGGTAGCTACCAGAACATACCTGTTGTTGTGATAACATGATGTTGATAGCTACCAGAACATACCTGTTGTGATAACATGATGTTGATAGCTACCAGAACATACCTGTTGTTGTGATAACATGATGTTGACAGCTACCAGAACATACCTGTTGTTGTGATAACATGATGTTGATAGCTACCAGAACATACCTGTTGTTGTGATAACCTGATGAATAGTGACCCCAGGCCTCAAAGGCTGACCACCAAATTGTTTAATTTTCTCACTGCCATTCTGAGAGTTAGCCACGATCATGGGGCGGACACTAGCAATGGGGCGTACAATTGGTCCACGTCTGAATGCTGCATAACTGGAAGGTATGGAAAATACAAGTTACTAGATTGTTTCTAATAAAGAACAAACAAATAACAGCAACAAGTGATGTAATATGTCAGATAACTGGAAGGTATTATAAGTCACTAGAATGTTTCTAATAAAGAATAAACAAATAGCAACAAATGATGTATTATGTCAGATAACGAAAGTATGGAAAATACAAGTTACTAGAATGTTTGTAATAAAGGACAAACAAATAACAGCAACAAGTGATGTAATATGTCAGATAACTGGGTATTGTAAATATATAACAATGAATACCTGTATGAAGTAAACAGCACAATGAGACAGTTATAATTAAGTACTGCAACAGAAAATATATGTACATAAGAAAAGGCAACTTTCTTCCATGCAGACATCTTACATCCTTCCCATGCCATTATATGTCACTTAGGGCTCATATGGTAGTTTGCCAAGTTTTCCTGTTTTCAGTGAGCTGTTCAACCTCATCAAGGGATTTTATGCCTACTAATTTAGCCTCAGCTGTTTTGTTACGTGTCCAGGTCTCACAGGTTTGTGTTAACAAAACAACTGAGAAACACATAAATGCCTTTGAATGTAAATGCTACAGAAGAGTTCTTCAAATATCATGGACACAGAATAGAAAATGGACACAGAATAGAACAAATATATCCATACTACAAGACCTTAATATTGAAGATGGCTGGCTAGTAAAGAGGATTAAACAGAGAAAACTTAAATATTTTGGACACATTAAACGTCATGAGAAGTTAAAGAAGGCCGCCTTGGAAGGATACATAATTGGAAAAAGAAAGAGAGGAAGACCAA
The DNA here is from genome assembly GCA_009760885.1 of Achatina immaculata. Lineage (NCBI taxonomy): Eukaryota > Metazoa > Mollusca > Gastropoda > Stylommatophora > Achatinidae > Lissachatina > Lissachatina immaculata. The sequence continues at coordinate 42,494,454 of CM019716.1, forward strand.
GGTGAAGATGGCTGCAACACATCATCGATAATCTGCAAATGGATGCATCAACAGTAGAGCATCTTGCCGAGAGGCCTACAGAAGAGCTGTTAGGGAGGCAAAGTTCCACAAGGGATATGCAAATGACTGAATTTGGCCTCTCTTAACAATGTCCTCTTTAGAGTTTCACGTGTGAATGAATGAATCTGAGCATTTAAACAAAACTAATCTGAGCATTTAAACAAAACTAATCTGAGTATTCACTGGCCTCATACAGTCAAAGACTTAGTATAAAATGCAGTATTGTATAATTAAACAATAGATGAAAATGTTCTAGAATGTTAATTCAGTTACTTATACATTGCTTTGCTGGTATGTATTTGGCCATCATATCCTCTCTTTTGTGTAATTCTTTGGTATTTATAATCAGACTGGTTGTTTTTCTTGTCCTTATGACAGTTGGTTAATCTGTTTACATAGTTTTATCCTAATCTCTATTTCTTTCTTTAAGTATGAATTCACTCAAGAAGGAAAGAACAGATGTTGTTTCACTTTGTATTTTGTAAGTTTGTGCATGATCTCTCTTTAGAGTTCCACATGGTCAACCTCTTTTTCTTTGACCTGTTGTGTTCCACTTGATAGCTTGTTTTGGGATTCTCTGACTGTTTCTTCTCATCACGTGACCGATATATGTCCATCTCCTTTTTCTGATCACATATGAGGCAACAATATTTTGGCCCTTAGGCCATCATCAGGAAGTATTATATCAGCTCACTGATCTCTATAAAACCCCTCTATTTCTACCAATGATCCACTGGTTTTGTGATAGCATCATAACAAAACTGACTGGGTACTACAGCTGCACAACATTATCTAAAGTGATGTCCTTTAAGTTGAGTCTTGAACTAATGCAACACATGAACATAGCCAAGTTGGAGCTATACTGTAAATCATCCACTAGCAAATCTCTGAATCTCTCAAGCTGTTCTCTGACTGGTGTGTGGATAAGTGTTGTCACATTAAACTACTGACTGCAGGATATGAGATCAAACTCCTGACAACTGCAGGATATGAGATCAAACTCCTGACGACTGCAGGATATGAGATCAAACTCCTGACGACTGCAGGATATGAGATCAAACTCCTGACGACTGCAGGATATGAGATCAAACTCCTGACGACTGCAGGATATGAGATCAAACTCCTGACGACTGCAGGATATGAGATCAAACTCCTGACGACTGCAGGATATGAGATCAAACTCCTGACGACTGCAGGATATGAGATCAAACTCCTGACAACTGCAGGATATGAGATCAAACTCCTGACGACTGCAGGATATGAGATCAAACTCCTGACATTTCTGCTTCTGGTCTTCCCACTGCTTCCATAGTTTATGGCTGTGCCTTTCATCTTCAGCTCTCAAATCATGAAATCTCAAATAATGAAATAAATCTCAAATAAACCAGCAAGAAGATTTTGAAAATGTGAAAAGATAAATTTGAATAAGAAAAGGTTTACATCTGTAACATGGAACTTGATGGCAGAAAAACAAACTTTTTAACTGAGGCAATGTAAAATTTGGTGAGTATAAAAAAATGAAACAATGATCACACTTACTTGTATCTGCTGTTGAATGGCAGTCTGTTGGGGAGAATGCCGACCTGAGGGTAGTATGCAGCATAAGATGGCCGTGTGTATGTCTGATTCATTCTCTTGTCCCGAGCATAACCTTCTTTAGCAAGTCTCTTCTCACGTTTTGACAGCCTCATCTCTTTACGATCTATCAGGAGGGACTCGTGAGTGAATGGTTGCTGGGGACAAGAAAATTATCACATAATGTAATCATTTGTTTTTTTTATCTGTAGCATTCTGAAGCGACATTTACATAACTTTTCTGTAACTTCCACGGCATCAAATACAATTATGTCCAAATTAAGATTATGACTCATGGATGCAAGGTCTCCCAGTAAGTTCACACAGGGATAAAAAAAGCTTGTGATGAAAACAAGGAATGAACTATGCTGGCTTTGTTTATTTTTTCTGACGACCCTAAAAAGATTTTACAGCAAGATCCACCACCATAAATCCCTTCCCTAATAGGCAAGCTGTAGTATCTAATGCTGGGTTCTGTGATCATCACACTAAATTAAGATAGTATCCAACACTGGGCTCTGTGATCACATTTTATTATGATACATCTGCTGACTGTGAGATACATGCCATATCTCTCTATATCAGAGTTACAACTCGCTATTTTGTCATTCCCAAAAACTCACCACTTAGTATAAACCATCACTAAAATGTTTAACAAGATGCCAAGTTCTAATCTTGTAACAACAAGGAGTTCAGCTTACCTTTGTTAGCCAATGTCCATGTTTCTCGAGAACACTCAGCATAACTGAATCTTGACCATATTTAGCTGCGGTATTTGAGAAGTCTGGTATAGGGAACTCTTGATCCTTGAGAAACAAAACACGATTAGTCCTTTGTTCAGCTCCAAGTACTCAGCTATTCTGTGTGCGTGTGTGCAGGGACTCACTACTACACTCAAACCAGCTACAAGTATTGTGCTAGTGTGTGTATGTGTGTGGGAGACTTTACTACACCCAAACCAGCTCCAAGTATTGTGCTGGTGTGTGTATGTGTGTGGGAGACACTACTACACTCAAACCAGCTCCAAGTATTGTGCTGGTGTGTGTGTGTGTATGTGTGTGGGAGACACTACTACACTCAAACCAGCTCCAAGTATTGTGCTGGTGTGTGTGTGTGTGTGTATGTGTGTGGGAGACACTACTACACTCAAACCAGCTCCAAGTATTGTGCTTGTGTGTGTGTGTGTACAGACTCACTACCACACACACACTAAGACCACTTACAGAAGGTACTAAAGCTAAGAAAAAGTGCTGAAGCACCAAGAAGGTGTTATTGTTTCAATAGTTTACTGTACACTGTCTTGAGTGAGTGTGAAACACATTACATACAGAAACCTTGACAAAACCAACTGTGGAAATAGATGCCACAGGGGACCCTTGAAAATCTGCCGAAATACTAGTATAGTAGTAGTACTTGTATAGTTGTGAAACAATAAAAACTCACAAGAGTTGAGGTCAAAACAGTACACAGACACACACACTACATTTCAGAACTCCTATATTTATGAGGCCTGTTAAAAAAGTATCTGACCTTAATGTTTCCTATGGAAACAAACAAGTATGGTGGGGGGTGTGTGTTGGTTCCCCTTCAACGGGAAGGGTGAGGGGACCTTATTTGTTCCCACCTGCAGAGTACACCAGATGCTGGCAGTCGGGCTGTGAGTAGGTGAGTATAGTGAACACCTGTTGGATTTTCACTAGCCATGAAATTACAGATTAACTTGAGCAGTGGCAATGCATCAAATTTTGCCAAAATCTTGGCGATATCAAAGTGGAAAATGTAACAATCATTTGGCGATGATTCCATGAGCATTGCACAAATTAAGGAGCAGTACAATCAATAAAAAAAAAAAGAACAAATATATCCATACTACAAGAGCTTAATATTGAAGAAGGCTGGCTAGTAAGGAGGATTAAAGAGAGAAAACTTAAATATTTTGGACACATTAAACGTCATGATAATCTAGAGAAAACTGTCTTTGAAGGGTACATAATGGGAAAAAGAAAGAGAGGAAGACCAAGGCGAAGATGGCTGCAAGACATCATTGATGATCTGCAAATGGATGCATCAACAGCAGGCCATCTTGCTCACAACCGAGAGGCCTACAGGAGTGCTGTTAAGGAGGCAAAGTTCTGCAAGGGACATGCAAATGAATGAATGAATGACAATCATTTGAAAGATGGCTGCACATTAGTTGAGAGCAGACCACGTTCTGATAGACCCTCAACAAGCCAAAATGAGGTGATTGACCAAGTGTGGACTTTGGTCATTCATAACCATCATGTCATCATACGAGAACTTACAGACGAGGTGGGGATTTTGATGGAGGATTTGGCCGAGGAAAGTGTGAAATTTGTGCTAAAGTTATCAACCATGGAGTAGAAGCAACTCCACCTGAAAGCCATGCAAGACATGTTGGACTGCACAAATAGTGACACTGACTTCCTGAACACCGTGATCATTGGTACTGAGTCATAAACCAAGATGCAATTGTTACAGTGGAGACATTCATCATCCCCATGGCCAAAGAAAGCAAGGCGGGTGCGAAGTAATGTTGAAGTCATGTTGATCATTTTCTTTGACTCCTGTCAGGTATGCATCATGAGTACAAACCACAAGGTCAAAACATTATCAAAGAGTACTACTACCTGGAGGTCATCCATTGTCTTCATGATGCTGTGTGACATAAATGACTGGACCTGTGGGCAAAGGAAACCTGGCAGCTCCATCATGACAACACATCAGCCTATTCTTTGCATCTGATTCAGACTTTCTTGGCCAAACACAACATTACTCTGGTTCGTCAGGCTTCATACTCTCCCGACACGGGTCCTTGCAATTTTTCGGACCGTTCCCCAAACTAGAAATGTCACTGAAAGTGACCCGATTTGAGCCACAATAAGACATGCAGAGCGTGACATCCGAGTTGTACTCTATTCCCAAAGAGGCCTTTGTGAAAGCTTCCAACAATGGTGGGACTGCTGAGAGAAGTGTGTGCAGTCCCGAGGTGAGTACTCAGAAGGGGAGTAGGGTTTCAGACCTGAGTGGGTTACTGTATTTTTCCCGACCAAGAGTCAGATACTGTTTGAACAGGCCTCATAAACTGCATAAGATCTTCAACTAATTCATGTTTCATAAGTTAGAACAAAAAGTAACAATTCATCTAAATTTGTCCTCATTTACTCTATTACAAACAGTGGTCTCTATAACTAGTCAGTATAATATAGAACTAAGGACAAAAACTTGCAAACCATAGTAATGTAGCAGGAACTTCAAGAGACACCAGTCTAAAACACAAAGGTCTTCTGTTAAATGCTGGTCACAGAAAGGATCTTACCTCAAAATCCAGCAAATTCTCAACCTGTCTTCGAGTCAGTTTATTTTCTGGATTCATATCATCCACAATACGATCTGGGAAAATTATCAAGACAGAAACTGCTTCATGTTTTCATTGTAACTGACGCACCAGACAAAATTAGAAAAAAAACACAATTTGTAACTTAACTGTTACTTCTTACAATTATCACAGGTCTAAAAATGTGTTTCTTTTTTTAAAGAAACTTCTCTCACACCTCCAGCAAGATCCACCAGTTAAGAAGGCACGGACGTTCCACTTGTATCACATCACCTGGGATTTATCTTTTTGTTTTAAATTTCAAATTATTTTACAAATTCTACAATGTATGTCATCTAGAAACTGTCCTTTTCATCTTCTCTCTCTCTCTCTGACTAGTGATGGCCTATTCTGTGTTTGGTGGCCATCTACGTTACTCTAAGGATGTTGCTCAGGATGTAGAAGCATGGACTTTAAAAAAATAACAGAAAAGAAAACTGACACTTTCAAAATGTAATACTTGTACATGTAGGAACTCCCTGTAACTGTGAGCTATTGTTCTTTGCAGCCAATGCTGTAGAGGTGTTGAGGCACAGCATTGTGTTGGTGTGGGAGCAAGTTATGGCAGCTACTTCTTCAGTCCCGGAGTACAGCTAAAAAGCAGGGAGTGTGAAATGCTTCTTTAGTAGACTCCACCACCATGGGGACTATGGCGATCCCTGGTCCATTAGTCAAGCTAGGCCTGTTACTGGGGGTACCACGGAGAGGTGGGACAGGGTCTTGGGCAGCTATGGTTCGCTAACCCTGATGCTGGCATATCAGCTATGGGTCACTGACTGCCTCATTGGACAAGCGTCTTCACTTCCTTCAAAATGTGATGACAATAAGCGGAGTTGACATAAATAGGAGTCCTTTAAAAAGGATTTAACTGGGACTGTGTGTGTCCGTCTGTCCCACATTTGCTATATTAAACACATAACAAACAGCCAAAGCTATCATCATCAGACACAATATGTACTAATCACAAAATATATTAGTCACAAAATATATTAATCACAAAATACAGTAAGTCTTAGTCTTATGATACAGAAAACACTATAATTAAACAGCATCTGACTTGTCAGTGGTAGTACTTAAAAAAATGTGTGATTCTGCATTGTGTAGTGATAACTGGTCTATTAATAAAAAGTCATTTAAATGCGATAGAGCACTAAAAACATCCTGCGTCACCATCAGGCATACTGTAAATGAACGAGTGCACAGCCTCGAACGCACTTACAGAGTGAGTGCAAGAAACAGTTTTAGTGGCCGACTGGTTCGTGGACTCACTAACGTCATCAGCGCTATCCTCGGCGTCGCTGTCTACCTTGCTTTTACTGCAACTAGCGACGATCTCTTCGACTGAATACGTTTCCATTGATAGCAAGGCGTCATCAGCTGAAACGAACTGATCAAACGTGACATTTTCATCAGAAAATGCTGCCCACTCTTCATCTGTGATCAAGTCCAGGGAAACGTCACATATATCGCCGGCATTTGTATTGATAACTGGTTCAGGCAAGAAAGTAAGCTGCGATTTATGAAAGCAGTTCATAATCATTGACTGACTAATGCTATTCCATGCCGCATGTTTAAAATTAATCACTATCTTGAAGTTGATACCAGCGACATGCTTTTGTTCCACAGCATACAGCACATGACGTACTATTCGCATTCTGTACTGTTGCTTGAAGGCATTGGTCGAAAGGCTGCAGCACTCTGGCTGTGTTAGGTGACAGGAAAACAAGCTTTGTAGCCATCAGATTGGTGATGTCAGTGTGTGCCAGACAGTTGTCAGCAAACAACAAAATGTTTCTGTTCATTATGTTGTCAAAAGAAATGACTCAGTCCTCAAACAGTTCACTTGTCAACCAAGCACGCTGGTTGGCCTTGTAAGTGATGGGCAGGCTCTTTACGTTCTTGAAGCACTGCGGATTTCGTGACTTTCTGATAACAAGAAGTGGAGTCTTCTCAGGGCCAGGCATGTTACAGCACATGACAGCTGTTAAGCGGTCTTTAGAACGTTTGCCACCGTGGCACTTCTCATCATGAAAGCACAAAGTCCTGTTTGGTAGCAGTTTATAAAACAAACGTTTCATCCATGTTAAAAATGTCATCTGGGCTGTACGCATCCACAAATTTTGACAGGCAAGAAATCCAATCATTAACGACATTGGTGTTAACTTGAACCACTTCACCTGGAGTGACCTTAAATGTTATGCTGTGGCGTTTCTTAAAGCGCTCAAGAAAGCCATTCGAACACTTCCAGTCAAGCATATTCATTTCTTTCACAAAATTTTCTGTGATTTCTGCCAGCATAGGACAACACACAGGCAACTGTGCAGAACGTGTCTGTTTGAACCATTTCAGCTGAGCACACTAATTATCCATGTAGGAACTCGCACGCCTTTGCTTACAGTTTGACCTAACTAAAGACAAGTGAAAGTCTCGTTCAATTTTGTCTCGGTTTTTAACAAGTTTCAATACAGTTAAAATGTCAATTTCAAATTTATCCGCCATGTCTTTTCTTGTAACTTTTTCATCAACTTGCTTCAGAATATCCATTTTACTGTTGAAATCCAGATCAACACGTTTGCATTTAGTAACCATTACCTATCACAACAAGAACCAGAGAGAACTTCCCGGCTATACAATTCACAGTACACTATTCGATTCTGACTATCACCTCACGTTGCCAACTTAACACTGCCCACATCTTGATAAAAAAGTCAATGACCGCAAAAAAAAAAAAAAGCCCGATTTTAATCACGAAAGGGCGGCTGTGGTAAGCCTTTCATTCACACCTCGTGAGTTTCGATGCCCACATGCTCAAAAGGTCGATGCGGCAATTACTCTGTGATCAAATGGCGGCACCTTCTTTGATGAATCATGAAGCTGATAACACTTTGAGATGTTTGCAGCTTGTACTCGCCCAGTCTGTGATACAAAGCGGGGTCTTTAGCTCCACTGGATGCAAAAATACCGTGACATTAACCGATTTGTGGCAGTAAGCAAGGTCATATTAACATGAGTAAAATCCACTGATTACTTATAGGAGTTGGCCGGGGATACAAATGTATGTGACAATATCCAGATGGTGACATAAAGCGATGTAATAAAGTGGATTCGACTGTACTAAAATATTTTGGTCACACTAAGAAATACAATGAAAACCATATCTCTAGAAAAAAATAACACAGGGAAGGCAATAACACAGAGAAGTGGACAATATTAACAAATGAACAGGAATCAGTAGTGAACTGTGAGGGAAAGGGACAGTACAAGTTTGACATTAATTGCAGCCAAACTGATCTGTGGGGATGGGATATGAAGATGATGATGATATGTGTCTCCATGTAAGTGGAGCAAACTTCAAAACAAATGCTACAAGAGTACCTATCTCTTGCTTATCTACATCACAAGACCAGAAGCATTTAACCTAGCCCTTTCTCATCTATATCACCAGACCAGAAGCATTTAACCCAGCCCTTTTTTCATCTACATCACAAGACCAGAGACCCTTAGCCTAGCCTTTGCTCACCTACATCACAAGACCAGGGACACTTAACATGAGACAACTGTGAAAATCTTAAGAAAACTATGAACTTTGTCTTCAAAAAATGACCCATTTAAGATAAATTTAAAAAAAAAAAAAGAAGCTACAACTTTGCTCTTGACTGGCAAGCTATGTAGTCTCCTTTCTTGGGGGGGGGGGGGAAATAGGTAGACCATGTAATGTTAGTCATGTTGGGAGATGACTTAATAAATACAGTTACAATATTCAGTGTCTAACAAACTCTGCCTATCTGCACAAGTTCAACAGAAAAACATGAAACATTCTGCAGAAAAATAAAATTTAAAATCAACTGGCAGTGAAAAGGACCTGACATTGAGCAGAAGTTTACCTGACATTCCTTGCTTGTTAATCTGTCTATCATATATACGTTTCTCCAGGGTGTTGTCTGTGATAAGTCTGTATACATACGAGCTTTTTATCTGACCAAAACGGTACACGCGACAAATTGCTTGGCAGTCATGGCAAGGATTCCATGAAGCATCAACAACAATGACACGATTGGCAGCGATCAAGTTGATCCCAAGGCATCCGGCTCTGCAGACATTCAGAAAAAACTCAAAATACGTATCCTCATGATACATTCCTACAGGAATACCCGAGTGATTTTCACTGGATGTTTCCACATGAACATATCAGTAATTTCCACTACACATTTCTAATGGAATATGTGAGTAATTTTCACTTGATATTTCTATAGAAACGTGTGAGTAATTTCCACTACACATTTCTAATGGAATATGTGAATGATTTTCATTATACATTTGTACTGGAACATGTGAATGATTTCCACTATACATTTGTAATAGAATATGTGAATGCTCTCTAGGAAGATAAGATCACTGACAACAAAACTAAAACAAACACTAAAACATGTCCTTCTTCTCACAGTCAGATCTTTCAACCTCTTGCTAGAAACAAGAAAAAAACTCAATCAACTGTGCTTATAAACTCACTGTGTTCATTAACTCTGTCTCCTCAAGCATGTTTAAGTTTGTGACCATCCACTTCTCTGACTTCCTGTTCATTATCTCTGTAATTCATCACATCTTCACCCAACCTTGTCCACATCCTCTCTCAACTCTCCTCACTCCTTTAAACTCTGCCAACATCTTCTCTCAACTCTTCTCATTCCTTTAAACTCTGCCAACATCTTCTCTCAACTCTTCTCACTCCTTTAAACTCTGCCAACATATTCTCTCTACTCTCCTCACTCTTTTAAACTCTGCCCACATCTTCTCCCAATTCTCCTCACTCCTTTAAACTCTGATAACATCTTCTCTCTACTCTCCTCATTCCTTCAAACTCTGCCCACATCTTCTCTCTATTCTCCTTACTTCTTTAAACGATAAATTAATTCTTTCTGTGCTTTTGGTATATATCGACTCTTCCGGTATACCCGGTGTTTGCGAATGGTCATTATAATGATCATTGGTTTGTTTCATTAAAACAAGCAGTGTAACATTTAGATTGTACATATTTCGTCCGCGATTCCGGTGACACTTTTCAAAATGGCGAAAGAGTGCCTAGTTACGAGCGATGCCGAGCGAGAAAAAGGAACAGAAAGACCGAAATTTTTCAATTTTTGATGATGTAGATAGGGGTATGGACATGGCCTGTGACCACCCCACTGCTCTTGAATGTATCCCAAGTAGATCTAGACATATTTAAACGACTGGAGAGGTAGTTAGGAGTTATTTCAGACATTAATTTAGCGAGAATGCAACACAGAATCAGAATATGAGATCGACAAGTAGATCTACACATCTCAGATGGTAAGTAGTGCATATCTAGACCTAGCTGATGGTGAGCTGGGCACAATCAGTGTCTAAAAACATCACATTACTTCTTTTTTCTTAAAAAACTCTGCATTTAAGAAATTTTCATTCATTTAGTTATACTTTGAAACATAATAAGTATACGAAAGTACATGGAAATATTGCTTTCCATTCCATTTTATAACTATACCCCCTAACATATCAAGACCCGCGTTTTTACTCCCGCACTCCAGAACATGTCCGTGTTTCTTCCTCCAGCATGGGAAGAGTTAAATGATAACATCTCAAGTTTTTCTTCTGATATGATCCTAATTATTTCAGCTTCCTCACAGGCTACATCTGTGCCTGCCAAGTCTCAATCAAATATGTGCCTGCCTAAGTCTCAATCAAATATGTGCCTGCCAAGTCTCACTCAAATATGTGCCTGCCAAGTCTCAGTCAAATATGTGCCTGCCAAGTCTCACTCAAATATGTGCCTGCCAAGTCTCAATCAAATATGTGCCTGCCAAGTCTCAGTCAAATATGTGCCTGCCAAGTCTCAGTCAAATATGTGCCTGCCTAAGTCTCAGTCAAATATGTGCCTGCCAAGTCTCAGTCAAATATGTGCTTGCCAAGTCTCAGTCAAATATGTGCCTGCCAAGTCTCAGTCAAATATGTGCCTGCCTAAGTCTCAATCAAATATGTGCCTGCCAAGTCTCAATCAAATATGTGCCTGCCTAAGTCTCAATCAAATATGTGCCTGCCTAAGTCTCAATCAAATATGTGCCTGCCAAGTCTCAATCAAATATGTGCCTGCCTAAGTCTCAATCAAATATGTGCCTGCCAAGTCTCAATCAAATATGTGCCTGCCAAGTCTCAATCAAATATGTGCCTGCCTAAGTCTCAATCAAATATGTACCTGCCTAAGTCTCAATCAAAAATGTGCCTGCCTAAGTCTCAGCCAAATATATGCCTGCCAAGCCTCAGTCAAATATGTGCCTGCCAGGTCTCAGTCAATAATGTGCCTGCCAAGTCTCGGTCAAATATGCACATGTTTGTTTTTACTCTAGCTCCCCTTATTTCAAGTGTCTGTGACCTAGTCAAACCTGTTTTCCTGTGTATGTTTGGTTCCTTTATTTCTTTTTTTTTTTTATGATCTGATCCCAGTCAAATTTGTTTTCACATTTCCCAAGCAGGCTGCACAAAGGACTTACTTTGTGGACAGAAGAAACACCCAAATATTGCTTTCTGGATCATTGAACTGGTTGATGAGCTTTTCTCTGTCCTGGGCTGATGTGCTTCCATCAAGACCTACATCAAAAGATTAAACTACTCAGTGAAATGTGCCTGTGATTTTATTCTGACTGGGAGAATGCTTATTAAGTTTGTTCTGAAATCAAATTCAGTGAGTAATGATGATGAAGGCAAACTGTTTTACTATTTCTTATATTTATACAGCTGTAGGTTTCTGCTTACAAGAAGCTAGAAAATATGTGGCTTTTTTTTTTTTGGTTACACAAAGCTGCAAAATATGTGAGCTTTTATTTGGTTACATGAAAGTAAAAAGGTAAAGGTAACCCTGTCATGCCTTACAGGCATATAGGGATATGGTGTTAGTGGCCATATTTTCCTTGACCTGTCATCACACTAGAGGGTGATATGGTCAGTATCACGCCTGGCCGTCTTTCCTTCCCAAACTTCAGAAGAAGTCGGGTACCCATTTCTACAGCTGGGTGACTGGGGTGCCTCCAGCCAGATTCAAACCCCCTGACTTTCGCCATGAGACCAGTGCACTAACCACTTTACCACTCAGACACCCATGGTGTAAGCAGACGGAAAATAATGTAGAAAATAAATAAATAAATACAGACACACATTACATACATATGCATATATATATATATTGGTTTTTTTTGGGGGGGGTGGGGGTAACACAAAGCAAGAAAATATGTTGGTATTGTTTAGTTATAAGATGCTAGAAAATATGTAGGTTTTTTTGTTTCAAGAAGCTAGAAAATATGTAGGTTTTTTGTTTCAAGAAACTAGAAAATATGTATGTTTTATGTTTTAATAAGTTAGAAAATATGTAGGTTTTAAATTATTAGGAAAGAAAATATATAAGTTAGAGATTACTGGGATAGAAAATATTTCGGATTCTGATTTATAGGCTATGGTATATCTATGATTACTGGGATAGAAAATATTTCGGATTCTGATTAATAGGCTATGGTATATCTATCACAGCTTCTGATTACCAAATTAGAAAATATGCAGATTCTGATTAACAGGCTAGAAAATATTAAGACTTATGGTCACCAGACTGGAAAATACATAAACACACAAATACTTTTTTAAAATGTAGTGTAACACATCATTGGTGCATATCAGGATGTCCTAGCTGCACGTCCAGTAGACTAGATTGAGCTGGACTGGTTGAGTCACTCCCGCGCTAGAGCAGTTTATGTAAGATGTTTCAACACCTCATTATGTTTGTGACGAAGCAAAATATCAACCAGCGGTACACTATCAAATTTGGCCACTGAGACATTTGAAAATCTAACTGAAGCTAATGGAGATGCCAGTCTATCAAGAAATATGGTCTTCAGGTGGCACAAAACTTTCAAAGAGGGTCAAGAAAACGAAGACAACCTTTGTTCTGGAAGGCCAATCTTGTCACAGACAATGTGGAAGTTGTGCAAGCTGTGATGGCGAAATACTGCTGGCTGAGTATCAGGATGATTTCAAAAGAAACAGGCTTGAATAAAAATGTTCATAGAATTTTAACAAATGTTTTGCACATGCAAAAAAATTCATCAAAATTTGTGCCCAAACACTCATCTGTGGAGGAAAAAAAGAGAACCGGTTGGAAATTTGTCAGGGTTTGCTGGGGAAAGACTTAATTTCTTGGATAAAGTAATAACAGGAGATGGTTCATGGGTGTTCAACTATGATCCAAAGACCAAATGACAAAATGAGGAATGGTACACAAAAAATTGCTCCCATTTGAAGAAAGCACACATAGGCAGATCCAGTGTGAAAATTATTACTATCATTTTTCTTCAACGACAGGAACTGTACACAAAGAATATGCACCTCCAGGACAGACAGGTAATCAGGCCTTGTACAAAAATTCTTGGAATGATTTTGAAAACAGGTCCAGCGAGTCTGAAAGGGATGTTGCAGGTGACTGGACGCTGGACCATGATAATGCACCTGCTCACACAGCACTTCAAATTCAAGAGTTTTTTACAAAGAAAAACATTCCTACACTTCCACAACCTCCCTACAACCCAGATCTAGCTCCGTGTCATTCTACCTCTTAACCTTTGTTGAAATCTAAGTAGAAAGCTCACCATTTTGGAATTGTAGAAAACATTTTAAAAATTGTAATTAATGAACTAAACACATTTACAGAAATGACTTCCAGTACTACTGTGATCAGTGGAAAAAAACATTGGAACTACTGTGTAACTTCCCAAGGGTCATACTTTGAAGGAGATAACTTGTAAATTCATGTGAGTAATATATACATCTAAATAAAGAATCAGTACACTTACTTTTGGGACACTGTAGTATGTGTGTATGTATATATATATACACCGTCCAAAAAAAGAAATGCATAACTACTGATGACCCAATTTTAGCCACAACGTTGATATTCTATAGCTTTTTAAATCGAATTAATAAAATTTTCAAATTGCACACAATAATACCTAAGGGTTTAAACACTCACTTGACATTTTCTTGTATCTGTGTGAGGAGAATTTGTTAGTCCCAGGGGTTCTCAAGTTAGTATGGTGTGTGTGGCCTCTGCTTGCATCGATCAGCGACTGGCATCTCCTGGGCATAGATGCGATCAGATGTTTGATGTGCGCCTGTGGGATGGCTGCCCACTCTTCCTGGAGTGCCTGCCATAGATCACGACGATTGGCTGGAGAAACGTTTCAACGACAAACACGTCTTTGCAGCTCATCCCATAGGTGCTCGATCAGATTCATGTCTGGAGACAGGGATGGCCAGGGAAGGGCAAGAATGTTGTTGGCAGTCAGGAACTGTGTGGTGAACCGTGCAGAATGGGGTCTGGTGTTGTCCTGTTGAAACACAGACCTCTGCACAGCCAAAAATGGAAGGACATAGGATTGAAGGATTTCACTGATGTATTGTTACACATTCAAGCCTCCTTCAATCTGCACCAATGGACTCCTTCCATTACTGACGTATCGATACGCATTCAAGTCTCCTTCAATCTGCACCAATGGACTCCTTCCATTGAAACTGATCATTCCCCATACCATTACACCTCATTTGGCCTATGGTAGACCCCTCTCTGCATATAATGGTGGTGCAACAAAAAGGAAGATTCATCACTAAACCAGAAACATCTCCACTGATTGTCCGTTGTCCAGGGCCGATGGTTGTTTGCTCAAACAAGTCAATTTTGGCAATGGCGTCTTGTTAAGAGGTCATCGTGCCACCAGTCCAGCTTCAAGCAGTCTATTCCGGACAGTTTGATCAGATACATGACGTCCTGCAAGCAGTGACTGAGCACCTGAGGAAGCTGTTGTAAACCTTTTTCTGAGGTGATAAACCAAAATAATGTGATCATCAGCTGCTGTTATCATCCTGGGTTGTCCACTGCGGTGCCAGTCTTCAACTGAGCCAGTGGCTTGGAAACAGTGCCAAAGTCGACTGATGGTACTCTGCTGCACATTTAAATGTCTGGCAACCTGACTTTAACTTTCACCTGCTTGCAGGCGACCAATAGCAATGTTTTGTAAATTTTGCGACAGACGCGCCATAATTGTCTGCTTTAACTGAATTTATTTGTGTAACCTCATCCTTTTATAGGGTTTCATTTGCGTGGGAAGTGAGTTGTGCTCACCACAAAAATCACGACTTTTCCATAAACGCAATGTGAGTTATGGTAAAATAGATGCGTGATTAGCAAGAGCAGCTACTGCATTCTGACTATACATGAGAATAGCAAAATTCACGCTAAATATAGACCTGATATCTTGGTGACAATTTTTGGTTTGGTTTGAGATACCCGGAAAAAAATTTTCCTCATAACATATAATAGATGAAGCTTATATAAGCTACATGTTTCTTTTTTTTGGACAGTATATATATATATATATATATATATATATATATATAAATAACACCCGAAATGCTAAAAGCTATCAATAGTGACAACATGAGACAACTACAGAGAATGTTTAACAAGATTTGGAAAGAAGAAAAGATTACTTCTAAATGAAAAAAATGGAATCATTGTTAAAATACCAAAAAAAAAGCCAACCTTAGTGATTAACAATTGCAGAGGAGTAACCTTAATATCAGTTGTGTCAAAAGTATTTTGCAAGGTCATTTTGAATAGACTTAAAGATATAGTGGATACTCCAATGAGAGAAGAACAAGCAGGATTTCGAAAAGGAAGAAGCTGTCTCGACCAGATCTTTACTCTAAGAATAATACTTGAAGAACATATTGAAAAGCAGAAACCATTAATACTGAACTTCATAGACTTTAAAAAGGCATTTGATAGCATACACAGAGATTTATTATGGAGAATTTTAAGTCTATATGGAATACCATCTAAAACTGTCAACATCATTAAGGATTTCTACAATGGATATATCTGTGCAGTCAAGACAGAAGAAGGGATGAGTGAATGGTTCTAGATTGAAACAGGTGTGATACAAGGATGTATACTGTTTTCTTTACTTTTTTGGAATAGACGTCATAATGAAAAAAATGCTGCACAGGTAACACAGGTACTGACTGGGTACATGGGACCCAATTAGAATATCTTGATTTTGCTGATGACATAACTCTTATCAGTAACAATGTGAATTCCATGCAAGAAAAAACAGATAGCTTGTCTTCATTGGCTAGCAAAATAGGACTTGAAATTAACAAGGACAAAACAAAAATAATGAAAATTCCCCTTAATCAAAATGGAAAAATATACATAGAAGGGACAGATATTGAAGAAGTCAATCAATTTGCATATCTTGGCAGCTACATAGACCAGGACGATGACACCAGAAAGGAAGTTAGAATCAGAATTGCAAAAGCAGCATCGATCTTCAAGAATCTTGAGAACATATGGAATTCAAAAGTTATAAGCACAAAAACCAAGTTAAGACAATTCAGTTTAAATGTTATATCCACCCTCATTTATGCATGCGAAAGCTGGAAAACTACTAATGAAATAGACAAGAAATTAGACTCTTTTGAAAACAAATGCCTATGGAAAATACTCGGCATCAAGTGGAACAAATTCAAGAACAATGCAAAGACAAGACAGATGACTGAACAACAACCAGTCTCATGTGTGATCAGGAAAAGGAGATGGATATATGTTGGTCACTTGATGAGAAGAAATGATCAGAGAATCCCAAAACAAGCTATCAAGTGGAACACAACAGGCCGAAGAAAAAGAAGCAGACCATGTGAAACTCTGAAGAGGACATTATTAAGAGAGGCCAAATTAACAGGCATAAAATCCTTTGATGAGGTTGAAAGACTCGCCGTAAGATGGGAAAATTTGGTGAACTACTTTGCGAGCCCTATATGACGTTTAACGGCACGGGAAGGATATAGGATATATATATATATATATGTAACTAAATACAGAGGGATCTAAAAAAGTTGTATCCACACTCAAAAAAAAAAAAATTATCTAAGAACTTGTTTAGAACCAGAATGTAGTTAATGCTGCAAAGTGTAGTATGATGTTGTAGAAGATGACATAAACCAAAAACAGACGACATAAGCCATGGGGCAAGGGAAGATCTGGTAGTCCTTGTACAGTTGCAAGTCCTACCTCCTCTGCTATGGTGCTGGAACAGTTTACATGCTCACTATAAAAGTCTATCAAACAATGTGTGCATGACACAGGAGTTAGCAGAGCAAGCATACAACACATACTTACATCAGCAAAATAGAAAGTATACATCCCACGATTATTACATGCACTTAATGAGGACAACCACAGTAGAAGATTGCAGTTTTCTGAGTCATTTCAACATGTAGTACATGAAGATATGGTGTTAATTGAGAAAATGGTCTGGTCCAATGAAGCTCAGTTAAAGCTTAATGGAACAGTTAAACGACATAACTGTGAGTATTGAGCTAAAAAAAATCCACCTGTCAGTTTACCTGGGCTCAATGTCTGGTGTGGATGGATTGATTGATCTTTATTTCAAAAGGGTTAAGAATTGGGCACGCAGGCCCATTTGACATTCTGCCCTTTATCATACATCTTTCACTCTATTCCAGACATTCTACAAATATCCTGTTCATATAACAAACATAACTAACATTGAAGCTGAGAGACATAAAATAAAACATTTACGTGGAATGTCATCAAGAGGTCTAACTGGACAATTCTTTTTTTGAAGATACTGTTACTGGTCAAGATTACCCCCACTTGCTCCAAACATACACTTTACCTACCATCTGCACCGGTGGGTGTAGAAACATCTCCCAGCATGCTTCTAATCCAATCTTTTTTTTTTCATGCCCCAACCACAGAGGTAATTCTGACTTCCTAATAGCAGCCATTAAACACTGTCACTCTGATGACAGAAGCCACCTGGCACTCGATAACCACTACATTCAGGAATGTGGGACATTGGAACCATAGCCTGAATTCAAAATTCAGCTATACTCTTTCTTCACAATCATATTCTTTCCCTCTCATCTACTCTTTCCTCACCTGCAACTAATATTTCAGGACCTTTACTCACTATATCACAAACTCTTTACCCCAGCCATATTCATCTATTCCACTCACCCTTTTCTCAGCTTGACAACCACTATACCCCCCTCTCTCCTTTCCCCACCCCTCCCCACCAACTAGTCATACTTGTATCACACCTCACAATACTTCACCACATGCACTCTCAGATGCAGCTCCTTGCTAAGTGCTCCCTGTTTTTTCTGTTATTTTTTTTCCCTTCCTATTTTTTGTTGTTGTATCACAATTGTGAATTTATATTCTCTCTTCTTTCTGCTATCTCTTTGTCCTTTACATTTCTGTATGATTAAAGTGTAAAGTGAAATGTTAAACTGTGAGTTTGCTAATTAATAAAGCTGTTCCAACTTTTGTTTTAAATACTCTTAACATTTAGAAAATATACAGGCTTTTGGTCATGAGGCTAGAAATTATAAAGACCTGTGGTCAGTGGGCTGGAACATAAGCAAGCCCCTGGAAGTGTGAAGATCAGAAGACTAGGTTAACTATGTGTACTCTGAAGATATACAATCATCTGGCTACTGTTAAGAAAATATGCAGGTTTTTCTGCTCCATGAAAATATGCAATAAAAATAAAAAACCAGAAAACTATAGATATTTTTAAAAAAAGCAAACGCTCACGGAAATAGGTCCTGTTTCTCTGCCAGTTCTCGGTGATTTCTGGTCTTGGGACTTTCAGTCTCCCCATGAACTCTTCAATCTTATTAAGTGTCAGCAGACTCTGACTGTAAGTAAATATTAACAGTCAACAATCAAATAAAATCTTCACTCAACAAATAACTACTAGCTGTAAATAAACTCAGTCAACAGACTGTATTACTGACTGTAATAAAGCATCCATCAACACTTGAACTCTTACTGCTGAAATCATAACTGTATAATATGATTTTCGTGGTCTTGTTCTTTCTGTCTGCACTGTTGGTGTGTACAGTGTGTTAATGGGGCTTTACTTAGGCCGTATCATATCGTAGTGATCACGTTACGCACGTGAATAACAGGGTAGACTTTCATCTTGATCTTCTGAGTTGAGGTTACTGGACTAGTTATACACAGAATTCCAGCTCTCACTCTCACTTGCTGGATTAGTTAAACACTGTTCCAGACATACTTCTCATCCAGGCTCTTCAAAACCTCACGTTGACGACAACTGGTACAGATAGTCAAGTAAATCCTGGGTAACGGTGACTTGGAACATTTATTGATGGAAGGATGATAATGTTGATGAAAATAACATTGAATCCGACTGGTTATCCCTACCATGCAGCCAGTCCATTCA
Organism: Achatina immaculata; assembly: GCA_009760885.1. Taxonomy (NCBI): domain Eukaryota; kingdom Metazoa; phylum Mollusca; class Gastropoda; order Stylommatophora; family Achatinidae; genus Lissachatina; species Lissachatina immaculata. Next base: position 42,513,834 of record CM019716.1, read on the forward strand.
TATGTACAACTGCAGTAGAACTATAATGTTCATATGGTCCACGAAGACATCACACCACACAAAAGAAAAACGTCCACAAAGTTACACGTTCAAACCAAGACTGTCTCCACGCACTCAGCCTTGCCCCCACAATTCCCTGTCAAGGGTTCTTCAGCCCCCGTGACCTTCTCGTAGGATGTCAACAGGAGAAAATTCAAAAAGAAAAACCTATTATAATGCCCTTACTATCAAGCCAACAGCTGTTACACAAATACTGCTATAACTGTATGTACTGCAATCTCTGTAAATGAACTTATGAAGCAAAAAAAAAAAAAAAAAAGTTACACAACATCATAACAGAAAGTTCACGTTACTGAAATCATTAACTCAGTTCACAACATGTTATAGCAATGGTTCAATCATGAACTCAGTAGTTCACAACATGTTATAGCAATGGTTCAATCATGAACTCAGTAGTTCACAACATGTTATAGCAATGGTTCAATCATGAACTCAGTAGTTCATAACATGTTATAGCAATGGTTCAATCATGAACTCAGTAGTTCACAACATGTTATAGCAATGGTTCAATCATTAACTCAGTTCACATGTTATAGCAATGGTTCAATCATTAACTCAGTTCACATGTTATAGCAATGGTTCAATCATTAACTCAGTTCACATGTTATAGCAATGGTTCAATCATTAACTCAGTTCACATGTTATAGCAATGACTCTTTTTTTAGCCATCTCTCCCCAGCCTGAGAACTGCTATTGATCCCTCATTTAAAATACACCAATAGACAGAACCCATATGAAGCCAAGAAGATCTTAAAAATATGCATGCACAGTAATGAGGACAAAAGAAAGTGAGAGATAACTGAAGGAGTGCTGGTACGATGAATTTAAATCTATTACACAAATCAAAATTTTTAATAAAAAAATTTTTTAATTTAAAACATTCATAAATCAATTGAGGAAACCAAGCATTTTCTTTAAAAAAAAAAAATTCAGTAGTCTCCACACCTGCAAAAAAAAAAAAAATCAAGAACAAGACAATGCTGACACAAATCAAAATTTGTTGCCGCTAGTGCTAGTCAATGTAACCATCGATACTGTTCTTTTTTGTTCAGAACTCAGTCCACTAGCTGGTCTGTGGGCCCCAAAAATTATGGACCCCAAGTTAAGAACAAATGGTCTATACTTTAATAAAAATTAGAAGAAAACTAAACCTTACAATAAGCTTTGAAAAAAAAAACAGTGTACACTTAAAACAAAAAACCTGTAACTTAATAAACCTGTAAACAATGCTGTACTAGCCAGTCTAGTCACAGCACTAAAACTTAATAAACCTGTAAACACACTGCTGTACTAGCCAGTCTAGTCACAGAACTAAAACTTAATAAGTAGACATTGTCCTACTTCCCACATTGTTGAGATATGTTTTGTCCAGTGTTGATCATAACAGTCACTATAGGTAATGATGATATACAGATATTATGTCTATATTTTCTCTGTCATACATGAAAGGATGATGTCTTCTCAGAAAACTGCAGGCTTCTCACTTAGCTCCACCATGACAGAGACAACATGAATCTCAGCCTCCTCTACAAAGCTGCACAAGCAACCTTCCACAGAAATGAGATAATGATTTGGTCAGATATGGCTCACCTGCCTGGCAGTGACAGCTAAACCAGCGGCCACATCAGCATGCAGGCAGTAATCTAAAACCAGATAAAGATGACCAAATGAACACTAGCCCTGTAAATAATGGCTGCTATAAACACAGACTGTACCTGAAAATAAGGACCTTGTCTCCAAGAGCCAGACACTCCTCAACCAGAGCATTCATGAGAACAAATTTGCCACTGTTCTCCAGCAATCCAGCTACATAATCCTTCATCAGTGGCTCAGCCTAAAGTGTTCACATAAAAAGCTTTAAAAAAACCTGCATCTTATTTTTAATATTTTTTTAAATTATTAAAATAAGGCACAAAAAAAAAGAATATAAACAGAAGTACCAAATATTAGTTCTCACATTTTTATAATAAACATCCTGAATTTAACAAAAAAATCTTTTTGTGTTCAAATATTTCTACTCTGTTTCTATGCTTGTCTGGAGCTAACTTCGGTAAAGCTACACCAACTGTCGTTTTCTCATGAATATCCTGTTTATTTTAAAACACTGATGCTCATGTTCACAGTCTGTATGCCAGAAACTACAGGCCTTTCAAAAGCAGTTCCATAACACAAGTACCATGTATCTATTTTCAGAGTTTCACTAACCTTATTACTCTGGTAAACCAGCTCAAAATCCACATCCTTTATACCAAGGTCTATTATTCTGCTCTAAAACTGTTATAACCCCATACACCAACATTATCCCCTTGATTTCTACATTAACCTCATACACCAACATTATCTTCTAAATTTCTACAGTAATCTTATACACCAACATTATCTTCTAAATTTCTACATTAATCTTATACACCAACATTATCATCTAAATTTCTACATTAACCTTATACACCGACATATTCTTCTAAATTTCTACATTAACTTCATACACTAACATTATCTTCTAAATTTCTACATTAATCTCATACACCAACATTATTTTCTAAATTTCTTCATTAACCTTATACACCAACATTATCCCCTAGACTTCTACATTTACCTCATACACCAACATTATCTCGTTGATTTCTACATTAACTTTATATACCAATATTATCTTATAAATTTCTACATTAACCTCATACGTCAACATTATCTCCTTGATTTCTAAATTATAAATTTCTACATTAATCTCATACGTCAAAATTATCTCCTTGATTTCTACATTAATCTCATACACCAACATTATCTCCTTGATTTCTACATTAACCTTATACACCAATATTATAAATTTCAACATTAACCTCATACGCCAACATTATCTCCTTGATTTCTACACTAACCTTACACATCAACATTATCTCCTTGATTTCTACATTAACCTTACACACCGACATTATCTTATAAATTTCTACATTAACCTCATATGCCAACATTATCCCCTAGATTTCTCATTAACCTCATATGCCAACATTATCTCCTTGATTTACACATTAATCTTGTACGCCAACATTATCTCCTTGATTTCTACATTAACCTCATACACCAACATTATCTCCTTGATTCCTACATTAACCTTATACACCAACATTATCTTATAAATTTCTACATTAACCTCATACACCAACATTATCTCCTTGATTTCTACATTAACCTTACATGCCAACATTATCTCCTTGATTTCTACATTAACCTTACATGCCAACATTATCTCCTTGATTTCTACATTAACCTTATACACAAATATTATCTTATAAATTTCTACATTAACCTCACATGCCAATATTATCTCCTTGATTTCTACATTAACCTTATACACAAATATTATCTTATAAATTTCTACATTAACCCCATACACCAACATTATCCCCTAGATTTCCACATTAGCCTCATACACAAAGCAACACTATCCTCAACATGTCTACACAGAACAATGTGCTACCAACCCAGTCATAAGTAATGAGATTTTTTTCAACCCCACTCTCTGACGCCATTGATGTCAAAGAAGTGGTTGAGGCAGATGATGCAAGGGATGGTGTGGACTCTGATGGTGTTAATGATGAAGAAGATGCTGGTCTGGCTGCAGCTTTCTTCTTCTTGCTGCTGGGGCCATCTCCTGTGTCAATGTCAAGGTCATTGTCTTTGTCTGCAATGTGCTGAGTCAGAACTTCATGTAGAATGTCTGGATGGTTCCATATCTAAAATGTTAGAGAGAAATATCTGACATTGGCAACTACAATTAGAGAGAACATTTACAATTTATAACTTTTCTAACTTCCAAAAAATAAAAAAAAAGTGTGCATGATTGCAAACACACACACATACACAAATATTATCTTATAAATTTCTACATTAACCTTATACACAAATATTATCTTATAAATTTCTACATTAACCTTATACACCAACATTATCTCCTTGATTTCTACATTAACCTTATACACAAATATTATCTTATAAATTTCTACATTAACCTCACATGCCAATATTATCTCCTTGATTTCTACATTAACCTCATATGCCAACATTATCTCCTTGATTTCTACATTAACCCCATACACCAACATTATCTTATAAATTTCTACATTAACCTCACATGCCAATATTATCTCCTTGATTTCTACATTAACCTTACATGCCAACATTATCTCCTTGATTTCTACATTAACCTCATATGCCAACATTATCTCCTTGATTTCTACATTAACCTTATACACAAATATTATCTTATAAATTTCTACATTAACCCCATACACCAACATTATCTTATAAATTTCTACATTAACCTTATACACCAACATTATCTTATAAATTTCTACATTAATCTCATACACCAACATTATCTTATAAATTTCTACATTAACCTTATACACCAACATTATCTTCTAAATTTCTACATTAACCCCATACACCAACATTATCTCCTTGATTTCTACATTAACCTCATACACCAACATTATCTTCTAAATTTCTACATTAACCTTATACACCAACATTATCTTCTAAATTTCTACATTAACCTTATACACCAACATTATCTTCTAAATTTCTACATTAACCTTATACACCAACATTATCTTCTAAATTTCTACATTAACCTCATACACCAACATTATCTTCTAAATTTCTACATTAATCTCATACACCAACATTATCTTCTAAATTTCTACATTAACCTTATACACCAACATTATCTCCTTGATTTCTACATTAACCTCATACACCAACATTATCTCCTTGATTTCTACATTAACTTTATATACCAATATTATCTTATAAATTTCTACATTAACCTCATACGTCAACATTATCTCCTTGATTTCTAAATTATAAATTTCTACATTAATCTCATACGTCAAAATTATCTCCTTGATTTCTACATTAATCTCATACACCAACATTATCTCCTTGATTTCTACATTAACCTTATACACCAATATTATAAATTTCAACATTAACCTCATACGCCAACATTATCTCCTTGATTTCTACACTAACCTTACACATCAACATTATCTCCTTGATTTCTACATTAACCTTACACACCGACATTATCTTATAAATTTCTACATTAACCTCATATGCCAACATTATCCCCTAGATTTCTCATTAACCTCATATGCCAACATTATCTCCTTGATTTACACATTAATCTTGTACGCCAACATTATCTCCTTGATTTCTACATTAACCTCATACACCAACATTATCTCCTTGATTCCTACATTAACCTTATACACCAACATTATCTTATAAATTTCTACATTAACCTCATACACCAACATTATCTCCTTGATTTCTACATTAACCTTACATGCCAACATTATCTCCTTGATTTCTACATTAACCTTACATGCCAACATTATCTCCTTGATTTCTACATTAACCTTATACACAAATATTATCTTATAAATTTCTACATTAACCTCACATGCCAATATTATCTCCTTGATTTCTACATTAACCTTATACACAAATATTATCTTATAAATTTCTACATTAACCCCATACACCAACATTATCCCCTAGATTTCCACATTAGCCTCATACACAAAGCAACACTATCCTCAACATGTCTACACAGAACAATGTGCTACCAACCCAGTCATAAGTAATGAGATTTTTTTCAACCCCACTCTCTGACGCCATTGATGTCAAAGAAGTGGTTGAGGCAGATGATGCAAGGGATGGTGTGGACTCTGATGGTGTTAATGATGAAGAAGATGCTGGTCTGGCTGCAGCTTTCTTCTTCTTGCTGCTGGGGCCATCTCCTGTGTCAATGTCAAGGTCATTGTCTTTGTCTGCAATGTGCTGAGTCAGAACTTCATGTAGAATGTCTGGATGGTTCCATATCTAAAATGTTAGAGAGAAATATCTGACATTGGCAACTACAATTAGAGAGAACATTTACAATTTATAACTTTTCTAACTTCCAAAAAATAAAAAAAAAGTGTGCATGATTGCAAACACACACACACACACAAATACATACATACATGCATTCAAGAAATTTTCACTTCCTACACTAGAAAAGTTATAATTCCCAAATGGTGAGCATCAAAGGTATAAACTTTCTGCTCACTCGGCATGGACAACTATATCAGCTAAGAGTGCTCACTTACTTTGTGTATTATAACAACTAAGAGTGCCTACTTATTTTGTGTATTATATCAACTAAGAGTGTCCACTTACTTTGTTTATTATACCAACTAAGAGTGCCCACTTACTTTGTGTATTATACCAACTAAGAGTGCCCACTTACTTTGTGTATTATACCAACTAAGAGTGCCCACTTACTTTGTGTATTATACCAACTAAGAGTGCCCACTTACTTTGTGTATTATACCAACTAAGAGTGTCCACTTACTTTGTGTATTATACCAACTAAGAGTGTCCACTTACTTTGTGTATTATACCAACTAAGAGTGCCCACTTACTTTGTGTATTATACCAACTAAGAGTGCCCACTTACTTTGTGTATTATACCAACTAAGAGTGCCCACTTACTTTGTGTATTATACCAACTAAGAGTGCCCACTTACTTTGTGTATTATACCAACTAAGAGTGCCCACTTACTTTGTGTATTATACCAACTAAGAGTGTCCACTTACTTTGTGTATTATACCAACTAAGAGTGTCCACTTACTTTGTGTATTATAACAACTAAGAGTGCCCACTTACTTTGTGTATTATAACAACTAAGAGTGCCCACTTACTTTGTGTATTATAACAACTAAGAGTGCCCACTTACTTTGTGTATTATAACAACTAAGAGTGCCCACTTACTTTGTGTATTATAACAACTAAGAGTGTCCACTTACTTTGTGTATTATAACAACTAAGAGTGTCCACTTACTTTGTGTATTATACCAACTAAGAGTGCCCACTTACTTTGTGTATTATAACAACTAAGAGTGCCCACTTACTTTGTGTATTATAACAACTAAGAGTGTCCACTTACTTTGTGTATTATAACAACTAAGAGTGTCCACTTACTTTGTGTATTATAACAACTAAGAGTGTCCACTTACTTTGTTTATTATACCAACTAAGAGTGTCCACTTACTTTGCAGCACACAGCAAATGCCTTTAGAGGGTTGTTATTAGCCCATGAACAAAGTCCTGACTCTGAGATGGCATTCATGAATTCACAGTAGATCTTCCGCTGTATAGGGCTCAGACGAACCAGAAACACATGTTCCATCTTAGGTGGCAGGCTAAGCTGTAGCACAGTGTGACCTCGCCTAGAACATACATCATGTAAGAAAATAACTATATAACTTTCAGCATGTAGAAAACGTTTCATTCTTTGAAAACCAAAGTACATGAAATACAATTAAATATAAAAAAATGTCTCTGCATAAGTGGAGGATAAACTGCTCAATATATACACTCCAAGAATATCCAACATATAAAGATGTACACAAGCAGACTTGGTAAAGAAATCTTTTTCTGAGACAGAAATTATCTTCTTACATTACATCCTTCCCGTGCCGGTAAACATCACAGTTTGCCAAGATTTCCTGTCTCTGTGAGTTTTTCAATCTCATCAAGGGTTTTTTTGCCCACTGAACTGGCCTCTCTTAACAATGTCCTCTTTAGAGTTTTACGTGGTCAACCTCTTTTTCTTCGGCCTGTTGATAGCTTGTTTTGGGATCCTCTGACTGTTTCTTCTCATCACATGACTGACATACGTCCATCTTCTTTCTCTGATCATCCATGAGACAGGTTGTTGTTTGCTCATCTGTCTTATCTCTGCATTGTTCTTGTATTCGTTCCATTTTACAGTGAGCACTTTCCTGAAGTATTTGTTTTCAAAAGTCTAATTTATTGTCTATATCTTTAGTTGTTTTCCAGCTTTCACATGCATAAATGAGGGTGGATATTACATTTGAACTGAATAATTTTAACTTGGTTTTTTTTTGTGCTTATGAGTGCTATATGTTCTCAAGATTCTTGAAGGTCAATGCTGCTTTTGCAATTTAAATTCTAACTTCCTTTCTGGTGCCACCATCCTGTCTATGTAGCTGCTGAGATATGCAGAATGGTTTACTTCTTCAACAGCTGTTTCTTCTACATATATTTTTCCTTCGTGGTTAATGAGAAGTTTCATTATTTTTGTTTTCAGTCAGTCAGTCATTTGCATGCCCCTTGCAGAACTTTACCTCTCTAACAGCTATCCTGTAGGCCTCTCGGTTGGAAGCAAGATGCTCTGCTGCTGATAAATCCATTTGCAGATTATCAATAATGTCTTGGAGCCATCTTCGCCTTGGCCTTCCTCTCTTTCTTTTTCCCATTATGTATATTTCCAAGAATGTCTTCTCTAAATTATCATGACGTTTAATATGTCCAAAATATTTAAGTTTTCTCTGTTTAATCCTCTTTACTAGCCAACCTTCTTCAATATTAAGTTCTTGTAGTATGAATATATTTGTTCTTTTTTGTGTCCATGATATATGAAGAACTCTTCTGTAGCATTTACATTCAAAGGCAATCATGTGTTTCTCAGCTGCTTTGTTAAGTATCCTCTCCACAGCTTCTTTAGTTGTTTTGTCTTTTGAAGAGCGATAGATGCCCTTCTTTTAATTTCCCTCATTGTATCTCTATTATTAGTTAGTAATGATCCAAGATATTCAAAGCTCTCCACTTCTTCCAATTTTTCCTCATTGATACATATTTCAGCTACATTGTTTTGTCAGCTGTCATCAATTTAGTTTTCTTTGCATTAAGACAGAGGTTCTGCTCTTCGCTATTCTTACGGACTGACATAATCAGTTTTTGCATTCCTTTTTGTGTTGTGGACAGTAACACTGTGTCATCAGCATATCTAATCTCTGGTATTTCATAACCTCCAATTTTTATGGCATCGTAATATTTTTTGTCTACATCTTCTCTAACATTCCTCATTATATTTTCAGTATACAAGTTAAATAAATAAGGCGACAGTATGCACCACTGATGGATCCCTTGTTTTATGTCACACCAAGTCATTGTTTCACCATTTATTCTTACTGCTGCCTGTTGGTCTAGATACAGCAGTGATGTTAATTGTATCAAATGTGTTGGAAATCTCAATTTTTCCATTATTTCCCGGAGTTTCTGGTGTTGTACAGTCAAATGCCTTTGAATAGTCTATAAAAGATAAATACAGATTCACATTAAATTCTCTGCATTTCTCTCTATTATTAATTTTATATTGAATACATGATCTCTTGTTCCTCTTCCTTGGCTAAAACCAGCTTGGACCATATTGATTTCTCCTTATGAAGTCTACCCTTCAACTACATTGCACATTAAAACAGAAATATACTATGGGCACATCAAATCAGAAATATCTACAGACACATTAAAACAGAATATACTATGGCACATTAAAACAGCAATGACTACAGACACATTAAAACAGCAATACACTATGGGCACACTTATACAGCAATATACTACGGGCACACTTATACAGCAATAACTACAGACACATTTAAACAAAAATATACTTTGGGCACTCTAAAACAGCAATAACTACAGACACATTAAAACAGCAATATACTACGGGCACATTAAAACAGCAATACCTATAGGACGTTAAAACACCAATACCTATAGGGGTATTAAAATCGCAATAATTACAGACATATTAAGACAGCAATAAACTGTCGGGTACATTAAAACAGCATTACCTATAGGGACATTAAAACAATGATAACTACATCACATATTAAAATAGGAATAACCACATGGCAATAAACTATAAGACATGTTTGCTCTCTATCTCACATTTAGTTAATCAGCATGTAACTATAGTAGAAAAAAGAAAAAATCTGCTTCTAGTTAATCACCATGTAACTATAGTAGAAAAATCTGCTTTTAGTTAATCACCATGTAACTATAGTAGAAAAATCTGTCTTTTAGTTAACCAGCATGTAACTATAGTAGAAAAAACAGCTTTTAGTTAATCACCATGTAACTATAGTAGAAAAATCTGCTTTTAGTTAATCACCATGTAACTATAGTAGAAAAATCTGTCTTTTAGTTAACCAGCATGTAACTATAGTAGAAAAAACAGCTTTTAGTTAATCACCATGTAACTATAGTAGAAAAATCTGCTTTTAGTTAATCACCATGTAACTATAGTAGAAAAATCTGCTTTTAGTTAATCACCATGTAACTATAGTAGAAAAAACAGCTTTTAGTTAACCAGCATGTAACTATAGTAGAAAAATCTGCTTTTAGTTAATCACCATGTAACTATAGTAGAAAAAACAGCTTTTAGTTAATCACCATGTAACTATAGTAGAAAAATCTGCTTTTAGTTAACCAGCATGTAACTATAGTAGAAAAATCTGCTTTTAGTTAACCAGCATGTAACTATAGTAGAAAAATCTGCTTTTAGTTAAACAGCATGTAACTATAGTAGAAAAAAGATCTGCTTTTAGTTAATCAGCATGTAACTATAGTAGAAAAATCTGCTTTTAGTTAACCACCATGTAACTATAGTAGAAAAAACAGCTTTTAGTTAATCAGCATGTAACTATAGTAGAAAAATCAGCTTATAGTTAATCAGCATGTAACTATAGTAGAAAAAGCAGCTTTTAGTTAATCAGCTTACCTCTGGACAAATCCCTCCAGTAGATTGTGCAGCACATAGGAACGATGCCGCATAATCTTCTTGTCTGTGGCCGTGCTGTCCATACACTGCCCGTTCATAATTGGCCGCTCAAACATGTTGCTGAATTCTGCTTTAGAGCCAAGGAAGTTTGGTCGCACAAAATCCACCATGCACCAGTACTCCATCAAGTTATTTTGTAAGGGATACCCCGTTAGAACCACTCTTCGTCTGAAAATGTGAAGTGAAAAAGTAAACCACTGGATTCCAAAATCATTGGTGGGCTATCACATGAAGTGAGAAGGCATGCCACTTTTTTGTCAGAACAAATGTTTAATGTACTTTCCAACTGCGCAAACATAGCACATAATGTTTCTGTTATATGACTATAAAACTGTCAAATAAAATATCAACTTTCAAACCACATCTTCTTGTCTAGGTTGTCTCAACTTTTTATGATGCAGGGTGTCATGTGTTAGAACTATTGTTTGAAGATTATATAACCCCATGGAAGGGAGCATGTTCTGATCTAAAACTGGACGAAGCAGATGGTACAGCTGTACAACAAGAGAGAAGATCACATAAGAAACAACTAAAAAACATGAGATAAACAATGACTTTCTAAACAGAGAGTGCATGCTGCTCTGACATAAAGCTGTACAACAAGAGAGAAGATCACATAAGAAACAACTAAAAAACATGAGATAAACAATGACTTTCTAAACAGAGAGTGCATGCTGCTCTGACATAAAGCTGTACAACAAGAGAGAAGATCACATAAGAAACAACTAAAAAACATGAGATAAACAATGACTTTCTAAACAAGAGTGCATGCTGCTCTGACATAAAGCTGTACAACAAGAGAGAAGATCACATAAGAAACAACTAAAAAAGACATGAGATAAACAATGACTTTCTAAACAGAGAGTGCATGCTGCTCTGACATAAAGCTGTACAACAGAGAGAAGATCACATAAGAAACAACTAAAAAACATGAGATAAACAATGACTTTCTAAACAGAGAGTGCATGCTGCTCTGACATAAAGCTGTACAACAAGAGAGAAGATCACATAAGAAACAACTAAAAAACATGAGATAAACAATGACTTTCTAAACAGAGAGTGCATGCTGCTCTGACATAAAGCTGTACAACAAGAGAGAAGATCACATAAGAAACAACTAAAAAAGACATGAGATAAACAATGACTTTCTAAACAGAGAGTGCATGCTGCTCTGACATAAAGCTGTACAACAAGAGAGAAGATCACATAAGAAACAACTAAAAAAGACATGAGATAAACAATGACTTTCTAAACAGAGAGTGCATGCTGCTCTGACATAAAGCTGTACAACAAGAGAGAAGATCACATAAGAAACAGCTAAAAAAGACATGAGATAAACAATGACTTTCTAAACAGAGAGTGCATGCTGCTCTGACATAAAACTGGACAGAACAGTTTTGCTGTGGTCTGACAAAAAGCTGCAAAATGGAAATGAAAGAGATAAAGAAATCAATGAAACAAAGAATGAATGCCTGCTGCTCTGACCTTGTCTTGATGTTCTTCAGTGCTTGTGAAATGGCTGTCCCACTGTTTTTGATACGATGACCTTCATCACACATGACCAGATCTGGGCCAGGATCAACCAGCATACTATGCATATCTGTCACAAAATTTCTCACTTAAAAAATTGCCAAGGAAAAACGAGCTCAAATTTTCATTCTCTACAATGAAAAAAACGTTTTTTTCTTTTAAAATGATAATTAAGAATCATACAGCCAGTGTGGTTGATGACACTCATCAAACACTGCTACAATGTGTGTGAGAAGAACAAAGACTGGACATCATGAGACTAACCAATGATCTGATATTGTTCTTTCTTCTCTCTGGAACTACAAGTTGAATGTTTCTTAGCAGCTGATGTCATGAACATGTAACAACTGACAAGCTGTGAGAGGATGGCAGTGGCTTACAGTGGTTTGCTTGATGACCTGCAGTGGCTTACAGTGGTTTGCTTGATGACCTGGGGTGGCTTACAGTGGTTTGCTTGATGACCTGGAGTGGCTTACGGTGGTATGTTTGATGACCTGGGGTGGCTTACAGTGGTTTGCTTGATGACCTGGAGTGGCTTACAGTGGTATGTTTGATGACCTGGGGTGGCTTACAGTGGTTTGCTTGATGACCTGGAGTGGCTTACAGTGGTTTGCTTGATGACCTGGGGTGGCTTACAGTGGTTTGCTTGATGGCCTGCAGTGGCTTATAGTGGTTTGTTTGATGACTTGGGGTGGCTTACAGTGGTTTGCTTAATGACCTGCAATGGCTTACAGTGGTTTGCTTGATGAACAGCAGTGGCTTATGGTGGTTTGTTTGATGACCTGCAGTGTTTACAGTGGTTTGCTTGATGACCTGGAGTGGCTTACAGTGGTTTGCTTGATGACCTGGAGTGACTTACAATGGTTTGCTTGATGACCCGGAGTGGCTTACAGTGGTTTGCTTGATGACCTGGGGTGGCTTACAGTGGTTTGCTTGATGACCTGGTGTGGCTTATAGTGGTTTGTTTGATGACTTGGGGTGGCTTACAGTGGTTTGCTTAATGACCTGCAATGGCTTACAGTGGTTTGCTTGATGAACTGCAGTGGCTTATGGTGGTTTGTTTGATGACCTGGGTTGGCTTATGGTGGTTTGTTTGATGACCTGGGTTGGCTTACAGTGGTTTGCTTGATGACCTGGAGTGGCTTACAGTGGTTTGCTTGATGACCTGGAGTGACTTACAATGGTTTGCTTGATGACCCAGAGTGGCTTACAGTGGTTTGCTTGATGACCTGGGGTGGCTTACAGTGGTTTGTTTGATGATCTGCGGTGGCTTACAGTGGTTTGCTTGATGACCTGCAGTGGTTTACAGTGGTTTGCTTGATGACCTGGGGTGCCTTACAGTGGTTTGTTTGATGACCTGGGGTGGCTTACAGTGGTTTGCTTGATGACCTGCAATGGCTTACAGTGGTTTGCTTGATGAAATGCAGTGGCTTACGGTGGTTTATTTGATGACCTGGGGTGGCTTACAGTGGTTTGCTTGGTGACCTGGGGTGGCTTACAGTGGTTTGCTTGATGACCTGGGGTGGCTTACAGTGGTTTGCTTGATGACCCGGAGTGGCTTACAATGGTTTGCTTGATGACCTGGAGTGGCTTACAGTGGCTTGCTTGATGACCTGGAGTGGTTTACAGTAGTTTGCTTGATGACCTGGGGTGGCTTACAGTGGTTTGCTTGATGACCTGGAATGGTTTACAGTGGTTTGCTTGATGACCTGGAGTGACTTACAGTGGTTTGCTCAATGACCCAAAGTGGGTCACAGTGGTTTGTTTGATGACCAACAGTGTATCTAGAAAGTAAGTTTCTCAGCAGCTTCTGCTACCAAGAGAAACATGGCAAGCCCTACTCATTTAGCCAGGCCAAATCTGCTACTAGTAGAATCTACTGGAAGGTAGGATAGGTGTTTCTGCAAGTTCTGACTTGTTGGACATGGTAGCGTTGCCATCACTCTAGCACTGTTATCTTTGCTACCTCACTGAATAACACATCAGTAACCAATGACTGAATAACACATCACTGACCAATGATCGGATAACACATCACCCATACAATACACATCAATGACCAGTGACTGGATAAAACACCAATGACTGGATAACACATCAATGACCACTGATTGGATAACACATCAATGATCAATAGCTGGATAACATATCAGTGATCATTGATTGCATACACACTGGTGATCAATGATTTGAAACCATAACACTGTTCATGATTTGAGATCACATTGTTGATTAATGACTGGATATCACAACACTAATCAGTGATCTGATATGATACACTAACTGACCAATGACTGGATATTATAACACTAATCAATGATCTGATCTGATACACTGCACTTATATCATAACACTAATCAATGATCTGATCTGATACACTAAATGACTAATGATTGGATATCATAACACTAATCAGTGATCTGATCTGATACACTAACTGACCAATGATTGGATATCATAACACTAATCAGTGATCTGATCTGATACACTAACTGACCAATGATTGGATATCATAACACTAATCAGTGATCTGATCTGATACACTACACTGACCAACGATTGGATACATCACTAACCAATCATGAGACTTTTATTCTTGTCCTCCTCTTCGACATCAATGACCTCAGGCTTAGCTTGCTTCTTGGATCTGCTCTTTGCTTTGCTCGGAACTACTTTCTTTGATGACAGCAGGCGAAACATCTCATAACCCACCACCAAAACTCCTCCATTATCCTTCCATTTTTCTGGAATGCAATACATCAACAAATCAAAAGTATCAGAATACCAACATCTTCTTCACATTTATTTGTAAATAATTCTAATAATGACAATTTGTGAACAAATTTTAGAATCAAGAGCTTTTGCCAACAATGAGAGAACAAGCACAGCCATCAGAGAAATTCTCAAGAGCTTCAGTTAATTCATTTGAACCACAACCTGAAGCAGGAGTTAGAGAACAGTCTCTGTGATGCTGACACGCCTCTGTGAGAATGACAGCTAACACCTCTGTGAGGCTGACACACCTCTGTGAGGATGACAACATCTCAGTAAGGTTGACAGCAGACAACTTAATGACACTTGCAACTTAACACCTCTGAAAGTCTGGCCATTTTAAAAGTAAGAAGGCTCTTATGCTCAGCTGCCACATGGCCCTTGATGTATGCACTTAATGTGTTATGGAATCAAAGGTGGTACCCAAAGGTTAGAAATGAAACTATGCTTGATGCAGGAGATTATACATGGCCATTCATCTATTTCTAGCTGATCTATGATGTCTGTACTGGGATGACTGGATGCAATATATCTCTAACTTCCTGTTTCTTGTTTTTCATGCTGTGATGCATCCAAGCTGTTTTCCTGGTGAGTCCGTCCAGACTGTTTCTCCCACATCTGTTATCACAGCCTTGATATTTTCCTCCTACTTTTCACTACAATATACTTCGGTTTTCAGTGCATTAAAACGATTTCATTATTTGGTGAATGAAGAAAAATACCAGCTATAAAAAAGAGCTGAAGAAAGTTACTCTAAACATACCTATTACTGCAGCTCTAGCAGCAGTTGTTTTCATGCTTTCATTGATAACGTACAGTGGAAATGTTCTAGTCTGTGTCAGATTGTCATCTGGGTGGAGCTTCTCTGGTGGTGGCAACCAATAGTTGAACTCAGCCAACCAGTTTTGAAGAGTATTGATTGGTACAATACACAGAACACGCTTGCCTCCAGTAAAACGCAAGAAGATATCAATGAAGGAGATGAGCTGGAAATGCACAAATAAATGAAAATAAAATTGTGCTCCATGACAGCAATAAAATTGAAAAAAAAAAAGTATAAACGAAGAAAAATGCCAACAAAGATTTGCCCACAAAATGGAACTATAGACATGATGGTCAAAGAAGCCAACAAAATGGAACAAATACAGACATGATGATGGTCAAAGAAACCAACAAAATGGAACAAATACAGACATGATAATGGTCAAAGAAGCCAACAAAATGGAACAAATACAGACATGATGATGGTCAAAGAAGCCAACAAAATGGAACAATTATGGACATTATTATGGTCAAAGAAGCCAACAAAATGGAACAAATATGGACATTATTATGGTCAAAGAAGCCAACAAAATGGAACAAATATGGACATTATTATGGTCAAAGAAGCCAACAAAATGGAACAAATATGGACATTATTATGGTCAAAGAAGCCAACAAAATGGAACAAATACAGACATGATAATGGTCAAAGAAGCCAACAAAATGGAACAAATACAGACATGATGATGGTCAAAGAAACCAACAAAACGGAACAAATATGGACATTATTATGGTCAAAGAAGCTGGTTACAAGGTGATACTTTTTCAATTTTCAACCGTGGAAAGTTACTATGCCTTTCTGTTGATTTCATGGCCACTGAGAATATGTCAACTCCTACTTGTGTGGTAAGAGTGAGGCTTCACTAGCTTAAATTTGTGAGATATGATGACAGCGGTGAACCAAAGTCTCAAAACAGAAACTTGATTCTGAGTATAGGTGAAATATGAATCTAGTCAGGAACATGAAAATAAGGAACAGTGAATGTACATGAATGATTGGTCTTGTTTTAAAGTACATTATTCTGCTTTTTAGAACAACACAAATGTATGTCATGATTAGGTAACACATGACAGACTAAGCAAGCGGAAAGAAATATGTACATAAAAAGTTATCACTTGTCACCTACCTGTATTGTTTTACCGAGACCCATACTGTGAGCCAGAACACAACCAAACCCTGGGGTAGTACGAAATCGTTCTATGGACTCCACCAAGTTGTCATACAGGAACCTCACACCACCAATCTAGGAAAACAAAACTAAAATGCTTATTAGCTCTTTAAACTCTGCTTCTCTGGTGACAGACTCAATGAAAAGTCAGTGAATCTATTTCAAGATGTCTGCTGCATTGACTGTACATGCTTGTGAATAATTTTTTTTCACCAAAATTAATTAAATGATTATGTCATAACACTTATGTAAAATAACATCATGATATATAATGTGATCGTCCTCTTTGGAACACAATGAATCCACTTAAGGATTATGATGTTATGGTTAGAACTGATAAATCTGTGAAAAAACTGCAGTTTAAATCTTGCCCTGACAATTTCAATAAGTCTTCATATTCTGTCGATCAATTCATGTTAACTTTTTTTTTTTTGCAAAAACTGCTAGAAAAACAGCATTCTCATTTACAAGGTCATGTCTAATTAAGTTTAATTATTAATAAACACATTAATACAAAAAGAAATCATGTGCCAGACGTACCTGATGTGGTCTGATAGCCTGGGCAATCTGAGGTGCCAGGTAAATATCAGGTTCATCTGGTGGGTGACCTATGTTGACCTTAACCCTGCCATCGGGGTCAGGGAGGTTGAGGGTGTCATCAATGTGGGCTCCACCATTGTTGACATCTTCAGAATCATCATCGTCATCATCATCATCATCTTCACCTTCATCACTAGGAACCATCACCACTTCATCTGATTCATCATCTTCGAGATCATCAGAATCCTCGGAATCACTGCTCAGAGTTATAACATCTGTCAGAACAAAACAAAAACAAATAGCACATTCACTTTCCTGGAACAAAAATTAATTAAAATCTTATGGAAAAAAATCTACTGAAACTACCAGCAAACCCCTGCATCATCAATATACTGCACAGTGATCAGCAACAACAACAACAACAACAGCAGCAATAGCAACAGCAATAACAGCAGCAGCAATAGCAACGACAATAACAATAGCTGCAGCAATGGCAACAACAATAACAACAGCAATAACAGTAACAGCAATAGTAACAACAATAACAACAGCAGCAGCAATAGTGACAGCAGCAGCAATAGGAACAACAGTAACAATAGGAGCAGCAACAGTAACAACAGCAACAACAACAGTAGCAGCAGCAATAGCAACAACAATAACAACAGCAGCAGCAATGGTGACAGCATCTGCAATAGCAACAACAATAACAACAGCAGCAACAATACCAGCAGCAGCAATAGCAACAACAACAGCAACAACAATAAAAACAGCAGCAGCAATAGTAAGAACAATAACACCAGCAGCACCACAATACCTGCAGCAATGGCAACAACAACAACAATAACAACAGCAGCAACAACAATAACAACAGCAGCAGCAATAGCAACAACAATAACAACAACAGCAGCAGCAATAGTAACAACAATAATAACAGCAGTAGCAATAACGACAGCAGCAGCAATAGCAACAACAATAACAGCAGCAGCAATAGGAACAACAGCAACAATAACAGCAGCAACAGCAACAACAATAACAAAAGCAGCAACAGCAATAACAGCAGCAGCAATAACAATAACAGCTGTAGCAATAGCAACAACAGCAGCAGTGACAATAGCAACAACAGCAGTAGCGACAATAGCAACAACAGCAGCTGCAATTGCAACAACACCAGCAGCAATAGTAACAACAACAACAGCACCAGCAGTAACAGCAAGAACACCAACAACAGCAGCAACACTAACAACAATAACAAAAGCATCAGCAGCAATAGAAAGAACAACAACAGCAGCAATAGCAACAATAATAACAACAGCAGCAGAAACAGCAATGACAATAACAACAGCAGCTGCTGCAACAACACCAACAAAACCTGGCAGAAAGATTTGGAAAAAGCCAGAAGTCACTGTGTAAGCCTTGTAAGCCTAAGTAAACATTTTCTTATAAAAAGCAGAATTTTTGTTGACATTTGTAAGTTTTCACAAACAGGAGTTTGAAAATATTCTGACAAAGAAGTAAAATTCTTATTATAAAAATACCAAACAAATGCAAAATTTTAGAAAATCAAATAAACAACAATGATCTGGCAATGACCAGTTTGATTCTTATGCCGTGATGAAAATTTTATAAAACTGGTAGCAACTAGGATGTAGACTAGGTTTTGATGTCTTCTTTATTTCCCATATCTGAGCCAAAAACAAACAAAAAAAACAGGCTGTACTGAAGACTCCACCACCAAGAAGGAATACTTCAAACCCTCTTCAGTTTACCATAATGAAGAATGCTACAAATTGACTCCAAGCAAACCATAGGGAGGTTGGATAGCCAATGTCAGACAACTCACTGGCCTGAACACTGTACATTCTCTCTATTAGTTCAAGTTTTACCAAAAATGTATAATTCAAAAAAATCTTACACATTTATAATAAAACAAATCTCTCTCTATCTCTCTCTCTCTCACTCACAAAAAAACCAAACCTCTTTGTAACTTACAGTATAACAAATCTATCTATCTATCTCTCTCTCTCTCTCTCTCTCTCTCTCACTTATGAAAAAAAACCAAATCTCTCTGTAACTTATAATAGAACAAACCTATCTCTCTTTCTCTCTCTCTCACTTTATCTCTCTATCTCTCATTTATTAAAAAAAAAAAACAAATCTCTCTGTAACTTATAATAGAACAAACCTATCTATTTCTCACTTATAAAAAAATAAAACAAATTTCTCTATAACTTATAACAGAAGAAATCTGTCTCTCTTTTTATCTCTCACTTTTACTGAACACCAAATCACAAAGGCTAAAAGAACAAGTTTTAAATAATTATGCACAAAAAGACAAAGAAGTGAAGGAATCATGCCGTCGAGACAAACGTCAATACTATGACAACTTAGCAGAAGCAGCAGAGAAAGCAGCATATGCAAATGACATGAAAACCATATATAAAATCACAAAGCAGATGACAGGTAACTTCAGCACAAGATGTGAGAGTGCAATAAGGACACATATGGGACAACTGGTCAGTGGAGAAAGAGAAAAAATTGAAAGATGGAGGGAACCCTTTAACACCCTACTATACAGAACACAAGCAGCACAAACAATAGACATACTTGAACCAAAAACGGAACTAAACATCAATATAGGACCAATAACAATAAGTGAAGTAAAGGAGGCAATAAAGAAGCTAAAATTAGACAGGGCACCAGGTGAAGATGAAGTGACTGCTGAGATGTTGAAAGCAGAAGAAACAGAAACACCAAAACAACTTTGCCAGATACTACAACAAATTTGGAATCTAGAAAACGCTCCAGAGGAGTGGGAAACTGGCCTTATAGTAAAACTACCAAAGAAGGGTGATCTCAGAGATTGCAGGAACTGGAGAGGCATTACTCTCCTGCCACTCACCAGTAAATTATTAGCAGAATAATCATCAATAGAATTGTACCAGCACTTGAGGAAAAACTTCTGAAAGAGCAGGCAGGATTTAGGAAAGGAAGATCATGCATAGACCACATATTTGTACTTAGACAAATATTAGAACAGGCAAATGAGTGGCATAGCACAACATATGCATTATTCATAGATTTTGAGAAAGCCTTTGACAGTGTCAACAGAGATGCACTGTGGAAAATCCTAAGATGGCATGGCCTCCCCCATAAAATAGTTAATGTAACCAAAGCCCTATATGAGGGTTTTCAGTGCAAAGTTATCTGTGGAGAACATACCTCCAGCAGCTTTAGGGTACAAACAGGAGTGAAACAGGGATGTGTACTATCACCAACATTATTTATCTTGACAGTAGACTGGTTAATGAAGGAGGCAACATCAGACAAACGCAGAGGATTACAATGGACCCTTGACACAGTGCTGGAGGACCTTGACTTTGCAGACGACATTTGTCTATTATCAAGCAGTCACAAAGATATGCAAGATAAAATAAACAAGCTAACTCAGAATGCAAACAACATAGGACTAAAGATCAACGTAGGAAAGACAAAGCTAATGAAGCAAAATGTGAACAACAGAAATGTACTCAGAGTAGATAACAAGTTAGTGGAGCAGGTCAACGAATTTGTATACCTTGGCAGCAGAGTAGTAGAAAATGTAGACAGCACAGAGGACATCAACAGCAGACTTACTAGAGAAAACCAGGCTTTTGCAATGCTGCAGACTATATGGAAATCTAAAAAACTAAGCATGAATACAAAAATCAGGATATTTAAGAGTAATGTTCCAAGTGTACTACTCTATGGAAGTGAATGCTGGAAAATCACCAAAACCATAGAAAACAAGTTGAATTCTTTCCAGACTAACTGTTTACGAAGAATTAGAAAAATATTTTGGCCAAACACCATAAGAAATAACATTTTGTTAGCAGAAATGCAGATGAAGCCACTGACAGCAATTATTGAGGAAAGACGCTGGCGATGGTTGGGACATGTGATCTGAATGACTGACATCTCTCTACCAAAAATAGAACTAAGATGGACACCACAGGGGAACAGAAGTAAGGGTAGACCAAAAGAAACATGGAGAAGAAAGGATGTTGAGCAACAGAGGGCTCACCTGGGCAAGAGCAGGAAAAAAGGCAAAGGACAAGCATTTGTGAAAAACCCTTGCGGAAGCCCTATGTGCCCTGGGCACTTAAGGTTCAGAGAGAGAGAGCGAGATCTCACTTATAAAAAAAAAATAAAATCTCTCTGTAACTTATAACAGAACAAATCTATCTCTCTTTCTATCTCTCACTTATTAAAAAAAAACAAAAACAATAAATCTCTCTGTAACTTATCAAAGAACAAATCTATCCCTCTCTCTCATAAAAAAAAAAAAACAAATCTCTCAGATTCTCTTGATACTGCAGAAACTGACTGTGAATGATAAATCTATGAAAGTGACCTACCTGATGGTGGTGAGGTCTCCCTGGTTTCTTTCTTTATCTTGATAACCTCTTTGTCCAGCTGTTTCCTCTCCTTATGTTCAGCCTCTTCTGCCTCCTCCTCAGCAACTGAAGAAAAGTGAGTGCCACTATGTCAGCTTCAACATTACCATATAAGAAATGGTTCCCTCCTCACTTGTGACTTCTTTTAATACAAATTAGGTTTAAGACCCTTCAGTCATACTTGTTACATAACCCCACATCAGTCTTATAAAATAAAAGTAATAAAAAAAGTATCAAAATGAGATCACTGACAGCTGTCAGAATGACGTCACTCATGCTTACGCAGATAGCACAGCTTTCAAAGGCACAGTGAATGCTGGTTATGATGTAATAACAGAATATCCCACACTGCATACAGAACACTGTCCACAGATACATGGATTATGTGCAGAATTCTGCTCTAATTACACCACAGATGTGCTTGCTATTCAGAAGACCCTGGAAAAAACATCTGAAATGATTGTAAAAGTGAAATAAGTGTGTTGCAGCATATAGTAACTTCTGCAATTCCCAGTCAGTCCAGGGGCCACTGACAACTGGGAGCTCAACTCATCAGGTGATGCAGAAGTAGTAGCAAATCTTGTAGAGAAACTGCACAAAGAATAATGAATACTGATCATGCTGCAGTGGATACAAAATCACTGTAATGAGAAGATGACTTTGTGACTCCACCCAAAGAAAGAAAGAAAACCTACCATACACCCCAATTTCTGACTCCACCCAAAGAAAGAAGTAACCTACCATACACTCCAATTTCTGACTGTACTCAAAGAAAGAAGTAACCTACCATACACTCCAATTTCTGACTCCACCCAAAGAAAGAAGTAACCTACCATACACTCCAATTTCTGACTCCACCCAAAGAAAGAAGTAACCTACCATACACTCCAATTTCTGACTCCAACCAAAGAAAGAAGTAACCTACCATACACTCCAATTTCTGACTGTACTCAAAGAAAGAAGTAACCTACCATACACTCCAATTTCTGACTGTACCCAAAGAAAGAAGTAACCTACCATACACTCCAATTTCTGACTCCAACCAAAGAAAGAAGTAACCTACCATACACTCCAATTTCTGACTGTACTCAAAGAAAGAAGTAACCTACTATACACTCCAATTTCTGACTCCACCCAAAGAAAGAAGTAACCTACTATACACTCCAATTTCTGACTCCACCCAAAGAAAGAAGTAACCTACTATACACTCCAATTTCTGACTCCAACCAAAGAAAGAAGTAACCTACTATACACTCCAATTTCTGACTCCACCCAAAGAAAGAAGTAACCTACTATACACTCCAATTTCTGACTCCACCCAAAGAAAGAAGTAACCTACCATACACCCCATACACCCCAATTTCTGACTGTACTCAAAGAAAGAAGTAACCTACCATACACCCCAATTTCTGACTCCACCCAAAGAAAGAAGTAACCTACTATACACTCCAATTTCTGACTCCACCCAAAGAAAGAAGTAACCTACCATACACCCCAATTTCTGACTCCACCCAAAGAAAGAACTAACCTACCATACACCCTAACAACTCCTGCAAGGCATCACCAAAGAAAATTTGTTGAACCAATAGGCAAAAAAGGTACACTGGACAAGTCCAATACAAACACATGAATAAACCTGAGCCACATGATGAATTTTACGAACTAAAGCATAATTTTTTTACTAAACAGACCATATCAACCTAAACAAACTCAATAACAACCTCAGTCTCAACTGCAGACATTGTTATAATAAGGAGGAAACTGTTGAACATTTCCTACTCAAATTCTCCTCTCTAGATGAACAACAAATAAAACTGCTTCCAAGACACCCTACATTTCACAAATGTCTTTATTCTAAAACTGAACAACTACAAAGGACAGACAAGTTCTTCACTATGGCATCAGCTTGCAGTAACTACCACCACAACCACCAGTGCAAGCTGGAAGAAATGAAAATAACTTGATGGACAAGTATGACAAACTAGGAAAATACCCTCCAAGACTGCAGTTCAAGGAATGGAGAATGTGAGAAATAAATGACATGACAGCCAGTGTAAAGCATGTACTGAGAGGTAATTATTAGTGTAGATTCATGCTGTGCTGTTTTACGAAAAGATGGTAAGACAGATATGAAACAAAAACAAAATTAAACATAAAATAAAATAATATTTCACTTGAAATCCAAGGCAGCAGAAAGTTAATAAAGAACTACTACTAAGTTTCAATAAGATAAAACAGATACCCATTCTTCAATGGCTGGTAAAATAGGACTTGAAATTAACATGGAAAAAAACAAAAATAATGAAACTTCTCATTAACCATGAAGGAAAAATATTCATAGAAAGAACAGCTGCTGAAGAAGTAAACTAATTTGCATATCTCAGCAGCTACATAGACCAGGACCAAAGAAGGAAGTTAGAATTTGAATTGTAAAAGCAGCAGTGACTTTCAAGAATCTTGAGAACATATGTCATTCAAAAGTTATAAGCACAAAAACCAAGTTAAACCATTCAATTAAAATGTAATATCCACCATCATTTATGCAAATGAAAGCTGGAAAACAACTAAATAAATAGACAAGAAAGACTTTTTTAAAAATAAATTCCTCAGGAAAATACTCGGTAGAAAGTGGAACGAATTCAAGAACAATGCAGAGATAAGATAGATGAGCAATCACCAACCTGTCTCATGGGTGATCAGAAAAAAGAAGATGGACGTATGCTGATCATGTGCTGAGAAGAAACAATCAGAGGATCCTCAAACAAGCTATCGTGGAACACAAAAAACTGACAAAAAAAAAAAAGAGGTTGACCACGTGAAACTCTAAAGAGGACATTGTTAAGAGGCTGATTTAGTGGGAATAACATTCCTTGATGGGGTTGAAAAGCTCACCGAAAACAAGAAATCTTGGCAAGCTACCATGCAAGTCCTATGTGACATTGAGTAGCATGGGAAAGGTATAAGATGTAAGATTAAGTTTCAATGCTTATCATAATACTAAGTTTCAATGCTTATCATACTAGTAAGTTTCAAGCTTTCACAAAACGTATAGTACTTTTTTAACTGCAATGTTTTTGTTTTCTAAAATATCATATTGCTAAAGTATCATAATTTTTTCCCCATGCTTCCTCACACTGTTGTTCTGTGCTCATGCTGATGGCTGGCAGGTGAGACAGTTGATGACTACAGATAATGACACATGATGATGATGACAATGGCAGACAATGATTTAACTCTATCTGTGCCACCTAAAAAAACGCGGATGTTCCCGTCAGTGCCACACAAAAAGCGCGGGTCTTGAAATGTATAGGGGGGTATAGTTGTAAAAGTGAATGTACAAAATATTTCCACTTTAAAAGTATACATATTATGCATGAAAATAGTTGTAAATGTAAGAAGATTTCATAAATGAAGAGTTTTTTTAGGAAAAAAAGAAGTAATGTGATGATTTTAGCTGATAATTGTGCAGTGCTTACCACTGGCGATGCCTAGATGTACAATGTTTACCATCGGCGATTTCCAGATCTTAAATTTTCATCCATCTCGTCGTGTGGTGGCATTCTCACTAAAATAATGTCTGAAATAATCTTCTAACTACTTCTCCAGTCCATTTAATAGGTCTAGATGTACTTGGGGTACACTCAGGAACAGTGGTCGGGTCATAGGACATGTCTTTATGCCTCCGAAATCACAATAAATATGGAAATTTCTCAGTTAAAACATTGATTTCGCTCGGTTGTTAGCCACGCTTTGGATTGAACTATGAAAGGTCACCAGACATGCGTAGATAAATCGTGTACAATAAAAAGTTTTACAATAGTTGTATGCTGCAACAAAACAAAATCCCTATAACGAGCATGAAAGGCACTAGACTAACAGGATGAATTCACTACAGTGCCGACTGCAGGGAAAGAGTTAAAGGAAGATAAGGATGGCAGATGACAGCCTGGTGTTCTGACACAAAAGTAAGCTACAATATAAGTCTTCTCACAAGCATTCTACCATGACCACTTTTACTCCTACACTGCTCATTAGACTCTTGTGTGCTGCTACATAAATATTTACTCAGAAAATCCATGCTTGTTTTGTTTTTTTACCATTTTTCGGCTTGTTATATTCATACCAGTAAAAATCATGTAAGAATGTGCCTGCATTATTTCAGAAAACAGTCCAGCATATTATCTTCTACAGTTTGTGTTTAAGACATTAAGCACACAAGTCATCAAAAGACACTTGAATTCTGACATTTGGTGAAATTATTCAAAACGAACAGAACCACAAGAATAACAAATGCTGACCTTGAAGCAGAGACTTCAGCTGGGAATCTTTTTCTTTTGGTGTAGAGGTGCTTGTACAAGCTGATACAAATTTTGTTGTATCTGCAGTAGAAGTTGTGGCTTCTGTTGAAACTGCAGCAGCTTTGGCAGATATTGCACTTGCAGCTGCATTCTCACGTAGAAGGGATTTCTTCAGTTCCATCAAACGTTTTTGTCTCTCCAACTCTTCATTCTGGGCAGACAACATTTCTTTATCTAGATCCTTTTCACTCTTGATAGATCTGTGGAACAAAGGCACAAAGAGACTTTTGACTTGTTTGCACTTCCACATCACTCTGTTATGAATTTTCACCTTGTACCTAGCCAGGCAAAGACATGCTTCTGTCCAAAATCTGAGAACTGCAGTAATCATGATTTATCTCCTACTGATTAACACTTACATGATAGGATGTATGAATACTTATCTTATATCCTTCCCGTGCCATTAAATGCCACACAGGGCTCGCAAAGTAGTTCACCAATTTTATGTATGAATACTGCAGCCATGATAATCATCAGTTATACTACACTTAACTGTAAATGATGCAAAAAGAAAAATACAGTGACACTAACATCATTATTAAACCCTTCCCTGATCACAGACAGCAACTGTGCAAGGAAATACATCCTTTGTGGGGGTAATAACAGTAAGTGCCAAGAGAAGTAACCTTGAAAGAAAGACATAGTTCAGACTAAAAGTGAAATTAGGCTGAGCCTTGAAAAAAAAACAAAATACAAAAAACATAGTTTAGACATGACTATAAGTGAAATTAGCAATGAAAAAAAAAAGCAAAGAACCTGACTTGAAATAAGATAAGTTGAAGATGCAGAATGTTTCAAGCACCATGGAAGCCTCATTTCAGCAGACAGCAGCACTGAGAAGGAAATATCCACAAAAACTGGCCAGGCAACTCAGCTCTTTAACAAATTAGCAAACATGGAAATCTCCCATTCTCCATATGCACCTCAAGGTCAAAATCTAGAAATTCTACGTATGCTCCAATCTATTATATGCAGCCAAAACACGGAGAATCAAAAGCAGATTGAGAGGATCTGAAGGAAGATGCCTTAGGAAAATTTTAAGAATACACTGGGAAGAGCGTGTGGCAAATGTTTAAATAACCAAAAGAAAGGGCATTAAGAACATTACTAAAGAGCTCAAAAGATGAAGATGAAAATGCCTGGGCCACATACTATGAATGGAAAAAAAGGAGACACCTGACTTGGACACTTCAAAGGAAAAGAAAGAAGGGCATGGCGACATAATACAGGAAGAACTAAAGGAAGCAGGAAAGACATGGTTTGAGGTATCCAAACTTACTCAAGACAAGATTGGCTGGAGAGCATTTGCTGATAACTTATACTTCATTGGGAGTACAGAGGAAGGATGATGATAAGGGAAATTAGGCTGAACCTTGCAAGAAAAAAAGGTATAATGTTACTGCAGTGGATTATGCCATCATTTTTTCAACATTAAACTGTGTTTTACATATATTTCTTCTTCCTTCCTACATTATCTTTCATTTATTCAACATGATAAAGCTATATGTGTCTGTTCATTTGATACAAGTTCAATGTTCTTTATTTTCCTGTTGATTGAAGCAACAAACAAGAACAAGTGACAAAAATGTACCTGAAACTTCTGCTGGTTGAAAAGCTTGATAATAAAGGATAAAGAATGTCTCTACAACAGAGATTTATACAGTGTCCTTTCAATCATTATTTTCTTGTAGTTTTTTTTCTTTTTCTCAGGTGTTTTGCATTTTCTCAACTTTTATCTCACTTCACTTGACACAAGTCTCAACATTTTCCAGGTAATATTACTGAAATGTACACACGTTACTAAAATATGTGTACCAAATGTATACTGTCCGCTGTATACTACATGCTCCCTCATGGATTAGTGCCTTTTCCTACAACTTTATCTAGAAGGCAGTGGCAGTGCTCTCACACAAATAGGTATATATTTTCAGTACTAGGCTGTACATTTCTAAACTCCACAGCTGTATTAAACCACACTCTACCACATTAAGCAAAAGATCATGACAATGTGGCAAACTACATCTATACACTACTTAAAACTACACTACAGCCAGTACTTTCTCCCTCACTATCTTTTCTATGATATTTTAGACTAAATTTCTTGGCATTTTAATCCAGAATTTGTCAAAATTTCCTTGGACAAGTGGCTCAATCCCAAACACAAAATAATTTGATCTTATATACATTTCACAAAACAATCAGAATGTAAAAGGAAAAAAAAAACAAACCACAAAACGATTAAATGAAACAACATGAGCTAATGAACCAGTACACAGTTTATATCCTATAGAAAGGTTTCACTTGTTGAAAAAAAAAAAAAAAGGAGGAAATGATGAAAACTGAACTAACCTGATATTTTTACGTCTCATTAGACTTGTGCCAGACTTATGAATTTGGTCATCACTTTCCTCTTTTTCTTCCTTATCTTCTCCATCATCACCACCTTTCTTTTTCATTTTCTTCCGTTTCCTCCTGGATGGTTTTGACTCTGTGTCTCCATCTGCTTTGCGTTTCTTCTTTAATCTCTTCACTTTCAGTTTTTTCCCAGACTTTTTCTTCTTCATTTTCTTGACATCCGAGTTACTTGATGCTGACTCATCATCATAGAAAGACACTTGACCAAACACTCCATCATCTTCTGTGTCATCATCCTTCTTTGCACTTTTGTCATCAGTGTCATTTTCCATATCCTCTTTATCATTGCTATCTTCTTCATCTTCATCACTCCCAGCTTCAGATTCCTCCTCATTTGAATATGATTCATTGTCATCTTCATCATAGTCTTCTTCAGAACAAATATCAGCTTCAGCTTCTGATAAATCTTGACCTTCAAGGAAGTCAAGATCATTGTTCACTTCCATCTTCCCATCAGCTACAAGGAAAGAAAGAGCCTGATCAACATCTCCTTCTGCAGCTTCTTTTGCTTCTGCTCCTTCCAAAAAGGTGAGATCATCTGCTAAACTTGTCTCACTAACTGCACCTGCTTCCATCTCATCTCCAACTTCACTGGCCAAAGCCAGGATATCACTATCAATCATTTTCAGTTCTGCTGGCTTCTCTCTCTGCTCATCCAAAAATGGTTCTAATGGTTCAGACAGACTGGCCAAACTCTCGGCAACCACATGTGAATCTATTCCAGATTCCACTAATTCTGTGACCTGCTCCATCTCCAGCTGCAAGCTGCTGCAAGCTGTCAAGTCAGTGTCTCAGAGGATTAATCTGTAAGAAAGACGGGAAAACAAAGTCTAAACAACACATATAAGAAAGAGTACAAGTAATTTGCTCCATTATATTGCTCTTCACTCACTACTAACTCAAACACTGTTCCTTATTCATGGAATTGTTTTTTTTTGGTTTTTTTTTTTTACAAAAATATCCCATTTCTCCTTAACATAAGGACAGTTACCTGGTGCTAAGTGCATACCAGTTTGCCATGTCTTGCATGCTGATGCTCAGCATTTTCTGAAGTTGTTTCACTTACTTCTAGTTTCCATTTTAACAGCAGGAATGGATTTGACTGGAGGAAGACCACAACTGACTACCTATCTACAAGCCAATCTTGTCACCTTGAGAAACTAGCTCAGTGTCAGTTATGTTGCTATTCTTCTCCTCCACAACTTGAAACTTACAGGGTGAAATTATTTCTCAGTTTTCCTATTAGATACACAGCCACACACTAGTAGCATTTGTCAGTTTTGTGTCTGTCAAGACACATATACATATACTAACCATACACTAGCAGAATCTGCCAGTTATTCTTGCCAGTACATAAAATCATATTCTAGCAGCACTTGTCAATTTGACAGTATACATAAACAAATATTAATAGCATCTGTCAATATTTCATGTCAGATTCACATAGCTTTATATAGACAGACTGACAGCATGTGTCAATATATCAAGTCAGATTCACATAACTTTATGTATACAAATTGAACGCATGTGTCATCTAAGAAACACCTGGTGAAGGAGTCTTGAAGCAGAGATAAAAAAAAAGATGAACTACATCTAGAAATGGATAGAAGAAACAGCCTAGGACAGAAATAAATGGAGAGCCCTTGTAGATGGTCTATGCCAGATAGGGGTTAAAGAAGATGGGGAAGGAAGGAAGGAATGCTGTTGTCTGGTGAAAGTAAATAATGTAACACTGTAATTCTGTCTTATTATTAAGTAAATCCTGTTCCCACCATTTTAACATTAACAAAAAATATTAAACTGGATCTAATGTATATGCACAGAATTAACTATGATCATACTTGAGATGTGTGTGACAAGACATAAATGTGATAATTATCACATTTGAGATGTGTGTGAACAGATATTATTAATTGTGATGATTATCATGTATAAACTGTGTTCAAGCTGTCTCCTTCTTGTTACATGTCCCAGGGAATACTGTCTGCCTTCTTCCTGTTACATGCCCCAGAGAATGTTGTTTGTCTTCTTTCTGTTACATGCTCCAGAGAATGTTGTCTGTCTTCTTCCTGTTACATGCCCCAGAGAATGTTGTTTGTCTTCTTTCTGTTACATGCCCCAGAGAATGTTGTCTGTCTTCTTCCTGTTACATGCCCCAGAGAATGTTGTCTGTCTTCTTTCTGTTACATGCTCCAGAGAATGTTGTCTGTCTTCTTCCTGTTACATGCTCCAGAGAATGTTGTCTGTCTTCTTCTTGCTACATGCCCCAGAAAATGTCTGTCTTCTTCCTGTTACATGCCCCAGAGAATGTTGTCTGTCTTCTTTCTGTTACATGCTCCAGAGAATGTTGTCTGTCTTCTTCCTGTTACATGCCCCAGAGAATGTTGTCTGCCTTCTTCCTGTTACATGCCCCAGAGAATGTTGTTTGTCTTCTTTCTGTTACATGCTCCAGAGAATGTTGTCTGTCTTCTTTCTGTTACATGCTCCAGAGAATGTTGTCTGTCTTCTTCCTGTTACATGCCCCAGAGAATGTTGTCTGTCTTCTTCTTGCTACATGCCCCAGAAAATGTCTGTCTTCTTCTTGTTACATGCCCCGGAGAATGCTGTCTGCCATCTTCTTGTTACGTACCCCAGAGAATGTTGTCTGTCTTCTTCCTGTCACATGCCCAGAGAATACTGTCTATTTCTTGTTACATGTCCCAGAGAATACTGTCTGTCTCCTTTTTGTTACACATTCCAAGAAATATTGTCTGTCTCCTCCTTGCTAAACATACATGGATATAACTGTGTTAATTACTGTATCTGATATATAAGTATGAAGAATCAACTGTGCTGACTACTGTGTCAGGTTATATAAGGATATTACAGCCGTTAATTATCATATACAATATGTATATATTTAGATAAAACCTGTCAATTATATTATATATAGATATGTATATGTAACAAACTTACAACATTCACTAATATGATATGTAACAAACTTACAACATTCACTAATTCATTACATGTCATAGCAAATAGCATTGCCAATCAAGTTTCTACATCCTGTGTAGTCTTTAATGTTCCTAGTCACTTCAGCTGCTATTCTTATCCTATGCCATTTTATCTAATTCAGACATTTTTCTCTAGGCCCTCTTCTGCTTTTTCCCTCAAGTTTTCCTGTGATTACCTCATTCACCAACTTATCTTTTCATGACACTTCCACAGAGTTTTTCTTGTTTTTTTCTTATGATAGTAATTAGTTTTTTGTTCTGCCATTTTTCAAGAATAAATCCATGGACAGCCAGAGAAAGCAAATGAGACAGTCCTCAAAACTTAAACACTGATTAAAATTCTACAACAATAAAAAAAAAAGGGCAAGAAGAACATATCTGTGATAAATTAATATGTGAATTTTATGTAAAAATATACTGTTAGAGAAAAAAACAAGGAGAGTACTCTTCTTCCATCTAAGTTAGCTAGCTATCTATGTCCTGACAAGTTATAAATATATATTCTGTAAGCACATCAGATGGGTCAGATATTCTGTAAGTACATCAGATGGGTCAGATATTCTGTAAGTACATCAGATGGGTCAGATATTCTGTAAGTACATCAGATGGGTCAGATATTCTGTAAGTACATCAGATGGGTCAGATATTCTGTTAGAACATCAGATGGGTCAGATATTCTGTAAGCACATCAGATGGGCCAGATATTCTGTATGTACATCAGATGGGTCAGATATTCTGTTAGAACATCAGATGGGTCAGATATTCTGTAAGCACATCAGATGGGTCACTATAATTAAAGGAAGCTTACTGTCTTGAATGTAAATTAAATATACTCTCAAATAATTAAGTCAGGCATTGAAAATACAAAGTGTTTAGAGGTAAGGTGAAGATGAAAGACACTCTATTATGTCATGAAGGCACCCAGTGAATATGGTGTTACTGCCCATATTTTCCTTGATCTGTCAGTATACTAGACAGTGAGCCAAGCACCAGGCATCAAGCTTAGCCTCTTTCCTTCCCCTCCATAAGAAGAACCCAGGTTCCCATTTCTATGACTGCGTTACTGGAAGGCCTCCAGCAAGACTGAAACCCCCACCTTCGTCATGAGAGATTGGTGCACTAACCACTTCACCACTCAGACACCCAGGAAGGTGCGTCAACAAAATTCCATCTTTAAATTCTAAATAATTTGCTCCAAAACACAGAGTACACCCACACACACAATGTTAGATGATAATTCATGAACTAAGATCTGTAAAGTCTGGTTACCAGGATGATCTTGTTATCGTTAAAGGCTGGTTATAATAAGGACAACTACATTTCGTCATGTCGTACAACAGTGAGTACATTAACCAGACGGTGCATAAAATGTTACAGCTACTATAGCTGCTGACTAGTGAAGCCAGCCTTTATGTTCATATCATATTCATGAACATTATAGTTTGACCATGTCGTGGTTCATAACGTGAGTACATTAAACAGATAATGGGTCCACAAGTTGTAGATATGTCGGGTGCTGGTTAATGGAACCGGCCCAGACGCTCACACCAATTTCATATACAATCTTCCACTCACCTGTAATGTTTCTCAGAAGTTCTGCTATATCATACAATTCCGGTGATTCATGAACGTATTGTAAGCGGAAAGTAAGGTTGTACAAATGACAAAGACGATAACAAAGCTGTTTTTCACCCCATTGAAAAAGCTATGAAAGGGAATCCCCTGCATCCTTCACTTCCGGTCCATCGATAAATGGAATTCTGGGATACCCCCAGTGCCCAGATCGAGAGAATGACCCAGTTTATTGGCCAAATCAATATATTTAATTTCATTATTAATCACAAACTATATTTTTCAGTGCTTCTAATTTGATCTTAAAATGCCATTACCTAAAATATAGGCCTATTACTGTATGTGATACCAACAATTAATATGTTCTCATGACTGAC